>JASPKZ010000042.1:2122500-2340000 GCA_030220185.1 Diploptera punctata
CAATCTTGTAGATTATATTTTCGAAATAAAGTTGTTTCTTTCACTTGACACTTCCCTTTCTAGCCTATCTCCCCTCTTGTTATGTTTTCTTTAGATATAGGCCTAAAGTAGTTTCTTTCGCTTAAATCTTCCCCTTGCTAACCTATTCCACATTCACATTCCCCTCTTGTTTTATTTGCTTTATTTTTGTCCACTTCATTCTATCCCTTATTATTATCATCTGTAAGCACGTTAATTCTCTAACTTCTTGGGACCATGTTAGTCACCATCATCCCCTGCTCTTTTTTCCTTATCTGAGATACAATTATGCCGTGATTTATGACTATTCTGGTCATAGTATATCCTAACTCCATATATACGCATTTACTTAAATAAAAATATACAACTAAATATTTTCAATTTACTGAACAATGGAAACTGATATATGACAATACTCCTGAAAACAATTATCATATTGATACAAACATATTTAAAAAGTGTTAAACAATAAAAGGCGCACTGATAGAGTTGCGGAATTAGATTTAGAGTGAGTCACTAATGCTGGTGTTCCTTTCATGCAGGGCTCCTGTTCATGCATCCTGCAGGCGCCCCGGAGGGTTCTTGGGTCGTACTCGAACCAGTTTTACAATAAATGTGTATCAAGTAAGATCCATGTTATTGCAAATGGTTGTCTGTCTCACTCATGTCCGAATACTTTCTCACTCTTCACAATCTTCTGTACACAAGAGTCTCACCAGAGCACCATCGCGTTCTCATTATTTCGAATAGGAATACATTCTGATGAAATTCATGTTTACAGTCACCGATAGCTTACTTGTTTTAAACTCAAGTGAAAATATGCTGTTAACACTAATAACTACAATAAAAATAGCCAAATTTTGACATTGTCGTGTGTGGCTGTAGAGTTTCTTTTGCCATTTCAAATAATCTTGAAATTATTATCAGATAAGTTTAATATCGTATAATAAAATTGTTCATCTTGTAAACAATATCGGTAATAATAATAATAATAATAATAATAATAATAATAATGAAATAGTTAACTTAGACGGTAGCTAATGAGACTCGTATTCAGTAGGTCCTGGGTTCAAACCCTGTGGCTCACCAACCTGACCGATTTTCTCTGATTTTTCTCAGCCATAAGGCCCAATATTGGGTTGAAATTTGGTTACAGGATGCATTCCAGCATAATATTATCATTTCACAATATAATTCAAATAAATCGGTAAACTAATACAGAAAGCAATTGGTAAATAACAATAACTTATTCTTTGTAACTAATTCAATTAGCAACAAAATAAAAACATAAATAAAGCAGACACCTTTTACAAGAAACACCTGATTATACATAATGTAAATACAATAAAAGTATAGAATTATAAAATAGTTACCTAAAAGGTCTGTCTCCTCAACTTTAAGTTGATTGTAATTGTGTGACTAATACCTCAACGGAATTTTATCATGATTTTATTAATGTTGATAATGCAAATACACAATCTACTGGATACAAACTAAGACTCTACACGCAATGAGACTTTAGATGTTAAAGCATCTATAAAATAACAATAACAAAATCTCCCATTAAAGTAAATAATAGTAATAATAATAATAAATAATAATATATAATGATAATGAAGTGATACCACTGCAGACCTTAGGAGACCGCTAGAGTAGTAGGAAGTTACGGCTCAATTTTTATATAAAATGGGCACCAGATGTCATTGTAATTATCAGTCCTGCGTGGCGACCGCCTTTACCCTCAGAACAAGCGTCTCATACTCATTACAGTCAGAGGCTGAATGGAGCTAAGGGCAATAGTGCGTCGGAAGGTTTAGGCCAGTTTAAAAATTCTGATTGGGATTCGAACCTTTCCGCTTGTAGCCTATTGCCTTAAGCAACTGCGCTACTAATGATAATAGTATATATAACAATAACGACAGTAATGATAACAGCAGCTTAAATAATAATAATAATAATAATAATAATAATAATAATAATAATAATAATAATAACAGCATAATAAATAATAATAATAATAATAATAATAATAATAATAATAATAATAATAATAATGATAACAGCAGCTTAAATAATAATAATAATAATAACTTGACGGTGCGGCGGTCTCCAAGCGTATTTATCCCGATTACTCTATTACCTTGCTGGTTGAGGAATACTGAACTAGTCTGGACAAGAAATGCCACTTTTTAAAATTAAATATCAATTCATTGCAATTAATTAAAAATTACATCACTGTATTTCTGTCTGCGCCAGTTACGGGTTTGAATCTTCTGCGTCGATCATTTTGTATATCTTCAAGAACTTCTGATCTCAATGAGTATGCATTGTGCTGTAACATCGTATTAAAATATTAGTGCTGTATAAAACAGATAAATACACCATCACCATTTTCAACAGAGAATATTTCAATTTACCTTGCACTTCGGCTGTCCGGGTACGTTTCCCTGCTGAATAATAGTTTTTAATTCTCTATCTTTGATCGGGTTACGATTCCTTTGTCTTCGCGATGGCCTGGATGCACACTAATCACAGATCCGAAAAGGTCCGTCACTGTACACTTGTGTGACGTGTGGTTGGTTGCAAGTTCCTATAGGCCCAGAACATCGTCTCGTGGCCATAAAACTTACAAAATGAGGGAGTAAAAACATATAAAGAAATATATTTTCCTGCGCTGTAAGAATTTTGTTGGATTCCTATTCGAAATAACGTGACGATACGCTCTCTTTATGGATGCAGTAGTTTATCGTTTTGGTAAAACTGAATGACAGTTGTTTGCATTGTTTGTGTTTTGTGTTGTATTTATTACGTGTTTAGTGTAGTGTATTGTACACTAGATATTTAAGTTGGAAACTTTTATCTTGTAGTTAGAAAATATGTTCTCGTGACAGAAGGCATGATTTAGAAGATAAATACTATTGTCATAACATGGCAGTTAAAGTGAACCTAATTAGATTTACAATTACTCACATTAATATTCAGTATATGTTTTCCTCCTGCATCCTTAGGTATAGTCGACTCAGTTTTTTAGTTTACAGGCTGCATCAGAAGTAACTGTAACCCTCTGGTTTAAAAGATAACATTGTTACTGCCAGGTAGAGCCGGGGAGTTGTTAGAGGCTTCTACACTCTAATTCAACCCAGGAAATTATTACAGACCTTACGGGCTAAGCCAGTGTTCCTCTACGTAGATGTTGCCAAACTCATAATAACGGTATTTATTTGTTTAGGGAGGGGGAGGAAGGGCAAGATTAGCAATACTTTTTCCAAATCTATGTACTATACATTTAAAAAAATAGTTTTTCTTTCACGGCATGCAGACTAGTTTTATAGTAAATGTGAGAGTCGACACTTTCACACAGGATAGTACAGGTCCGAACGAGCTCAGTGACAAGTGGTAACTGTTTTTTTTTTCTTTAAGAGGGGGTGGCTTGGACGGCTACAACTTACAACTGTGTAGCTGCTGTGTTGCATACTTCAGTTTTATTTAAGGATTTCTCTCAAGAAAATTCCGTTAAAATGGCAACCCAGTTCTTTATTCCAAACACACAGTAACTTCCTGGGTTGAATCTGACTGTAAGACGCCAAAAACTGAAAACAGTTAATCTGTCAATAATGTATTCGCATTTTTAAATGACTTGTGCATGTCTACTCCACGTGGATATAATTATCTTAACAGCGTTGCAAATTGGTCTTTTGCAGTATTATTATAATATAGTATGTTAGTACCAGTGAATAAAACGTGACAACACCGCTTGAAATGCTAAATATTTATGCGTGCAGAATAGACCTACCTAACCACAAAGTAAAGAGCCTGTAAACTAAATGATTGAGACGACTTTATCATATATGATACCTTTCGCATTTAATTTTTCTCGCTTCGGTATTAACTCCAACTCACAGTGATCGGTGGTATCATATTCCACACCTTCCGAGCATCATGCTCCCCCCTCTCTCTTTTCTTTATTTCCGTTTCCAACTGCAGTCTTTAGATGACAGCATCAATTAAAGGGCAAAAAATAAGTTGGAGATCAATGTATCACATAAGATACCTTGCATAAAACCTCTTAAATGTCCCCTTAATTTGTTTGTGTTTCTAGAAAATGTTTTATTTTGGCCCTTATGAACACATTAAACGTGAAAATAAAACTATGATTGACAAAATCTCAATTCAGGACCTCCATAAAATCCTCCATAAATCTTTCCATACCCCCTCTTTAATTTTTATTTCTTTTATTTGGCTCCCTAGAAACCAATTAAGCACAAAAATGAGTATATATTTCGTTAAACTTTTTTTTCGGGATGTAGGGGATTAGAGCTATTTCTCATGTATATCTTGAACCAACAAAACTATTTTTAATTAACATATATGATCAGGGCATATATTTTGGTGACTATATTTTAAGTAATCATTGATTTGGTATTTACTTCATCAAAATCCATGACGTATTTAGTAAATAAAAACTATCAAAGTTTTATAGAATTTTCATAAATATTTTTTTACTCAGAATTGTTTCTGTTATTTACACGGGTATCCTCAACCAAAATATACAATATTTTTCTTCCACACTTCCCGATCTTGTGTGCATACATATTTATGAAATCATATACATATTTGATAATTTTATTTATTAAATATATCATATTTTAATTGAGACGACCTGGGTATTACTAACTTTAACGTACTTTTTGATTATAATAATATATATTTATTTAACTCACCATTGTAAATCGCGTTTTTGTTTGTTTGTCATTTTTATTACTTTTACGTCTTTATTTTGTAATTTTCATGAATTTGTCTCATTGTTTGGTCATTTCTAATATTTTCCATTGAACATATTGGAATATTTTAATTTTTTTTGTACAAACTATAAATAAACACAAATACTTAAATTTCCGGGGTTTCATTTGGTTAGCGAACTGAATGGTTACTCTGTTCGCTCTTTCGAGCATCTTTGGAAAACTTGCAGTCTTCAGAAAATAGTGGAAGAATAAGTATTGTCACTGAGCAGATGGAAGGGACAGCTTTTAGAGCCTGTATAAAAAAAATTGACGGCATATATACATTCAATTATTTTGTTTGTATTAATTACAAATGTACAATAAAATAAAATAAAGGACCGGTATTCGCAATTCCTGTCCTGCTCAGGGTAAGGTCGAGGGATGAGATGAAATGGAGGTCCTACATATAGAGGTTTGTAAATGACAAGGGAGCCGGCGACCACGCCTGACGTACCATCACAGAGGCAGATGAACGAAAAGAAACAAATTTATGAGATGAGTATAGAGAAATGATGGAGTGAAGTTTGTGGTAGCGGGAAAGGGGAGGAACACAGAGAAAACCCTACCCAAGCTCCGTTTCGTTCACCACGAAACCCACATGGAGTGACCGAGACTCGATCTCGAGACCCCAGCGGTGAGCGTCTATCCGCTTGCGCCACGGAGCTACCAATTACGAACATAATCAAACTTCAATACAGTATGAGCTAGTACATTTAAATAGCAGGTGAATTATATTATTTTCAGAATCACTAATCAAAATAATGTCATCCGCATAACATGAGGTTTTTATTTCCCCTGTTACTCAAGTTTTATCATTTCATGCTCTTAATATACTTGGCCGCGGTGGACTTGTGGTTAAGCTCCTTGCCTCTGATTCTTAGGATCGAGGGTTGAAATCCGGCCGCGATCGATGGATTTTTAGGATGAAAAAATCAAAGGAGCAGTCCTCCGGGAGAGAATTTAACCCGCGGGTCCCGAGTCTGAAGATTTTCAGGCTCGTAAAAGATCCTTAAGCCTGAACAAAGAAGCCTCTAAGCAAAATTTACCGACCGATCTCAAACATCCTAGTAATACCTTCGTTGCCTGCTAGATGTCTCATTGAGCCGGTGTGTTGACCGCATGCCACTCATGACATCTTTGGGAAAATAAGATAACTATAAATGAACTTGATCTATAAACTCTGACTAAGGAGAGGCTATGGACCAACAATGGTCTACATTAATCACACATACTCTTAATGCTGATCACCTCTGTTGTCTCGAGGTAACCTGATGCCTTGTCACTCAGCGGGTTTCCTGGGCGAAGGTTTCTTCGGGGTTTTTCCTTACCTGTAAGCAGGAAACGTTAAGGCCCAAATGGTTCCTGAACATCATCTGGCCATCATAATCTTCATTATCATATTCGCCTTGCTTAGGATGAATGTGTGCGTGAATGGTGTGTTTCGTCTTCATGTTGTGTTTCTCGGTGGAGGCCCTGATACTGATACGATGCCCTGATATTAGCTGCCAACCGTAAAGTTAAAGTTGTTAGTCGAATTATATTTCTAATTGTTTCAATACGCATACTAAAAAATGGGAGACCCTCCATGTATTACGTGGTAAAAAAAGTATGTGTGTGGTCCATAGTTAAATTCCTATTCAGATAGGTCGTGTCACTGTAATGCCCAGGTGACGCGTGACACGTAAAATAACGTATAAGGGAAAGGTTAAGCTAAGTGAATGACATGACATACAGGGTTCTTCATTTAAAACCTAACGGGCACACGGCTTTTTGCCTGTGCGCGGTTGGGTGTGCCACAGCCAGCTTTGCTCCTACATAAACTCCGCGCGTAAAGCCTGTATAAAAATCTTACCTTATAGAAGATGTTGTAATGTCGTCCATCCTCGGCTAAACAGGCATTATATCGGGAAAACACATTCTGATTCACTTGATTAAGTTGGACCACTGTAATGTTTCCGATTTCATTTCTAGTATTTTGTTTTAGTTCTTCCAATGTATGAGAATTTGTCTCGTAAACTTTGTCTTTCACGTTACCCTACAAGTAAAAATCGCAAACTGTTAGATCAGGGGAGCAAGAAGTCCATACACCTGCACTAATCACTCTATGTTGAAACACTTCCCTAATTTTATTCATTGACTCCTCTACTGTATGAGCAGTAGCAGAATCTTGTTGAAACCATCCATATGATTTTTCTTCTTCTGTCAGTTCACGAAAAAAATGGAGTCAAAATGTCATTTCGGACCTCTCTGCATTTACAGTCTGCTTGTTTTAAACAATGGACACGTGTAAACTTATAAAGTTTTAGTTTTAATAATTTAGTTGCTCTATATGCAGAAGACTCTGAAATTCCCACCTGTTGTGCTAATTTTGGTATGGATTTTGTTGGCGTAGATTCAAAACTTGCGCCTATTTCGTCTAACTTTTTCTCTATTAATACTGTACGTTTACGCTTTCGTTTTTTGTTTAACACTGAGCCAGTGGTTTCTAATTTCCTCACAATCTCATGAATTGTAAATCTGGAAGGAGGCACCTCACCAGGGATCTTTTGAATATACTTGGCGATTCACAATGAAAATAACTTACACACAAAAAATGTGTTGCTCTAGATTCAATCGCCTGTTCATATTGCTGAACGATACAGTACTGACGAGTGCCACTCAAAGGCAGCCGGTAGCGGGGGAATCTAGCAACAGCTCGGGAGAGGCGAAACGCCGTGTGCCCGTTAGGTTATAAATGAAGAATCCTGTATCTTTAATACCATTCATTATATCATCAAGAATGATGGTAGATAATAGTGAACTCCTCTTTTCACTGGAATCTTCTATAAAAATTTCCCTTCATATTTTAATCTAGTAAAGTTTGTAAAATATATATCTAATATATAAAAATGAATGTTTATTTCTTTGTTTGTTTGTTCGTACTTTATGCGCGGCCATACCGTTGATCCGATTGTGATGGGGCTTTTTGAAAAATGTTCAGGAGATTCCCGGGATGAACATAGGCTATAAGAGAGTTGTGATACTCAACTCCTACACCCTTAAAAATCACCCTTTGTAGTGGAAAACGTGGAAAAAGTAGCTCTTTGGACGCTTCAATGGCTTACGCTGCCTAAACCATAAAAAATACACAGAATTAATGCACACAGAACTGAATATCTCATAACGCTCTACAAAAAGTCCGCGACAGCACATGTTTATCTCTTAACTCACAATAACCATTTTTGTCTTTCATTGATGCCTCAGGCATATATCTTTATGGTCCAGACAATATGGGCTGAAACTAAATGTAAACAAAACGCAAGCAATAATTATCGGACATCCAAGGCTATTACACCTCATAAACAATGGCAATATGCCGGCTGTCATATTAGATAATGAACAAATTCCTTATACCGACGTCGTTAAAAACTTGGGATTTCACTTAGATTCTAATTTAAAATGGCATGAGCAAGTAAAACAAACATCTAAAAGGATCTTCTCCATAATGCATTCCCTAAAGCGACTTAAACATTTTCTTCCTACAACTCTTAAAAGAATTTTAATCCAAACTTTAGTGATGCCGCATTTTGACTACTGTGACGTTCTACTAACTGACATAAGTGACGGATTGTCGGACAAACTGCAGCGTGTCCATAATATGTGTATCAGATTCATATTTAATGTTCGAAAATACGATCACATTTCTCCATTATTCCACGAATTGTCATGGCTACATCTAAAAGAGAGAAGAAAATCGCACTGTCTAATTCTCCTATTTAAGATCCTACATACCTCGATTCCCAATTATTTATCATCCCGTTTCCAGTATCTATCCTCAAACCATAACCTAAACACAAGATCACAACATAGTCTCCTACTTAATATACCGCAACATAGGAACATCACATCACTCCATGTCATATACCATCTCCACTTCTCGCAACTGGAATTTCCTACCACAAGAAATAAGGGGCTGCCGGACATTGGCATCTTTTAAAAGAATCTAAATTTATATTTGCTCTAACCTCGACTTCATTATTATCCAGTGTAAGAAAAATATATATATATATATATATATATTAATTGTTGTTTCCCGTATAATGTATCATATTATATTATTATTATTATTATTATCGTATCATTATTGTTATTACCCTATAAAATGTTGTTTGTACATGACATTTACATTGCTACATTTATTGTATCTTTAACTGTTTATAATTAGTATAGTGTATATCTATATTTGTCAAATATTTATTTGTATTTGTGCTGGTTGAGTGGAAGAGAGGGCCTTATGGCCTTAACTCTGCCAGAATAAATAAAGTATTATTATTATTATTATTATTATTATTATTATGCCAAGAATATCGACATAAGTAGATTCCCGGGCAACATCGTGTAATCAGCACGGGGAATCTTAAAATAATTACGGTATACATTTATAATTATTTTTCATTTTACTAATGGCCTTAACTCAGCTAGCTAAAATAAAGCATTATTATTATTATCATTATTATTATTATTATTATTATTATTATTAGTTTTAGCATCTTGAGTATTGATTTCTTATTGTATGTAATTATTTTTAATGTTTTTCTTTATTTTTATATAGGTAGGCCAACTACTACGCCCAAATAAATGAAAATTAATGTGATTTTTATGTTTAGTTGTATAAGTTAAAGGAAAGCTAATTATAAATTTACATTTTTTTAGATACCCCATGCTGATTACCCGTCGTTATCGGGAATCTCCTTATCCCGATCATCTTTACATAAATGAGCTGACATACGAAAATTAATGTCTATAATGTTTAGTTAAATAAGCGAAGGGAAATATGTATTATCGTAATTATTTTTAGATATCCCGTGCCGTTTACCCGGTGTTGTCCGAGAATCTACTTATCCCGATCTTCTTGACATAAATGAGCTGAAAGACAGAAATTAATGTACTTCTTATGATTAGTTGAATAAGTAAAATGAAAAATAAATATAAATGTATATCGTAATTATTTTAAGATTCCCCTTACTGATTACCCGGTGTTGCCCGGGAATCTGCTTATCTCCATCTTCTTGCCACAAATGAGCTAAAAGACAGAATTCCTTATCGTGAGTTATCCGTAAAGGAGTACCAGCCATGTGCTGCTATTCTTGCACCTGCATCTACGCACTTGTCTCGATATTTTTGACATCAATGAAATACATAAATGGTTATTGTGAGTTATCCGTAAGAGATAAACACAGGCCTATGCTGTCCCGGACTTTTTTGTAGAGATTTTTGAGATATTCAATTCTGTGTACATTAACTTAGTGTATTTGTTATGGTTTAGGCAGCGTAAGCCATTTAAGCGTCCAAAGAGCTACTTTTTTCATGTTTTTCCACTAAAAGTGCGATTTTAAGGAGTATCACAACTCTCTTATTGTCTATGTTCATCCCGGGAATCTCCTGAACATTTTGCAAAAAGCACCATCACAATCGGATCAACGGTATGGCCGCGCATAAAGTACGAACAAGCAAACAAACATTCAATTTTATACGATATCGTATATTAGATTTAATTAAGCCGTGGGTCCCGAGTCTGAAGATTTTCAGGCTCGTAAAAGATCCTTAAGCCTGAATGAAAAGCCCTCGAAGCAAAATTTACTGAATTTTCCCGTCCTAGTACTACCTTGGTTTCCTAGATGTCAGTATGAGGCGGAACGCTGATCACGGACCACTCAAATGACATCTATACGAAAGCAAGTGTAAATAAATTAATATGGTTCAAATGCTTCCCTGTAGGGGAGAGCACCTAAATCTCTTAAGGGAAACAAGGACTTACCAGATGATGAAGAAGAAGATTTAATTATTTTTGGTATAAAAACTGTATGATTTTACTCTCAGACAGTTCTTTATTTAATCGTGTTTCATAAATTGGTTTCATTATTCGTTGTTGAGGGACTCCACAGAACTCTATGGTCACTTCCTATGTTTAAGGAATTAATGTTCTCAATCTAATATTGTATTGCTGGTGCACTATGTCTGTTCTTTATAGCAATCTCTATCGGACTCTTGGCCTCTGGTATTCTGGTATGTGTACTTATTAAGGTGCGTACACACTTGCGCGCGCGCGCACCATGTTCGTCAGATTTGGACGGGGTTTTAAGGTGCGCGCGAACGGCGCGCGCGCCGCGCGCGCGTCTCGCACCACGATCCACTCATTGTCGGTTTTTTCCACGAACACTTTGATGGTTCGCTGTTTAGATTTGGACGGGTACCTGAGAGGTTCGTTGTTTTCGGTGCGCACTTATTATTAGAGTATGGAGTGGTAAGAGGGAAACATGTTAAAACTTATTGATATTTATAGAAGCAAGCAATTATTGTGGGGTCCTCAACATAAGGATCATTTTTAAAAATCATTGAAAGGAGATGCCAGTTTTTTTTCGTGTGTACTGTAATTGTATGAATAAATTAGAATTATTTAGAAAACATTGTTTATTTAAGATGTTCATTTCATAATATTATGTATGAAGTATCACAAAACAATACAATATATAAACACATTTATTACTAATTATTTATTTATTTCTTCAAAGACACCAAAGAGCAAGATTGCTCATGTTAAGGGGCAATATACAAAAAATAATGGCCATAAAACAATTAACAATAAAAACAAGAAAAAAAATTCAGGCATAAGTTTAAGTAATACAAACTACTATAGTTGCACAATATATATACACATATAAATACAATATTTAAACAGGATAATTTTAATAATAATAAAATTAACAAAATTAACTAAGAAAGCAATGAGGAAAAATATTTTTAATACAATTAGAAAAATGTTTAACATTCGTCAAATGTTGATATTCAATAGGTAAGTTATTGTAATGGTTGATTAATGCATAACGAATCCCTTTTATACCTTTTTTTTTTTTTTGAGAAACTAGTATCTTTGTGCAATAAAGTACAACCTCTAGTATAATAATCATGTACATCTTTAGCCTATTAAAAATTAAGGCCATGTTATGGTGAGATAGATTCTTAATAATTTTAAACACATATATACAAATCATATATTTTTTAAAATTCCTTTAATGCTATAATATTTGAAAAAGTATAAATAAAGTTATAAGATGTAATAAGTAATAAGCGTGACCAGACGTCCCGATTTTGGCGGGACAGTCCCGATTTTTAACAATTTGTCCCGCGTCCCGTGGCATTTTAAAAAAAAGTCCCTATTTTTGGGAAAGAATGCAGGACAAGCGGTAGAACGGAAAGGGAATAGACATGGTTGGTTACACCTGCTCTGCAAAATGTCTACTGAAGGTTTGTGGGTTTCCTATGGATCGCAGGAAGTTCGTTGAAATTAATAATTTCGACGAACATAACAAGCGCCGCGCGCGCGCCGTTCGTGTTCGCGGCGCGCATATGTGTACGTACCTTTACATTTTATGATCGAAGAATGTATTTATATTTAAGTCATTGTTGGAGCAGAACCATATTAGGATTATTAATTATCCAATATCGTTTATTAAATGATCGTTAAATCTTTATCTCAGTTTTGGTATTCCTTTTTGCCAACTCTGGCGTTGAAGAACTGCCAAGGCCGAAGGCCTTTTCTCAGTTTGTAAAAATCATTATTTCCCTCCGAAAGGAAATAAATACGTGGATCCTGTTTCATGTATTCATGGCTAAAGAAACTTCAAGCTTGAAATAAGTACTCTCTGAGTAAAATTTATAGATTATTTCAGCATTTAATTGACAAACAAATTACTTAGACTATTTAACTCATGCCCCAAATGGGAGTTAATGACCATTCACGTTTCAATGAATTTTATTTTACAACCAATCACAGTCGTGTTTCAACTCGATGATTATCGAATTTTGATTACCAAAATAGATAAAGCTCCTATTTTTTAATATTCTGAACAGGTCAGATCATTATTTTGCAGTCAATGACTAACAAATGCGTTGAATATAGCAAATAATGAATAGATTCCTTCAAAACACACATTTGATAATTGTGTGTTCAATAATCGTGTTTTTAAATATTGATTTTACTGAGTTGTTTCCGAAAAAATAAATTAACCTATAATGTTGGCTATAATATACATTTTTGATGTGTTTCTTTTTTCAACTAGGGTGCATTCTCACAATGTTGCGATCCTATTTGGCAATAAATAGTATGATCAAGTTGCAGTGATGAACAAATGAAACATAACCAAACATTTCTCATGTTTTCAAACATCGCCGTTCACATTAAATATATGAATATTTGAAAATAACTATATTTAAACAATGATTTTTGAGTAAACAGCTTAATTTTATTCGTTAAATAGTCCTAACAAATGCCACTCTTGACTTCTAAATCCTGTAGGTAAATTGAAAATCACTCGTGGTATTACTTATGAATATGATAATATCGTTAAGTAAAATACGAATTTCATACATCTGTTAAAATATATTAATTTATGCTAATATGTAAACGTTTGCTATGTCAGCTAACTAAAATCTTCGTAAATATTATTTTATTCTGGTGTAACTTCATCATAACTGTTGTAATTGTAATTTGACAATTCCTGTCTGTCTCTTCCCTAGTTGAAACTCTCCCTTTGCATGTGTCCCAGGCCTTTACAGTGACAGGACCTTTCATGAAGGGATTTTTCATTCTGGACCTCGTACACATTTTTTTGACAGCACAATAATGCAGCCCTAATTGAAGAAGCTATGCAGATGCCGTGGCATTCTATATGGACGCTGCATTCTGTAGATGAAAAAGTTGAGGCACTAAATGACTTTATACTACAATTATACAACAGACACGCCCCACTAAAAACTAAACTCGTGAAACGACGCCCTTCACCCTGGATGAGTCTTTCAATTTGTAACTTGATGGCTGATAGAGACGCAGCACATAAGAAATATAGACTCGACAAAACAGACACAAATCTCAATCAATATAAACAATTACGTAACAAGACAAAAAAAGCCATAAGAAACGCCAAACTTAGACATTTATACAGCTTAGCAGATACAAATACTTCAGAAATCTGGAAAAACTTGAATAGAATGGGAATTGGGAGAAAAGACACTCGGGTAGACAAGCTATCTCTTTCCCTGGACACACTCAATAATCACTTCACAGCCAAAACTACTACTCCAAAGGGTAAAGAACAAACAATAAATGAATTATCACTGACAAATCAACCCGACAGAGAACATTTACACTTCTCATATGTTACAGATTACGACGTAAAGAAAGCCATCATGCGAATAAAAACCAAAGCAGAAGGAACTGACCGTATAAATATTAATTTACTGAATAAAATAATTGACGCTATACTACCTACTATAACTCATATTTTTAACTCCTCACTACAAACGTCTACATATCCCTCATTGTGAAAACAAGCCCTCGTACGCCCACTGCCTAAAGTTAAAACGCCCTTAATTCCGAACGACTTTCGACCCATTAGCATTTTACCTACCCTTTCAAAATATCTATAACGATTAGTCCATAAACAACTGACTGACGACCTAAATGAGTACAACCTTCTAGATCAATTTCAGTCAGGCTTCAGGACAGGACACAATACAAATACTGCTCCACTAAATATTTGCGAAGACATACGCGAAGCTGTTGATAATCGAAAACTTTCCATTCTTACATTACTGGACTTTAGTAAAGCATTCGACACGGTAGTAGGGGGCACGCCGTAGCGTAGTGGTTAAGGCACTGCGCTACAAGCCGGAAGGTCGAGGGTTCGAGTCCCGGTGGGGTCAGGATTTTTAAACCGACCCAAACCTTCTGGCGGCACTATGGCCCTGGGGTCGA
Source organism: Diploptera punctata (assembly GCA_030220185.1). Classification (NCBI taxonomy): domain Eukaryota; kingdom Metazoa; phylum Arthropoda; class Insecta; order Blattodea; family Blaberidae; genus Diploptera; species Diploptera punctata. Next base: position 2,137,093 of record JASPKZ010000042.1, read on the forward strand.
CTCAGCCTCTAACTGAAATGAGTACCATACGCTTGTTCTGGGGTAAAGGCGGCCGTCACGCAGGGTTGACAACCCGGCTGACATCAAGTGCCGATTGTCAAGAAAAAGTGGGAGCTTTAACCTCCTACTACCCCAAGGGCCTCCTGAGGCCTGTAGTGGGAACACTTTACCTTTACTTTATTCGACACGGTAGACTTCGACTTATTGTTGCATAAACTTAAAAACATCTTACTCTCTGATAGTGCCACGTAATTGTTCAATTCCTACCTTCATGAGCGCCAGCAATCTGTTGTAGGAAATCATGCATTATGTTCTTCTTGGATCTTCTGTAAAGCTGGGGTTCCACAGGGTTCGGTGCTTGGACCTTTGCTCTTTTCAATCTACATAAATTACATATCTAACTCCCTAAAGCATTGCAAACATAATTTATTTGCAGACGACATGCAAATCTACATCCACACAGACAAATATTCTCTAAATGACGCTGTTGCCAAAATTAACGAGGATCTAGACTCACTAATGACTTGGACAGTTAAATATGGACTGCAATTAAATCCTAGAAAGTCACAACTAATCATTATGGGTCACCAGAGACTATTATCTGCAATTAACCTAAACACAGTCTCGCATGTGTCACTAAATGGAGTTCAAATTCCTTATAGTGAGACAGTAAAAATTCTAGGAGTATTTATTGACAAAAACTTAAATTGGAATACACAAATAAACCATACATGCAAAACAGTCTTCTCAATAATACATTCATTAAATCACGTAAGAAATTGTCTGCCATTCGCTCTTAGGAAAATGTTAGTAGAAACGCTTGCAATACCCCATTTTGATTATTGTGACACTCTTTTTACAGACTTAAATATTATTTTCGCTCAAAGACTTCAACGTGTTCATAATTCTTGCGCACGTTTTATTTGTGGTATCCGCAAATTTGACCATGTTACACTGCCCCTGGAACAATTATCGTGGCTTCGTCTAAGTTATCGTAGAACTGTCCATTCCCTATCCCTTCTCTATAAAATCCTTCACACATCATCGCCTAATTATTTATCACGCCGCTTCATCAGACTATCCGACACACATAATCTTGACACTCGATCCCATAAGCACATTGTCCTTTATATCCCTCCTCATCACACTGTATATTATTCATTATCTTTTACGGTCTCACTTGCCAAAACGTGGAATTCCCTTCCGCCCTATGTCAGAGACTGTCAAACTGTAACATCCTTCAAAAACAAACTATATTTAATAACAAACTGACTTATACACCTTACTGATAGTATTCTTTTAACCATTAATAAACTCAATTATTTATGAAAATAATATTAAGATTAACAAATATTTTCTTTTGCTTTGTTTTAAATATTGTATAATCGTAAAATTAGTTTTCTATATCTCATTTTTCTTTGTTTTTTTATATACAGTAGACATGTTTTGCTTGTATACATTTTATAATAAGTTTTAGTCTTAATTTTAACTAAGGCAGGGCGCCCAATGGAACGACAAGCGACAGCAACTAGACACGGATTTGTTGCTTTGCTTGTTGCTAGCGTGTATGTTTCTTTATAACCCGTAATATCGAATTGCAAGAAGCACATTCGTCTGATACGACAATAATTTGACACCAACTGTTTATGTTGTGTCGCTCAAAGTGCTGCATGCTCCACTTTTTGTTGTGTCAGTTGTGAGTTGCTCGTATACAAGTCTGAAGATGAGAGACGATCCTGATTTCAATATAACATTTGTTGAACTTATTAAATAATATCCTTGTCTTTATGATACTACATTGAACCAATACAGTAACAGAAATGTTCAAGATCAGGCATGGCATAGTATTGCCAAGGAATTGTCGGAATCTGGTAAATAATGAATATCTTCTTCTTCTTCTTCTTCTTCTTCCGAATGCAGTATTGGGTGATGATGCCCGTTCTGCGACTACAAAAACTGATCCTTCCATCGGTTGAAGGGTCTTCCGAGGTCTCTTTTGCCATTAGGGTTGAGGTGGTAAATCATCTTGGTAAACGGGAATTTGACATTCTCTGGACGTGTTGGAACCATTTAATCTGATAATTTTGTATATGTTCAACCATTTCCATACTATTCCACTGCATCCTTATCTCATCACTTTTCATTCTATCCCTTAATGTTACTCCAGTTAGTGATCGGAGGAATCTCATTTGTGAACTATTAATGCGGGATTTATCTTTTGCTCGAAGTGTCCAGCATTCACTTCCGTATAGTAGAGCAGGTTTGGCTATGGCATTATGAAATCTCAATTGGATTTCTTTCCTCATTTGTTTTCCAAAATTTCTCCTAATTATACCATTTAATCTGTTATATTTTTCTAAATTTGTTTCCACATCTTTTTGATTATGAAACTGTGATATAATAATGAATATTGTTTTATTAAAAATAAAAACTCATTAAAATTAACAATTGAGTTACCGAAAATGTTTTAATGCCATAATCTATTTTCTGTCAAGCCCACAATTCACAAAATAGATTACAATAACAGCTCAATTATGAAAATATTAAAGTATTTTTAACTTATGTCAAACTCTTTACAGACTTGCCCTCAATAAATAAATAAATAAATGTAAAAGTAAGAAGTGAATTTCCGAAAAAATGATCATAGGAAAGCAACTGTGACGTTGCATACGAATTTATGTAATTGAGATATTTAGAAATATGCAAACAGTAATTATAGACTCCTTCATTTATCTATTTTCTTTATTTATTTGTTTTCTTTTGTCTAATGCCACCAGGTTGTCTCTAATGACATTTGTGACTTTCTTCCCTGGCTTTGGCAGATTTATAATCCATTTCTTAGGTTGGGGCACCTGGAAGGCGGAGTTACGTTACCCCAAAGATATGATGGGTGATAAATGATAATGAAGCGCCAGGAGAGTTCTTAACCTGAATTCTAGACCATGCGCAACCACAGGAATAATTCCCTTTAAGAAAAATTCCTAAGGCTTGACCAGGAAGCGAACCCGGGACCTCATGATCTGTAGTCAGAAACGCTGACCACTAGATCATGAAGCTGGTCATTTTCTTTATTTATTATTTTTTAAAATTTAAATAACTTCATAAATAAATTACTTTCTTTTTTTTCTGACATCTTATATGTCTTCCAATTGTTATTAATACATATTTAATTCTTTGAACACATTAAAAGCACCACTTTCTTCTACATTAGCAAGCCAAAAAGGATGTACCCAGAATCGCCTTTTACGTCTTCTGTTGTAATAATTTATATTAGCTAAATAAACTAGATCGAGAACATCCTCGTCCTCTGACGACATGTAGTACTATGAATCAGTCCTGTGAGCGTCAGGTCACTTTGCTGTCATAGTCTGTGTTGGATCAGTGTATTTGTTGTATCACTATCATATCACGATCATCTTAGTGGGCGCCCGGCCTAACATTAACTGGTTGCAATTAGATCGTAATATACTCGTAATAGATATATTTTTGATCAAATTTTGATTCAGCATTTAATATTAGAGTTAATTCAAATTGTTATATTCTGATGTAGCATATGTTTGTCCTGGTGAATGGAAGAGAAGGCCACATGGCCTTAACTCCACCAGGCTAAATAAATGTAATCTAATCTAAACTAATAACATTAAGGGTCTTCCCCGGATTAGTGTCGGACTACAACTTGACGATTTAAGTTATCTCTTTATTTATTTAAGATTATTCTAATATTTACATTATGTAAGGATTAAAAGTGAAGTTTTAAGGACGAGTTGATAGGTTGAGGTCGGAATTTCGAAACGAATTTGTAAAATTATTTCAATTCTTGCAATGTACAAATGTGCATTGTGTCGCGAAAGTTATTTTTAATAAATATATATTTTTTCATGTATACAGGGTGTAACAGGATCTCACCGACAAAAATGATAGAGATGATAGGTCATGCAGAGAGGATCATTTTTGTGAAGGAACATGTAGTGGCAAACACGTCGTTTATAAGTTATGCGCAGATGAAAGTGTTCACCCATAAGAGTCGGAATTTAATACAAGCAATTGTACACATAATTTTATTGAAAACGTCATGTTTTTACAATAAGTGTTCAAGCAGTCGACCCTGTTCCTCATTGCATGTTTGATATCGTCGCAGCAACGATTGGCCAACACGGCCGAGCATGGCAGGATGCATTTTTACGTCGTCAAAACACTTACTGCTTGAACACTTATTGTAAAAACTTGTCTTTTTCAATAAAATGATACATGTAGAACTATTTGTACTCAATTCCGACCCTTACGGATGAACACCTTCATCTGCGCATAACTCATAAACGACGTGTTTGCGACTATTTGTTCCTTCACAAAAAATTATCCTCTCTGCATGCACTATCATCCCTATCATTTTGTCGGTGAGGTCCTGTTACACTCTGTATATTGAAGAACCAATATTAAAATATGCTCCTAAAATTTGCTGGAAATGAACTGAATAATAGGTAACATGAAAGTGGTAAACGAATTACGCTCATTACGGGGCTACATTAAAAGACACATGTAAAATCTCATGAGAATGGACTGATTCAAATTGTACCAACATTTGAAATAATTTGCGAATAAAAATGAGGATTTGTTCAAAAATGTATACCACTTCATAACTTTAAAATTACTTAAGTTTACCATTGTTTATTCATGCGTGTCTTATTCCTATTACTATTCATAATACGAGATACACTCTGTACAGTATGATTGTTGGCCATTTTATAAAGCTAAATATAGAAATGAGACGCAATATAAATTAAAATTATATTAATTATTGTAGGTATCACAAATAATTAGTATACCAAGAATGAGGTGGGAGAATAACATTAACAATGATTTTAGGGAAGTAATTATGCAGGGGATGATTGAAAAACATTAGCTCAAGATAGGGATGTCCATGCGGCCATACACCTATGGGTTCGATAGTACCAGTGAGTTAGTTAAGCACTACACTAATAATATCACCCTCTCATTTCTAATTCTAAACATATTTACACTTTTCTCATAGTTACTTTTAATACAGTAAAACTTGCTCAAAGCGGAATCGCATGGGACCAATTATTTTTCCACATTAGACAAAATTCTGCATTATAAAAAAAACTAAAATGTATTAATAATCTTACATTATAGAGTACCAAATATGTCTTTTTACATACTTTGGATTAATTGTAGTTTCGCTGCCTTTGAAAGTGAAGTATAGTATGTATGAACGACTTGGACGGTAACGCTCGAAAAAACAGTCCCGTTTCGTTAGCGTTAAAAATGTTTCTTAGGCGCGTATCCTGAAATTAAAGTATGCAGTTTCGGTTTCCGCTCATTAAATACACTTTGTGGATCCTTCGATTCCTCCCAAATTTCATTCCACACTACATTGTGTCGTTTTTTAAAACTGTCCATCCAACTTAAAGATGCCTTGAAATCGTTATTCCCTACGGATTTAGCAACAGTTAGAGCTTGACTTTGGAGCATCGTTCCGAAAATTTGGAGATTTATCTTTAATCACTTTGACTTTTTCGTTTAATGACAATTCCGTAAATTCAGAACGCTGCATGTGAAAGATCGGTCACAGAACTTAAACTAATTCAAAATTTTAATGTGCAATGGTTATTTGTAAGACAGGTGTCTTTATTTCTCATAACGGGTATGCAGTGAGGTCGAAAGAAAATTTCAGAATCTCTACTTTACCCGGCCGCAGGAATCATTTCTTATTATTTTTTTGGCCTAACGGGAATCAAATGAAGTAGAAACTAATTTATTTCTCTGTCTTTCCGCTTTATAACTTTTTCATGAATTGTGTAGAAATATCCTTCCGTTTCCGCGTTGGACAGATTCCGTTTTATGCAAAATAAATACACGTAAAATTACTATTATTTCGCCGGGACCAATAAATTTGTACACATTGAACAGATTTCCGCATTATTCACGACTCAGATTAAACAAGTTTTACTTTATAATAGTATAATAATAACAATAATTAGCAATAATAATGATATTATTTTATTTACCGTATATATTATATAATTATAAGATAAATTAAACCATTAGATGATGTATACCGTGTATATGTATATTTGTTGAAGTATAATGAGAACGTCTGGTGAATGAAGCTAATAGTCGTTCCTTTTCATGTAGTGTTGACGTCATCAGGCGTTGTCATGGTAACCAAATCCTGGGCTACAAGTGAAACACGCAATTCCCCAAATACATAGCGCAGCCTCAAGGGGCCATCCCCATTCTGATTTCACATTAATTAATTAATTTAAAACCTTAGAAATATGTTTATTTCTAAAATTATAAACTCTTCTGTGCGTCGTCCTAGCGTGGTGATAGAGTCCCGAACTTCTGCTGCTGTGGCCCGAGTTCAGTTCCAAGTGGTCCTGATATGCTAATAACCATACACCTTGGGATTCCCGCCGCTATCCAATGTGCGGTTCACTGCCTACAGGGTATCTGGTTGTAAGTCTTAAGAAATGAAGGACGGGTAAAATAATTTCCTCAAACAACTGCTTAACAGCATAAATATAATGTGTTTACTTACCTAAAAATATAATATATCAGTTGTAAATTATCTTTGGGAAAGTTAAAATAAGACTATATAAAACCTGCATACGTTCAATATTGGTATATGGAAGTGAAACCTGGACTATGCCAAATAGCTCTGAGAATTTACTTAACACTTTTGAAAGAATGCTTTTGAGAAGGATATATGGATCAGTAAAAGAGAATGGAAGATGGAGAATGAGGGATAATAAGGAAATCTATGATTTTTTTAAGGAACTTGATTTATCAACTCTTGTGAAATTAAAAAAAACAAAAACAAATGCAATGGGCCGGACACGTTCAAAGAATGGACAAATAATGCATATCTAAGAAAGTGATGACGGAGAAAATGTTTGGGAAGCGACCAGTGGGAAAACCTAGGAAAAGATGGATGGACTCACTGAAAGAAGATTGTCATCAAATCCTGAACTGCAGGAACTGGCAACAGAGAGCATTGGAAGGCCCAGGCCCATTATGGGCTGTAGCACCTTGGAAGAAGAAGAAATATAAAGTGTAGAAATACCGAGAATGTGCATGACCGAATTCTACAAGCGAAGGTACAAGAGTGCATAATTCAACTCTAGCTGCCGTTTATATACTGCATTCTCTTTTAAACATGAAAACCATTAAGTAAAATACATTAAATATATGGTGAGCGTAAATTAAATATATTTTGATTTATTTTATCAAGTAATATGTCCCACAATTGTTTAATAATTCTGTTGACATGTGTTAAAACGCTAGTTTCATAAAACCTATTACCCATCTCATGGGTTGAAATCCATGTTAGGTTCTGCAGTCAGGTGCTTTGGCTCAGTCTCTCCGCGATATACTACTCGTCGAAATTCTGTATTTCAGAGCCATTTTATTAACTTTTATTTATGTTTTTCTTTATTTTATTGTTTTAGGAAGTGAAGTCGCCTTCCAAGTACTTTATGCTTCTTACCAAAGTTCAAGCAAAAATTATTCCACTGTCATTGTTTTATTATTTTTTAAATAAAAGACCGTATAAATAGCATAAAAATTGTTTAAAATGCACCTGGTCCCTGTTGTAGGTTTCTAATCCTGACGTTGCGTTTTCATCAACAGTACTAACCTTCTTCTCTCCTTCTTCTTCTTTTTTTTAAAGAAGTTTCCTGGGTAAGGTTTTTTCCGGGGGTTTTCCTCACCTGCAAGACAAATGTCAGGAAACGTTAAGGTCCAAACGGTCCCGAACTTAATATGGCCATCATAATGATCATAATTCATATTAACCTTAGATTAAATTTAGGATTAAGGACTCTCCTGGCGCATCACTATCATCATCAACAATCATATAATCGGAGCAGCGTAACCAGACACCCCAACCTCAGAAGTGGGCTACAATTACGCCACTGCCAGGAGAGAACACCAGAAATGTCCAACCTGAGGCATTGAATATATATGAATTCTCCAATATGTGAACGAATCATATTGGTGTGAAGTAAACTATCCTAGTCTGTACATATTTTCTTAGTGATTAAGCATATTTCGCATACAATACTTGGTCCATTATTTTTGTGCGTAAGTGTGCATTCTCCAACATATGGACGAAACAAATGCCTCGTCATCTAATTAGTGACGCGCATGAATGGATTAACGAGATTCCCTCTGTCCCTATCTACCGTTCAACGAACCAGCGAGCTAGGGGCCGAGTCTCAACAGATCGCAGCGTGGTGTGAAGTGAAATAGCTTAATCTGTGCATATTTTGAAGTTTTAATGCTTATTTTCTTAGTGCCTTAGTATAATTTACATATTTTCCCCCTCGATTTTTAGTACATATAAATCCCCAGACTGGTAATAGCACAGCGAGATTTATACTGACAAGGAGAGGATACGCTCTGTATATCACTGATTTGAATGAGACTTCGTGACCTGAATGTTCAACACGAGCTGTTTAAATTATAATACATGAACTTAGTGCCAATAACCTCTCATTATGGAAATTTTAATTGTTATCTATATGATAATAATATATTTTTTCTAAAGAATCTGTTAACTATATGATTCTACGGTACCTCATGTGATTAAATGCAAATCTATTATTCTAGCATCCCGGGTTCTAATCACGTTGCTACCTTTACTTTTTTATATTTTAATAGTAATAATGATTAATATTGCATTCACAATTATATGTTTTACTATATTTATCAGAAGGGATTGAACAATACCATTAATGCAACAGAAGTTAATCAAATAAACTCATTTATACAGATTACAAAACACAAATACTTCCTGCCCATACACAGCAAATGATATCGTTTGAAACATGTATATATATTGAAAACATCAGAAAAAAGAGCAAAAAATATACTATTTTAATTCATAATATTAAAAACTGAGGGATGTGGGCTAAAAACGTGACAATCCAGAACATGTTTTTACTAAAATAATTGAGATTATATATGTGTGTCAAATCTGTTTATAAATGTTTCTTTCGTAACTAAGTAGAAAGTAATTATTTGATAACTAAAACCATCAAAGTTTTATACTATTTTCATAAATATTAATTTCATTTAACAATCATAACAGCTGTTTCAGTACCCTGTATCTTCATCAGATGAATGTCATAAATATAAATACATTTTATATTTATGTGTATAATCTAATATATATAGCCTATATGTGTGTGTGTGTGTGTGTGTGTGTGTGACATTCATCTGAAGAAGATACAGTGTATTGAAACAGACGTTGTGAATATTAATAAAATTAATATTTATGAAAATAATGTAAAACTTTGATAGTTTCATTTATCAAATACATAATTATTTTCTTAAAGTAAACACCAAATCAATTGATTAATTAAAGAAATAATTATTTTTATTATCTCCAAGCGCGACAGGCCTAGAAGGCCCTTGGCTGACCAGCCGGCTGCTGGCCTCACATCCACATGTGTTAATCACATAGGTAGACGATCATCTAGTCAGTGTAGGGGTGACATGTGATCAGCATGTCGGATCCCCCAGCCGTTATAGCTGGTATTCTCAACCTGAAGTCGCTACTTATTGTAGCTACCCAAATGCCTCACGATGCTGGGTGGGCACCGGTCCCATACTGGCCGAAATACCATGAGAAAATTTCTTCCCCCATGGAGACTCGAATCAGCGCAAGTCCCATAGCTCTGTGCCAAGGCTTTTAGCCTTAACCACTCGGCTACGGCGCTGCACTTTTTTTTTGATTATACAAACAATAACATGTTTGAAAACTTATAGAAGAGATTGATAATGGAGAAAACTAATTTTTGAGAAATGTGGAAGTTATCAAGTTTCAATATTAATTTAATAAAGGGAAGAAAAATAAAATATAGGAATAGAATTTTAATCCGGCTTACCGAAATGACAGTCCGGCATCTAAATACACAAGATAGGAGCTTGTAATGCCAAGGGCGTTTTTAGTACTTACTTCATATTGGTATATTCGTATGGTAGATAATTTCTAATATTTGAAAAAATGAACGGGTTTTTCAACATCAATTTCAATTTGAACACCAGGTGTTGAACCATCTCGTAAAGTCCCATTCAAATCGGAGATGTACAGATAGCTTCCTCTCCTTTTGAACGAGCATGTAATTGTGAGGGAGAGGCAAGCTTCTTACTGGTGACTTGTATCACTTTATTTAACAGCACACTAGCTTCACTGCCGGCCGACTTTAAATATTCAGCATCACAGATGGAAGGTTCTTAACGTAGCATGTGGAGAACAATAAATTATTTGTAATTCTTGGGAAAGCACCATTGCTAAGAAATGTAGAGGGAGGTGACACAAACACGAATGTAACGTGTTACATTGATTCGGTAAGAAGAAAAAAAATACTCGCAATACTGAAGATAAAAATTATCTAGACATTTCTGCCCTAAAGAAAATAAACCAAAAATAATAAAATTAATAACACTCTATCAAGCATTATATAAGGCCAGTTTAGTCTTTTGCATTTCATATAATTATTTTGTTCTTTTGTCACACTTCACAATATGGTAACGATCACAGGCTTGAGTTTAAAAAAAAATATGTTGATGACTATTTAACTCATGCCTCAAATGGGAGTCAATGACCAATTACGTTTCAATGAATTTTGTTTTACTACCAATCTCAATCATGTTTCACCTCGATAATTATCGAATTTTTGATTGCCAAAATAAAGTTAGTTCCTCCTTTTTAATATTCTAAACAGGTCAGTGCATTATTTTGCAGCGACTGACTCTCTAACAAATACGTTGAATATAGAAAATAATGAACAGATTCCTTCGACCTACACATTTGATAATTGTGTGTTCAATAATTGTGTTTTTAAATACTGATTCCAAGAGGTTCAAGGAATGTAGGAAGGCCAGTGAAAAGATAAACAGAGCAACTGTAAGGCGGAACAGACATTTTACCCAGCTCGTGAAGTGAAGAAAAAGAAGAAGATATACTGATTTTACTGAGTTTTTTCCGAAAAAAATGAATTAATAACCTATAATGTTGATTATAATATACAGTATGATGTGTTTCATTTCTTCTCCACTAGGGTGAATTCTTACAATATTGTGATCCTATTTGGCAATAAATAGTATGATCAAGTTGCAGTGAAGTACAAATGAAATAGGCCTATAACCAAATATTTCTCATTTGTTTTCAAACATCGCCGTTTACATTAAATATATAAATATTTTAAAATAACTATATTTAAATAATAATTTGTGAGTAAACAGCTTAATTTTATTCGTTATCCAAAACAAATGCCACTATTGATTTCTAAATCTTCTAGATAAATCACTCATGGCATTACTTATGATTGGATCCTAGGTGGACCAAACAAAATAGAGATACAGGAAACTCTAATAAATCTAGAAAAAATGGGTCCAGGACAACGGACTCCATATAAACAACGAAAGCACAGTGAAGTTGGTATTCAGAAAAGGAGGAAGACCTGCCAAACAAGAAACGTTACGACTGAATGACGAACCATTGGAAATCGTTAATAGGTTCAAATATCTAGGCATCTACGATCTTCACTTGCTGACCTTAGATACTGCAATAACACTTTTCAACTCGGCGATATCACCAATAGCGACCTAAGGCATATAGAGCTAATATGGGAAAAGCTATCCTGCAGTGACCTCGCAAATATTGAACAGGTCAAATCCCGATTCTTGAAACGAGCACTTATAATAGGATTGACCGCTCTATCGAGACTAATCTATGAACTGTCCAAAGAGACATCTGGACCCATTTCCATCACCCTTTGGGATACCTCGGCCAGAAGGCCCTACTCCCAAGTCCCAGAATTCTTGTCCGCCCTTTTCTACATCGCGATCACATTCAAGTTCACAGGCAATAAAACCAACGCCTCAGGGAGAAGGGAAATTGTTGAGCTACATAGTACATCAGGTCGCTCATTCCTGATAACCCCCACAGTTGGTCCACGGGCTCCTTTATCCTAACCGGGAGGACTGCTGTCGCAGATCCACCTACCATTTCCCTGTTCTGCCTCCAGGGACGCATCCTGCAGCCGTTGTGAGACCGGCTAGAGCTTGAATCCTCAAGCCCCACAGTGTGAGATTATAGTACATCCAGGTACTCATCTCCTGGCGACCCCATAGTTGGTCCACGAGCACGTAGGCTGAGCCGGGAGCCAGCACAGTTGCTCCCCACTGCGCTGGTCCGAGCCATGCCCTGGTCCGCCCCCCCCCCCAGGGACGTGTCCTGTTGCCGTTATGGGCCGGCTAGGAGCTCGCAAGCTCCCACAGGTAAGCAAATAGTACGACAGGGCGTCCATCTCCTGCCGACCCCACTAATGGTTCACGAGTCCCTTGGACTGTCGAGCAGATCCACCGACTATTCCCCCAGTGCACCAGCTGAGGACGTGTTTTGTTACTGAAGTGGGTCCAGCCTGAGCATTAGTACGTCAGGTCACTCAACTCCTGACGATCTCACAGATTGTCCTTGGATCACCCGGTTCAGGAGTCGGCGCAAATACCACACCCAAAAAACCGCGCTTTCTCCGTTTCCAAGCTTACTGACCTGGTGGTGATTCCTAGCATTACGCCCGGTATTGTCCCAACCAGCCCGTTCGCAAGACTAGGCCTAGTCGTGCCGCTGCTGTGAGTCCAGCCCACTGAGCAATGTAGGCATCACGGGTGCTCATCGCCCATGGTGCCCCCACAGATGGACCTCGGGTTCATAGAATCAAGAGAAAGGAGCTCCTGATCTCCGATCTCCCACCACTTCGCCGCACGCTCCTGTTGTGGCTCCAGGCAGTGTGAGCATTAGTACAACAGGACGCTCGTCTGCTGTTGATCCCACTTATGGTCCACGAGTCCATCGGACTTGGAAGGGAGGACTGACTAGCAGATCCACCGACCATTTCCCCACTACGCCACCGAGGGGACGCGTTAGACTGCTGAAGTGGGCGCAGCACGAACTGTGTAGTACGTCAGGTCGCAAAGCAATCCACCGACCGTTCCCCTCTCCGCCACCCGGGGACGCGCCCTGTTGCTGTTGTGAGCACAGCTGGGGCCCGTGAAGTGGACCCCCCATCGACGACCTTAGGCTGACAAGCATAATAGAGTACGATAAGCAAAGGGAAGAGAGAAATAATAAACGCCGGGAAATAGACCCAGAGTTCTACAGCTCCGACGCCATGTTATACAGGGATTGGACAAGAGAGAACCGGAAACACCGGAACATCAGGAAAAAAAAACTGAACGTATTTCAAAATAGATCATTTGTATGTTTCTGTTCCTTAAAAATTAGAATGGAGAAAATAAGAAGGTACACAGTGAAGAACTTTATAATTTGCACAATATTAATTTTGTATTAGGACTATTTAATCTAGAAGATTGAGATAGCTAGATCATATTCCACAATAGAATTTCTTAATGGAGGAAACACGTAGGACGAAGGCAGAAAGAAACCCTTAAGAAGATCTAGAGTAGGTCGAGAACATAATATTCTGATTATACTTAGCAGTTACCTTCGGAAAGAAGAGTAAGTCAGCTGGTCCTGTGCGTTGTAGTTTTACTGTATGCAAACACTAATATCAACGCCTGAACATAAGAGGCCTCGGATTTAAAATTTGTCCAAGCTTCCCATGAATTTTGTGTGATGCCAACGACATGGTTAAGACGGTTAAAGTAAGACGGTAGGCCAAATTGTGAAAAAAAAATCATAATGAAATAGTCTATTAAATCTTTCCGAACATATCTGTATATTATTTTTTACTGAACGCCAATTATAAGTGGTTGAGTGGAACCATACGAGGGCCTTATGGCTGCTTTAACTCTTAGGGCCAGAATAAATGAAATTAACCTGGTATATTATTATTATTATTGATTATTATTATTATAAGGTATGTTTATTATATGTTTTAAACTTGACAGCTGTCGGCCTGTTGTAAACTAATTTATACGGTAGGCCACAAATTTGAAAAAAAAAAATATAATTAAATAGTCCTATTCTTTTCTGAACATTTCTGTAGATTGTTGTTTACTGAACACCATTTATATGTTTGTTAATTAATTTTTTAACCTGACAGCTTCTGTAACGAACTGAACTACTCATAAACCTTGTCTTCTCGAAAGTGAAAATGTTCGAACATTTGCCCCATTATCTCAGGCCGGGACATGACCTTCGACTCATATTACATGCAATTTTTACAGGCAGTAAATCTAGTTTATACTAAAGATATGGAACCACAATCATGATGATCTCTTCTATAAATCCTCATATCCTCACTTATGATTTTTTTGAAAAATTACCTTTTTAAATAAAAAGAGGGGAGAGAATAGGAGTGGCAAAAAAAAATTATATAGCAACATGTGATATTTAGATTACAAGTGTGACTCTGAGGTGTAGTGGGTCTTAACAAACCTCATTTACTATGCTGGGATAAAAATTCATTACAATCCAACTAGTAGTTCCTGAGGAAATGGGTCTCAAAATTCACATGTTTTAACATTGAGGGGATAGGGAGTACCGTCCTCACAATAACTGTTTTAAAGTGGGTCGTTAAATGAAGAAAACATACCAATTACCAATGATTACAATTGAAGACATCCGATGCAAAAGGGGGCCCCGGGTAGCTCCACTTTTTCCCGAAAATGCAGGTTAAGGTGGTATATATGATAAAGAGAAGGAGCCTGCTTCAGCTGGTGCAAAAAGGAAGTAGCTCCACGCCTTCCATAATGAAGATAATGAAGAAAATGAAGAAAATTGTTAACTCCACCTTCCATTCGGAGCAAAGAAAGAAGAGGTACCTAATGTAGATGTTTCACATTTTATCTGCACCTTTACCATTCAAGCGGCCGCGAAATTCCCTTCAAGTAAAAGAACCGGCATCAAAATACATACGAGTATCATCCAATTGTATGTAGTTCTATGACAACCTAAAGTGCCAGGGAAAAGATTCTCATCATGATTCTGATGAAAGCGTCACTGACTGCCTGATGACATTGGTAACCAGTTTAAATAAATACATGGTAATAAATACCTTCATGTGAAGCTGTATTTCTTATTATTTAATCGTATCTTCCTTATTAAGAAGTTGTTAGTCATACATTCTTCAAATACCTACTCTCCGGTGCAAAAAGGATACAGCTCCAACAGGTTAATTGCGATTGTACACAATCGTGTAAATAAAAAAAAATTGAAACTGGTCAAGAAAATATTGTGTTTCATGCTGAACTACCTTAAATATATGCTAAAATTTTAGTTATACTATTACCACCGTTCACATTCAGTTTTTTGTTACTCCTGAAAATTTTATGAAAATGGAGCTATCCCCTTTTGCATAGGTGTTTTCAATTGGAGCTTACGCCTATACAATATGGTACTTGTAAGCAGTTAGGCCAATAAAGCATGGACCAAGAATAAAAGTGATAAAATCATATTAAACACCGCTCGTGAAATATGATTGGCGCATAGGACGACTTGATATTTAAAAATTGAATAGGTTATTTTAAAATAACTCAAAACAAATTCAGTGCGTGAGTACATCCATAAGTATCAAATCATATATCGAAAAAATTATTGCCGATATTAAAACCAATTTATAAATACACATCATAAGGTCTGATGATATGCGTCTCGGCCTGCAGAGGTGGTACGAACATTTTTGAGACAGTATCAGGCGTTGAGGCCTGGTACGTACTTGCTAGGCAGATGAAGGTGATGACTTGAAGGAAATTGCAAAAAGTGTCCAGTTTTAAAAGTTTAGCAAGCAACTGCAGATGGTGAAGTTTTAAAACTGTATTTTTTTTATGCGACTTCTGTGTAGTTTGACATATTGCGCTGTAAACGGATTTTCCACTCGAATTACTTGTCACGTGCAGACATGGAATTAATGTTTAAAATAGTAGTTATACTTTCACAGTATCTCCAAGCCGAAATATCTCTCTACATTGTTTACCATTTTTTTCTCTCGTAAAAGAAACATAACCTCAGCAAAGATCTTGGTTTTGGACAAACATTTTCTATTATGTGTGTAAATTACCGCAGTGTCGTTCTTTTATACCTACCCTTTGCTTTCCTAATTATATTTCATCTTTAAATGCATAGGGATATTGAAATGGGATCCATTTCGGATCCAGTGATGAGATTCGAAAGAGATATCGAATAACCAGTAACAGCAATACCACGTTTTCATAAGAAATTGACAATTTTTCGGCATTTGGAATAATGATATGATGTGATGCGATACCAAATTTGTTGTTAAATTTTACAAAACGGGTATTCCGAAAAATACTTGTATAGAGCCATATATGACATATACAGGGTGCCTCGAAAGTACTATCCATTTCAATGAAGGAAGACATTTGCAAAATCAATGCTATTGTGACGTTTTACACTTATTCTATTGCCTTGCTAGAAAACATATACTCCATCTTTCAGTTGTGAAACGAAATGTCGACCTTAACATTTAAACCATAAAAAGCCTGCTGATTCTGTGATACGATTCCGTAAATGAAGCAGACATGATAAGGACGTTTTTATTGAGTGAAACGAAAAATTTTCCACACTGTGTTGCAAGGGGCATTCAACTCTCTAGTGAGGCGACGAATTGATACGTCCGGACTTTCACTGGCAATTTGAATCCGCTGCACTGTTTCTCCTAATACTCGTGGTCGTCCACGACGTGCCTTATCACACACGCTGCCGATAAGCTTGAATTTGTTTACATGCAGACGAATGTGTGCCTTTGTTAGGACTGGTTTACGGAATTTATGGATAAATTCAGCTCTGGCGTTTTCACATGACAGTCCGCGTACCCGTGTACAAACATAGACAACCCGTTCTTCCGTGCTAAATATGTTGCACTAAGCTAACAGTGTATGCAAGGGGGGGAAAACTAGTGACGTTTTCATGGAAATGAATAATGACTCTAGAGACATCCTGTATATGACGGTGAATGCGAACCTGATTTTCATGTAGTTGTCCTACATAGGAAACGTTACTTCATTTTTTATTTGAAGTTTTCGATTCCATGTTTAAAGTACTAATAATTACAAGGCATGAAATGAACATTTATTAATAATGTTTCATAAGATAACTTAGTGGCAATACTCTCGTATATTATGTATTTAATCTAAAGAATTCCACATCCTATATGTATGTACTCTTTGAAAATCATATATATATATATATATATATTGCCTGGATTTACGACCCATCGAGTCTAACTACAGCCTCCCGTTTGTTAGGATTTTCTAGAGCAAGCTAAATTTAATTACGCTTATTTCCCTACAAATTTCATGAATGGGGTCCTTTGAAGATGCTAATTTTTATTACTAAAATAAGGGTTAAAAAGGTAAGATGCTGCCATGGGGTCAGCATATCGACCCAATGAGACATCTAGTAGACAACTAAGATATTAATTGTCTGCCATTCGCTCTTAGGAAAATGTTAGTAGAAACACTTGCAATGCCCCATTTTGATTATTGTGACACTCTTTTTACAGACTTAAATATTATTTTCACTCAAAGACTTCAACGTGTTCATAATTCTTGCGCACGTTTTATTTGTGGTATTCGCAAATTTGACCATGTTACACCGTCCCTGGAACAATTATCGTGGCTTCGTCTAAGAGATCGTAGAACTGTCCATTCTCTATCCCTTCTCTATAATACTTCACTCATCATCGCCTAATTATTTATCACGCCGCTTCATCAGACTATCCGACACACATAATCTTGACACTCGATCCCATCAGCACATTGTCCTTTATATCCCTCCTCATCACACTGTGTATTATTCATTATCTTTTACGGTCTCACTTGCCAAAACGTGGAATTCCCTTCCGCCCTATGTCAGAGACTGTCAAACTGTAACATCCTTCAAAAACAAACTATATTTAATAACAAACTAACTTATACACCTCACTGATAGTATTCTTTTAACCATTAATAAACTCAATTATTTATGAAAATAATATTAAGATTAACAAATATTTTCTTTTGCTTTGTTTTAAATATTGTATAGTCGTAAAATTAGTTTTCTATATCTCATTATTTTTCTTTGTTTTTTTATATAATTAGACAGGGACAATTTAATATGTCTTGCTTGTATACATTTTATTATTAGTTTTAGTCTTAATTTTAACTAACATTAACTGATTGCATTATAGATCGTAATATAATAGATATTATCTTTTTTGATAAAATTTTTATTTAGTGTTTAATATTAGAGTTAATTGAGATTGTTATATTCTGATGTAATATATATTTGTCCTGGTGAGTAGAAGAGAAGGCCAGATGGCCTTAACTCCACCAGGATAAATAAATAAATGAATAAATATTACTTGGATGATGAAGGTTGGTAAATTTTGCTTAGAAGCCTTTTTTATTCAAGGTGAATATTATTTTTACGAGCCTGCAACATTTTCAGACTGGGGACCCAAAGCTTAAATAATCGACCCGGGTTTTAAACCCGCGACCCTCGGAACTAGAGACAAGAAACCATCTCTATATGACAATGATATATATATATATATATATATATATATATATATATATATATGGTAGAGCGGGGTTTTTTGAATAGTGGGGCTATTTGAATAATATTAAGCTTTTGCGCATGTGCAGCGAAGCGACCAAGAAGAAGACGACATTTTGTCAGTGGATGTTGTAAGTGAAAGTCTTTTCTATTCAGTGAAGTAGTTTATTTCAATTTTTGTCTACAGAAGTTTAGTCTAGATTGATTTGAAGTATCAAAGATAAGTGGCTCTGGTGTCCTCATTGTTGAGTATGTAAAATATGCTTGGTGATTGTTAAGTTTTATCTGTGGACATTGAAAAACGTGGAAACTGAAAGGCCTACAGATGTGATTGTTGATCTTTCCTCCAATAACCCTCTAGCTCGTTTTGCAATCTATGCTCTTATTTGGAAACTATGTGGTCATGAAGTGAACATGTCACGAGGAATACCTGGAAGTGGGGCTTATTGAATATCAAAATTGTGTTTTTGTATTCACTTTTCTCTTTCTTCTAAATACATTTTTCACTTTTATTTTAGATACAATAGAATAACTACAGTGGTTGTACGAGATTTCGGACCTAGGCATTATTTTATTTTTTGAAAATTTCAAATAATCTTTTAAGAAAGACTATAAAAATACTGCTCATACATTAATTAAATAATCCGATATTACACCTCAATTGATAATAATTCATTTTACTGGAATTTTCACTGAACCGTGGATGGCCACTGCATCTGTTCCGTTGGAAAAGGAGAAGAGAAAAATAAGCCAGAGATGATGGGAATGTAAAGAAGAGGCTTATTGTTTCCAAAAGGAAAACAAAATGAAAGAAGATGGACATCGACCTTGATTCGGATTCCAGGTCCTGTACTCTGACTGACTCTGAACATGAAGATGCTGAGTGGAAATTTGGACTATGTCAGGGGAATGGTCCCACATAGAATCTGAGGGAGAATAGAAAGACTAGATACAGTGCCTAAAGTGTAAGGCATGGTATCATGAATATTGCGTGGGTACGAAAGATCGCAAACAATTTCATTGTGGACGCTGCAAGGAATGTGTTTCTCATGTTTATTTTTGCTTTAGTACTTGTGTATTGCTTTTCTTTTTTATATTTATCTTATTTTATAATAACAGTTTCACGAAAATTGCACATAATCTTGTGTTTTTTCAGTTATTCAAATAGCCCCGCTAATTGTTAGATATTTATCATGTGGAGGGTAAATCGAATAATTGCATAACTTGAATAATTTTAACGTTAATGAACCCAACTTACATAGTGAGGAAGACGATATGTCGGGCAATGTTACTGTATATTTCAGTTCTAAGGATTGCACATATTTTTCCGATAAATTGTCAACAAAGTTGAAATTATTCAAATAACCCCGCTGTACCGTATGTATAGGTATACTCTCCATCATTATAGAGTAATATACAAATAGACTTCTGCACATAATCAACTTTTATTAGATTCATGATGTGTTCCGTTGAGGTTTATTCAAAATTAATATAAAATTATGGAATATTCACCTGAAAGGTCCGTCTCCTCAACTTAATTAATCATTTAACTGTAGCGCTTTCGGGACTTGTCCCATCATCGGCAGGATTCAGAACTGGTGTTTCACTGAAGATCTGGTAGAGGGGGTTGCATGTATTGGATTCGTTTTCGTTTATCAGGCTGTCGTTGTGAGCTGCTTTCATGATTTCCATCTCTTCGAGTACGTTTATCTTCGCTGGATTATTTTCTCTGTGCATTACTGTTAGGGTGTTTTCAATATTTAACATGCATGTCCTTCATAGATAACGTGTTTTGCATAGCTTGATTTCCCTTCTGCGTGAATGAAGTCTCGAAAATGTTCTTTGAATCTGATGTTAAAACTCCTGTTTGTCCTTCCTATATAAAATTTGTTGCAGTCCTTACATGTCGGTTTATAAACTCCTTTGCTGTTGAAAATGTTATTTTCTTCAATGTTATTTTTCCAATTTAACAATGAACTATTTATTCAAGAAGACGGGATCCCGATGGGGAGTCCTACATCTGGAATAATGGCAGAAATCTTCCTACAAGAACTGGAAAATAAACATTTTGAGGAACTAATACACAAATTCAACATAAAACTAATAACACGATATGTCGATGATGTACTAGTAATATATGAAAATGAAAACAGAAAAGAAAAAGAAATACTACAAGACTTAAACAACATGCATGAAAAAATCACTTTCACGGAAGAAATAGAAGTTAATAACAGCATAAACTACTTAGATTTGTCTATAACCAAAAATCTACACAACAATAAACTAGAAATCGGTATCTACCGGAAACCCACAAACAATGCTCTGGTCATAAACAAAAATTCTACACACCCTTTTCAACAGAAAATTAGTACATTTAATAGCTTAGTCAGTAGAATGTTGAAACTCCCATTGAGCAAAGACAATTATATCCAAGATCTCAACTACATTAAGTATATGGCAAAAACCAATGGCTATAATGAAGAATTCATAGATAAGCTCGTAAAAAAAACAAAAAAGGAAGAACAACATAACCAACATAACTAAACTATAATCTGACAACAACAAGAAAACATGGATAACACTTACATACACAGGAAACGAAACGAAAAAATTAGCCAATGCACTAAAGAAAGCCGATAAAAACGTAAAAATAGCATACAGAACCAATAACAAATTAAACAACATAATAAACAATAACATTGAAGAAAATAACATTTTCAACAGCAAAGGAGTTTATAAACTGGCATGTAAGGACTGCAACAAATTTTATATAGGAAGGACAAACAGGAGTTTTAACATCAGATTCAAAGAACATTTTCGAGACTTCATTCACGCAGAAGGGAAATCAAGCTATGCAAAACACGTTATCCATGAAGGACATCGCATGTTAAATATTGAAAACACCCTAACAGTAATGCACAGAGAAAATAATCCAGCGAAGATAAACGTACTCGAAGAGATGGAAATCATGAAAGCAGCTCACAACGACAGCCTGATAAACGAAAACGAATCCAATACATGCAACCCCCTCTACCAGATCTTCAGTGAAACACCAGTTTTGAATCCTGCCGATGATGGGACAAGTCCCGAAAGCGCTACAGTTAAATGATTAATTAAGTTGAGGAGACGGACCTTTCAGGTGAATATTCCATAATTATATATTAATTCTGCACATAAGTACGAAAGTAAGAAAAGTGTCCTTTCGGGACCCAATCTCAAGGATATTTTGTTTATATTTACCCAAAGTAATGAATTAATGCTTAATATTTATGCTTTTATATTATTTCCACTTTGCATCTTTTGTTTATAAAGTATCTATATATTAATACGTGAAGGAAAAACTTTGCACCCCTTTTTAAGAACGTTGCGTGCACGGAGAAGTGTGATATTTGGCATAATTAAAGTTGATATAGAGAAGAAGTGCAGAAAAATAAAATGTATGTATATGTGTTACGATTAAATTAAATTCAACAAAATACAATTAATTGTCTCTAAGGAATTTGTGTGTCTTACTCATTCATTTGTCTACTCATCATTTGTTTGTTTGTTTACTCATTCATTTGTTTACGTTCATAGTAAAAGTGCATTTTTTCCCTAATACCACCAGGTTGTCTTTTGACATTTCTGGCTTTCTCCCCTAGCATTGGCAGAATTGTAATCCATTTCTTAGGTTGGGGCACCTGGAAGGCGGAGTTACCTTACCCCGATGGTGTGATGGATGATAAATGATAATAAAGCGCCAGGAGAGTTCTTAACCTAAACTTAATCTAAATTCCAGACCATTGGCAACCCTTTAAGGAAAAATGCCTATGGTTTGACCGGGAATCGAACCCGGTACCTCATGAATTGTAGTCAGAAACGCTGACCACTAGCCGATGGGGCCGTTAAAGAAGGAAATTGTGCAGCAGCAATGCGAATTGACTTACTTTTGCCTATTTATTATTTGTGGTTTATTATTAGTGATTAAAAAAACGAGTACATTTTTGTTATTGAAATTAAACCCTGTCTAATCTTTGTTTCAGTAATTTAATTACATTTTTTTTTGCATTCAGATATTCGCACCTACTTCCATTATGCCTCGACGTAGAACATTGACGGGTTGGAGTGAGAGACAAAGAAGAAGGGATATGATATATTCCCGTACACATAATAATAGGCCAAATGCAAATTTAAATAGTATACAAATGTCAAATGACGCGTTATTGTTTATCAAATATGGCTTAGCCAAGCTATACCACATATTTCCTATCGTTCGTATTTTTAAAATAAATCTAAAATTAATGCATTATTTAGTTGTAGTAAATGTGTGATAATCGAATCATTACGTTTAACCAATAACATTTTCTATAATGTAATATTGAGCTGTAAGTTGGTTGAATAATTAGATTATATTCACGGATATAACTGCTTGGTTGTGAAGATGATAGAGAGGGATTTGAAAACTCTGAAAATGTGTGATACTGGTTTCACGCAGCTGTGAAGCTCCTCAACAACACAAACAACAGTAAATGTAAAGATAACAGTGAAGACCTGCGCTGCAGAAAATTAGATTACCGGCGGGTGGACAGAAGCCATTAAAAGAAATTACACGTCTGTTGTCTCATCCAGCTTTGACCCCCAAGAGCAACATTGACATTTGTCCACATTACCTGAGTTTACTTAAATTTACCAATTTTCTCTTAGTGTTGGATTGAATAAACATTCATTTAATCTATTTGGAATTATAGTTAAAATACAGTAGTGACATAAGAAATAAACACAATGTTTTTAAAAAGTCGCCTCTTGTGAATTTTAGGAACAAAGTTTTCTGCCTTTATATATATTTTTTATATTATATAAAGGCAGACAAACTTGTTATATATATATATGATATGAAAAGAAAAAAGAATGCTTGAGTCGGGATTTGAACTCGAGTCTCTAAAGTCTGTGTGTATATATATATATATATATATATACACACACACACACAAATGAATAGTGATGAGTAATATCTCTGAAGAAATTAACCAAGGTGTAAGTCAGGGATGCCCGCTATCTCCGGCTTTGTTTAGTATATATGTTGACCATGCTATTAAAATATGGCAAGATGACTTAATTAAACATTTTAAAATATATGACAAAGTTTTAAACACGATTTTATTCGCAGATGACCAGGCTATTTTTAGTTCATCGGAAGATAATCTCCAGAGAGCTGCAGACCAATTAAAGTAGACAAAGAATACAATTTAAACATTTCATGTATAAAAACAAAATCTATGGCAGTTCGAGGAAAAAATCATCTCAGATGCAAAATTGTGATAAATAATAATATAATTGAATAAGTGAAATCCTACAGTTATTTGCGTTTTAATATATCATACTGCCAAAAAGAAGATATAAATATAGTAAGGTAGTCCCACTACATGCCTCAGGAGGCCCTTGGGGTAGTAGGAGGTTAAGGCTCCCACTTTTTCTGAACAATCGGCACTTTATGTCAGCCGGGTTGTCAGCCTTGCGTGAAACAAGAATGTTTAATTACTGTGCTTGTTAGCTACGCTATTGCTGCCTTATATGTTTCCTACATACAAGCTTTCTCAAGGTTACATTAGCTCCCCTCTTCCTTCTAGCTTTCTTGATTGTAAATGTTATACTGAGTTGAATACGAGTCATATAAATTACTACAGTGTGTTTAAGGATTCTTGTTAATAATTAATATGTTATTAAATCTACACAGGAAAGATGAATCAATCTTTGCCTCTGATGGGCCCGGACAAAGGAGAATAGATAGCCTTACATTTATGAACTGGACGCTACTATTAGGACAGCTAAATATATTAGCAGATTCTCTCTCTCTAGGCCAGTAAAGATCCAAAAATGGTAACGCACTCTTCTGGATTCAGGGACCAGAAGGGTCGATGACCGTGCTGCAAATGACCGCCTTTACCCCAGAACAAGCGCCCGGTACTCATTTCCGTTAGAGGCTGAGTCGACCCCAGGGCTCTAGTGCCGCCAGAAGGTTTGGTCAGTTTAAAAATCCTGACCCCCACCGGGACTTGAACCCTCGATCTTCCGGCTTGTAGCTCAGAGCCTTAATCAATACGCACGACGTACCCCAGATATAAATATAAAAATACAGAAATTTCTAAGAATGTGTGGAACAATTAGAAGACCTCTAAAGAATAAAACAACTCAGGATATTCAACTGAAATTTTATAAAGTCATGGCCGTTCGTACTATTATCTATGGCAGTGAAAATTGGACTTTGACTCATTCAGATAGAAAAAAACAGAGGCAGCGGAGATGAAATTTTTAGGGCCAACGGCAGGCTACACTCTTACGGACCAGAAAATAAGTTCTGAGATAAGAGATCAATTTAAATATTCTTAAATTGATCCATAAAATTGACAAACAAAGACAAAATTGGTACGAACATCTACTAAGAATGTCAGATGATAGACCTTCTAAAATGATTTTCAACTACAGACCCACAGGATCTAGAAATTAAGGAAGACCATTTGCTAGATGGAAAGACCAAATATTTTGAAGTCGGAACGGGCCAGAAGGCCTAAGCCCTCTCTGATGATGTGATATATATATATATATATATATATATATATATATATATATATATATACCAATCATCATCATCCAGGAATTAAGCAGTTGGCTCGTTCCGGTTTCATGAAAGCTATAATTGTTAAAATTGTAGATCATCTTCTGTGTGGGCGTCCAACATTTCTCCTTCCGTATGGTTTATAATTTAGCAATACATTTGGAAATCTTTTTTCTGGCATTCTGTCACATGTTCTTTCCAGGCGTTCCTATATTTAATTATTCGCTCTGTAAGTTTGAAAATATATAGTTCCTTTCTTATATCTTAATTTCTTTTCTTATCCAGCAGAGTATATCCTGCTATATTTCTTAAAAATCTCGTCTCAGCTGCTTCCAATATTTGTTCTTGTCTTTTAGTGATCGTTGTATATATTATGATCCATACATCAATACAGGAACAGCCAATACTTTATACAATTTAATTTTGTTTATTTTCTAGTGTTTTAAGGGTTCTTTTATTAGTGCCACACATTAGATTAAATTTACTTATTTTGTCATGAATATCTTCAATTTTAACACATGATAAATTGAAACCTAGATATTTAAAACTATTAACTTGCTCTGAAATGTTATCAATTACTATTTTTGCTCTTATGGTATCATGTCCTTTAAATGCTAACACTTTAGTTTTATTCTTTGACATTTTTAAGTTATAATTGGCACTTATTTTTTCACTTTATATATATATATATATATATATATATATATATATATATATATATATATCCATCACTGTGGTCTCGAGGTAGCGTGCTGCCTTGTCACGCAGCGGGCCCGGGTTCGATTCTCGGTCGGGACAGGCTCATGGGTGAGGTTTTTTTTTTGGGATTTTTGTAGGCATGTCAGTTAATTATCTTTTGTCCTCTCAAGCACGTTTTTCATTATAGTGTAACCCTCGTAAGGGGATCCTGAAACATCGGTGGGGTTTTTCCTCACTTGTAAGACAAATAATCAATTGAGTTGGTGTTTACTTGATGAAAATCCATATTTATTAATTAAATAAAAATAAAACGTAGTTTTATTTGATTTTCATATGTATTATATAATTCAGTGACAGCTGTTTCGGTACACTGTACCTTCTTCAGACATGTTAACAAATTATGAATTGTGTTGAGTTGGAACACAATTCATAATTTGTTAACATGTCTGAAGAAGGTACAGTGTACCGAAACAGCTGTCACTGAATTATATAATAAATATGAAAATCAAATAAAACTACGTTTTATTTTTGTAAGACAAATGTCAGGAAGCTTAGGGCCCAACGGTCTCCGAAAATCATCTGGCCATCATCATCCTTATCATTATCATCACCATCCTTCATCGGTGTGGAAAGCAACGGTAAGCTATCACACATATAATTTCCTAGTAAAGCTGCAAAGCATAGCATGAAAATTCTATGATTGCAGTGAAAGACTTGCCCTTGGGCAGAATTACTCTGGATGGATATATACATACATATATATGTTATAATTAAATGTTTAACATTGAGCAATGCAAGCTTCATATGGAATGATAAGAAAAATAAATGCCTGGGCGGGATTCGAACCCGGATCTCTGAGTCTGTACCTCAGCGTGATATCCATTACACCACCAGGCGAATCCAATTCAAACCACTTATTTTTCTTAGATTGTATTATATTCCCACATTATTACTAGATGTCGCTTGAGAAAACTCTGTCTGGGGGTGTGTAATGGGATATCACGATGACGGTACAGACTCAGACGATCCGGGTTCGATCCCCGCCCAGGCATTTATTTTTCTTATCATTCCATACATATATAATATCTATATACGATTACACTATATATAGTAGTGAGATAGTGGGAGAGAGAGATTATAAATACACAACTTATGGGGTTCGATGGTTTTGGGGTTACGTTCCTTGCCTTCAGTCTCTAGGATTGCGGGTTAAAACAGGTCGGGTTCGATGTGCTTTTGGAATCCAAGTTACAAGTCCTCCGGGAGAGACTATAAGCCGCGGGTCCCGAGTCTGAAGATTTTTGGGCTCGTAAATAACCTCATGGTCGGCCGCGATGGACTAGTGGTTATTCTCCTTGCCTCTGGTACCGAGGGTCGCGGGTTCAAACCCGGCCGGGGTCGATGGATTTTTAGGACGGAAAAATCCAAGGATCAAGTCCTTCGGGAGGGACTTCAAGCAGTGGGTCCTGAGTCTGAAGATTTTTAGGCTCGTAAAAGATCCTTAAGCCTGAATAAAGAGGCATCTGAGCAAAATTTACCGACCTCAACTACCTAGTAATACTTTAGTTGCCCGTGCGATGTCTCAATGGGTCGGTGTGTTGACTGCATGCCATCCATATCATTTACGAGCAAATGAGGTATTTAAAAAATTACCTTGGTCTAGTAACTCCTTACAAAGGAGAGACTGCGGCTCGACAGTGTGTTATGCCATTATAAATATAGATGGAAATAACATGTGTCTAAATTAGTGCCTCTGAACAAAATTTAATCGACCTTTCCCATCCAAGTAGGCGTAATACCTTAGTTGCCAACGAAGTGTCTCTTTCAGATGATAAAATAACCACTTGCATCTTGCTGATATGAGTAGGGAATTAATGGTAACTAAAATTAGCTTAAGAATCTCTCGCAAGAGAGCACCCTTAGCCACGCGGGTATTGATAGATATACGTCATTTTGAAGGGAGATAATAATAATAATAATAATAATAATAATAATAATAATAATAATAATAATAATAATACTGATATATCTTCGGAGGACTGCAGGATACGCACTACTAGATCACAAAAAAAATGAAGACATCTTAGAAGAATTACACATGGAATCTTTAGAAAACAAAATTTCTGATTATAAGTCAAGATGGATGCAACATGTTCATCGAATGGAAGATCACAGAATACCCAAACAAATGTTAAGATATCAACCTGCAGGAAGAAGAAGACCAGGACGTCCACTCAAAAGACTTCTGGATGGTGTTTCTCTTGAGGCCGAAACAGGTCAACAAATGGCCAAAATTCGTGAATGTACTATGATGATGATGATGAATAATAATAATAATAATGATAATAATAATAATATAATTTAAAGACTACTAATCAACTGTTTGTATGTGAAATGAAAACAAAAGCTAGCCATAAGTTTAACTTCTCATTATAAAATGTTTGAATCTTACCTTGCGCAATAGGGCGTTTTGTCGTACTTACCAGCAATAGCGACCATTATTGAAAGTTAGACTTCCTACATTTCGGGATTGCCAACCTAAATAACTATACTGTAATATTACAATTACACCCACATGCGGGAAGTAAAAACACTGCCCTATATGTATACTACGTACAATGTAGGCCTATATACAGAAAATATCCCAAAGGTAATGTTAATATACATTATACGAAACAAATAACTGCGTTTTAAATGAACTGACTTTATTTGAAGCAATATGAAACAATAAATACGTACTTGCGTATCAATAATTATTCTCAAGTTCTCGTGTTATTTCAACTTAATAAGCATTACCCACACTTAACGTTAATCAGTTGTTCATAATGAACGCAAATATTTCCAACAAAGATGTTATTATATTACTATTATTTATTATTTTGAAAACACCATCACGTAAAAGATAATGTACAACGCACATTTGTGAAGTGTTTTACAGAATCTCGGAAATTAAAAACCTCGCTATCGCTCGGTTTTAAACATTTTTCCTCGATTCTGTAAAAACCACTTCCCAATCTCGCATCGTAATATACTATAGGGTTTCCAGTATAAAACCGGACACACTGCGGCTGGCAGAGTGAAATGCGGACGAGGAGAGAGCGCAGCCTGACGGGTGAAACCCCGTGAGGCGTGTCCGGTTTTATATTGGAAGCCCTGTATTTAGTACATACAAATTCTGACTCTAGCTATAATGCTTCCACTCAAACGGTATAGGCCTAGTACACTCGTATTACAATGCGAGGTTGGGAAGTGATTTTTGCAGAAGAGAGGAAATGATTAAAACCCGAGCGATAGCAGGATTTTTAATTTCCGAGATTCTGTAAAACACTTCACAAACGTGTGTTGTACACTCTTTTTGCATAGTGATGTTTCATTCTTCTTCTTCTTCACGGTTTAGGCTTATTTACTAGCCTGTTCCGGCTCCAAATTGCTGCTCTTTCCATCTATTCCTTGGTCTTCCCAAGCTTCTTCTTCCTCGTGGCGAATAACTGTATTCTGATTTTGGTATTCTATTCTCAGTCATCCTTGCCAAGTGTGATGTTTCCAAAATAATAAATAATGGTAAAATACTAACATATTTGTTGGAAATATTTGCGTTCATTATATACAACTGACTGGCGTTAACAGTCTGGCCAATGTATATACGGTAAATGCCGACAATAATTTAGTTGAGACTAGAGGAAGCCGTGATATCAATCGGGCATAAAATGGCGGCAAGTACGAATTTATTGTTTTATATTGTTTCAAATAAAGGTCAGTTCATTTAAAATGTAGTGATTTGTTTCGTATAATATATGCTAACACCACCTTTTGGATATATTTTTACATATATATTGTACATAGTATGCATAAAGGGCAGCAATTGTTTTAACTTCCGCCTAATTTGTAATATTACAATACAGTTATTTAGTTGTTTGTAGGTTGACAACTTCGAAAATTTGGAAATTGAACTTTCAATTATGGTCGTCATTCCTGTAAGTACGAGAAAATGCACTATGGTGTAAAAAAAATAAGTAAAAAAAATGCAATTACCTAATATCACAAAAATCACTGAAGCTTTAGCTCGTAGTTACTAAGCAACAAAACACATAGGCCTACATTATATTCTAACAAAACACAAAACACGCTATCAAAACATAAAATTTAGTTTCAACAAAACATACTTAGAGAATGTTAGAGAACCGTAAGCCTGAATAAAAATGCCTCGTAGATTGCGAAGGGCAGGACATTTCGCACGAGTGGGGAATGAAAGAGGGGCACGGACATTTCTAGGAAAACCAGAGGGAAAACGAATGGGGGATGAAAGAGGAACATGGAAACTTCTTCTAGGAAAACCACGGAAAATCGCATAGTACATAACGAACAATTAGGCGGAAGATGATTTGAGAGAGGTGAATTATGCAGGAGTTGATTGGAAAATATTAGTTGAGGGTAGAGATATATGGAGAGTTTATCTCCTTGGCCATGAAGCTACGGTTTCAATAGTGTCATTGAGTTAGTTAATGACTATAAACCCTTTTTTTATACTTTTTCTGGATTAACTGATGAACACGAGTTTCTAGTGCTTCAGGGGAGGAATATAATATGTAACAACATTTTATTTGTACATATTTTTTCAAGAATACAGTAAAAGTTCCTTATTCGCAGTTCCTTTATTCGCGGGTTAAAAAATTGTGACACAGTTCCTATATTCACGGCTAAAAATGCCTTTATTCGCGGATCAAGTCGGTATATTAGAAGGATTAGTGTCCTTTAGTGGAAAGCAATGGGAAGCTACCACATCTATAATTCCTTAGTAAAGCTGCAGAGCATAGCATGAAAATGCCATGATAGCAGTGAAAGGCCTACCCTCGGGCAGAATTACTATAGAATAGAATAGTGTCCTTTATTAACCATCAGCAATTTTTTTATACTGCAGGCAGGTGCCAAGGCGACTTTTACAAATAGTAATTCAAACCAAATGGACAAATAAATATCAAAACAAAACAAACCTTATTGTTATTAACCCCAAAGCTCATTGTTAAAAGCTGTTATCGTATTTCACGTGCCGATATGTACTTTGATAAATGCCTCAATCGCCACGATCGGTATATTACTGTTTCAACTTGTCATTCGTTGCAATAATTTTGATTGAATAACACGTGTCTCTTATGCTTTGTTGCCAGTTTATAATGTCGAGAAAAGGGAAAGAAAAATTAGTACCGAAGAGAAAAAAAAATTGTATTGCCGCTTAAAGTAAAAATAGAAATGATTGATCGTTTATACGCTTTGGCGAGTCGTTTGCGTCTATATCATGCTGATTCAATGTTAATGAATCAACAAATCCAAAGATAAAATCAGGAATTCTATCGCAGAATTTACAGCTGAACATCAATCTTAATTGAAAGACCTTTTAAAGGCGGCAAAACAGGAAAAAAAAAACTACCTTCTTTAAGTCCTTGCCTATACCTGACAGTAATAATATAAATTGTTCAAATTGATTTTGTTTTCATAATTGTTATATTTTTCTGTAACCTTGGAACTAATCCCCTATATACCCATACTGTACAGGAAATAACCGGGTAAGTCACTTTTTTTTTGTCACAACGGGGTTTAAGGTGTCATAAGATTCTTCAAGGAAATTATTATCATTTAATTGTACGAAATAGTAAATAATAAAAGTCACGGGTTTACCTCTAAAGTTTGGCATACAAGTAAGGAAGTATGGATGTTGTACAATTAAAAGTACTTTTTCTAAGTTTCATGAAAAAAAAAAAGGATTGCCTGGTTTTTTTCCCTTGTATTGTTCAATTAATCTAAAATTGGCAAGTTTTGGCTTGATTATTACACAGTACATAAGGGACGTGAAATGGAAGAACTTCATAGTTTATTATTATTCAATAAAATTCATAATATGCTTCTGCGATTTTTTCCAGATCTTGCATGTACTTTCTTTTTGTCCCGTTGTACCGTCAGGTACGGCGTATTTTGGATTTACATCGTCTGTATTGATTGCCATAAATTAGTTTACTCTTGCTCGATATTATCACAGTACGATTATAGCTTAATATAAACAAGGAATAAAGAGAACCGATAAACATAATTAATCATAGCAGAGGTTCTGCGCGTTGGGCCAGTATTTATGCAGACTTGCTTCATTTCATAAACAACTGCTAGTATATAACAAATAATACTACTTTGCTGTACTTAACGTGGTATTTAACGAGACCATGAGAGAGGAGATCAAAGGACACTAAATACTTGCAATACAATTAATGAATAATTAATCACAATGATTAATTAAAATTGACTATCTTTAATATGCAAGTAGTCATATAGGCTTAAATCAAATTAACAAAATAGCGGCTGTAATGCAAAATTATCAAAACCATAATGAAGGTTTACATAATCAATACTAACTTTCTCCTTTAAAAGTAATATTAATAAGCTCTTTCATACTTGACAACATTTGAACTATAGACACTCATACAAAAACAATACTGAACTCTTAGTTCCTTGTAAACTCAGCCTTAACAAAACATCTCTATCAAATCTTGAGGTGGTGACCACATCGCCACAACTAAAGAGTCCCACTCTTGGAGAAAGTCTCTTCCTTTCTCAGGAAGATTACCAGTCAATACGAAGCCAGTCCCCGACCGCTTCTACCGAAGCCAGTATCCCAACTGCTTCCACGAAGCCAGCCCATCAACTGCTTAACGTTCCGTGTCGCTGGGGACAGACCCCCTCTTTCGCGCAGTACGTGCGCGCAGAGGAGTGGGAGAAGGGTGAGTTCGGAAACTAGCGGGCACAAAAGGAAAAAGGATCGGGGAAACACAGACGTAACAAGTCTCAACAGACATCGGAGCAACACAAAAGTTCCAAAAATCACGCATACAAGGTACACCGTGTCTTAAAATCCACTAAAATGCTTAAATAAATTTATGTACAAAGAATACATTTTTCCAAAAAAAAATGCATTTGCACTCCAAATGCTGAGAATTAATGCTTAAAATGTGCAAGGTTATATTATTTACACTCCATATTGTATAGATGTGAAATTACCGTCTTGTATATAATACAAATTTAAATTTCAGCCATTTCTATAAACCTATTTATATATATTTTTTGTGTTGTTATTTTTTCTGTGTCTAATATTTTTTTCACTGCTTGAATGACCTAATGGCCTTACCTCTACAGTTTTAAATGTATTATTATTATTATTATTATTATTATTATTATTATTATTATTATTGTAATCATTGTTTAGATATGATAACGGAAATGACTGAAAGAGGACTAGAAGATACGGAATGGATAGATAGGGACGAGTGGAGGAAAAAAGAGTACTAATAAATTTTTTTCATGAAATATGTGTAAACACTGAAAATCTGAAAATAGATAATAATTTGACATAAGTACAACAATATATGAATGTTTGATAATTACTTTCATGGAACATATGCATATTTTATTTGTGGTTTTTGATCATCCAACTATGGTGCTATATTTATTCTAGTACCAATTGTATTTGTTTTTCACTTAGCGACGTCGACTATGTTTTCCACTTATGACCAATTAATCTGTAAAAGTTTTATGTATGGAGAGAAAAGTTATTAAAATAAATTATTTATTTATTTGCATATTATGATTATGGGTATAGAAAATAAATTTATTTGTACTTTCGAATAAAACATAAGAGTAAGTAATGTTTGTAAATTATTTATTATTAATCAGTCGTTTTATTATTGATATATTTAATAGGTAATATATTTATTGTATTTTATTATAATTACAGTTTTTACGTATATGTAAACAATACATTTTCATAGAGCTAAACGAAAATAAACTGTAGTTTCATAAAATTAAATCTTTAAAAAATGTGTTAATGGATGACCAAGGTATAGGCTACGATTAAAAACAAAACAATTTGGATCCTTTAATATAATACAGATGTGAATTTGTTATGCTTGCTATGCTCGGTTTGTATGAGGATCTATACTTTTTATGTTCATAATTGTTTTTTATACCGTTGAGGTTATAACAATGTTAAATTATATTTTTTTACCTTGTATAATATAGTTGAGGAAGACGGTAGTATACAAGGTAAAAATAAAATATAATTTAACATTATATGAGGAGGTCAAAATATTTATTTTTATAATAATTGTATTAGCGCTTTGTAAAAAATTAAGTCACCGCCAAGTTTATATATCTGTTATTAATCACAGGATATCTACAATTTATATGCAAATAGTTTAGTTCCAATGTTATGTAATGTAATTTTAATTCAGTAGTTTTAAATGTTCAGTAATTCATTTTCAAACAACTCACATTCACTCAGCCTTGCTTCTAAGACCAGTTTTCACTACTGATATAAACATGTTCTATTGTATGCATGTGAGAAGTTTTATTTATACCCTGTATAAATTTGTGGTTTGTTTGTGCAGAAACTTGAGCAAGACGATGACGACAAGTATCTCAACGCCGCCTGGGCCGATAGCGGAAGTCTGAAGAGGTCCTTCCAGGGGCTCACTAACATCTCCTGGAAACCAAAATAAAAACTAAGCAGTGAGTGTCTGCTTTCCTTTATTGTTTGTCCTCATCCTCTTGAATAAAAACAGTTTCTCAAAGTGCGGCCCAAATAATACATTAAACTCTTTGACTTCTTTAGATATATATAATCACAATGGACGGGAAACGATATGATATGTGGAGGCAAATAAAATGTTCTCATATAAAAAGTTATATATCTTTCTCTTTGTGAAGTAATTCCTTCGTTGATAAATGTTTTCACATGGAAAGTTATATATCTTCCTATTTGTGAAATATTTTCCTCGTTGCAAATTTTAACTATTTGTGAAAGTTACGGCAACGTATCAAGATTGCAGCATCTATATTTTTGGTGAAGATGACATATTAGAAAGTATGGATCAGTTGGTACATTATTGTCACATTGTGAATGACATCTATTCTAAATTATATAACAATAATAAAGCTCATAGGTATAAAATGTGTTCTTTTTTTATCGTAGAGGTACTTTCTGGAGCTCTTAGTAGATGTTTACAATGTTTTGTGAAAAAAAAGGCGTTATCAAAAATGTTGCATATTATGTTACTTTCAAATCATATGGCCATCATCTTTATCATCATCACCCTTATCATTATCATCATCATCATCCTTCACCGGTGTGGAAAGCAACGGGAAGCTACCACACCTACACAATTCCCTAGTAAAGCTGCAATCATAGCATGAAAATGCTACGATTGCAGTGAAGGACCTGCCTTCGGGCAGAATTACTATGGATGGATGTTACTTTCGTCAATAAATGCATCTGAAGATGTTTCTGTCTCAAATAAAGTTTCCATAATATAATAATACTTTCATGAATCGCGAATATTTACATAGGTCTATGTAAACATAGTCCACCGCTGTGGTCTCGAGGTAGCGTGCTGTCTTGTCACGCAGCGGTCCCGGGTTCGATTCCCGGTCGGGACAGGATCCTGGGTGAGTTTTTTTCGGGGTTTTTCCTCACCTGTAAGACAAATGTCAGGAAGCTTAGGGCCCAACGGTTCCCGAAAATCATCCGGCCATCATCATCATCATCTTTCACCGGTGTGGAAAGCAAAGGGAAGCTACCACACCTATAATTCCCTAGTAAAGCTGCAAAGCATAGAACATGCTATGATTGCAGTGAAAGACCTGCCCTCGGGCAGAATTACTATGGATGAATGTAAACATAATGGTAAACAATATTGTATATGAAATAATATCTATCATTTTGAGATGTTGTTGTATAGCCAGTTAAAAATTATAAATCCAAATCTAAGTGAAATCTATGTTCAACTTTTGAACATAAGGTAAGAATATATGACATTTAAAAATTGTTGTTCAGGTTATTGTTTCTACTGATTTTATTGATAACGTCTTCAGTTTACAAAATAGTTATAGCTAAATTTAATATCCTTTAATGCCTCCGAGGGAAATAATTCAATAGTCCAATAATTATAATTCACATTTCGCTAGGCGCAGGAAAATAGGCCTAATTACCTTTTGTTTGTAAGTATTAAAATGACAAGAAAAATGATAATTTAAGGGAATGGAAAAAAATAATAAAAAGCTCAAAATTGTATGCCATAAATTTATATTTACTATAATCAAATACAAATTCACAAAGAATATTTATTTTTGCAATAACTTACAAATTGTTTCTCATAAGTAGGAGTAAATTACTACATTGGGGCCGTGACTTTGAGAAACTTAGCGATAAAGCAGCTTGAAAATGGGGGGAGGGGGGTTCTTGAACATTATTAAGGAGGGTCCGAAATGAGTTGTAACTGTTATTATGGCGTGTGCTGTAAACATAGCAATACTTATATAGATGTACATAACTGCTTGTACTGTTATTGCACATACCAGAGAAAGTAGACACAATATGTGTAGAGAAAGGAAATGTGTCTCCCCAGTTATACAGCTGCTGTTAATGTGAGTAACCATTTAAATTATTAGTAAAAATGTTTTTAATATTGTCCAAAATTTAATTAAAACTAAAACGTCTCTGATCAAAATGCTTCTTAATATACAAGTTACAGATGGCGAAATTGTTCCTTATTGGATATAATCTGCAGAAAGATACATATGAAGGTAACTGCATTTATGCCAGTTGTTAAAAGGTCAGTCATTCAGGCCATGACAATATTTGTCAACTTACTTGATTTTCTCCACTTTCTTGGGCAGTTTTTCTTTTCTACATAATGTCCCTTTTATCTTGTGCACCTCAAATTGTTTTGTGTTTGAATTGGTATTGAATTTTTGGGAGTTGTTTTACTATAGAGGGCTAATGTAAGTATGAATATTTCATTATTGTAACTATATTGTTACATAACATATCGATAAATTATATTATCACTTTTTGAAATAACGCTATACATATTTTAACCATGTCCAATGGATTACGTTGTGTTTAAGACCAATTGAAAAATGTATTACCAAAATGACAACAATAAAATGTGAATATCAGCTTGAGTTTGAGATATTGCCCGCAGTTTCTTTTGATGATATCGATAGAT
The DNA here is from genome assembly GCA_030220185.1 of Diploptera punctata. Lineage (NCBI taxonomy): Eukaryota > Metazoa > Arthropoda > Insecta > Blattodea > Blaberidae > Diploptera > Diploptera punctata. The sequence continues at coordinate 2,173,979 of JASPKZ010000042.1, forward strand.
TAAAAGAACATACCTTCATTACAGAATTTGTTTATTGTTAAAGATGAATTTGATTTTATTTTATTTATGGTTGGCAATTTTCAGAACATTAATTTGTTTGCAAGACTTCCTGGTCATTTACAATTATATTTTTTTACGTATGTCTACGTCATTTCTTATATAGAGGTATAATTAAGTGGACGTAGTTAATCTTTTGTGCTATTAAAAACTTCTTGTACAAGAATGTAATTATGTTCCATTCGCCCAAAAAAGGAAACCATTTTAGGAGCATAAAATAAATGTTATACGGTCTATAATTTAGTCAACATGAACGCCGTGTAACAGAGAAATAATCTGTCCCATTACTCGAAATTTTTAGTAGTGTGTTACGAGGTATTTCAGTGGATACCGTGAATGGCTGCAGAACGTGAAGTTAGGCAATGCCAAGAAGCCCAGAAATTCAGGTGAAAGTAAATACTGAGAGATTATTATAAGTTGAAACCATCGAGTTTATAATTGAACGTAACTTGTTATTTTTATGTAATTGATACAATTTATTTTACGCAAAATAATTTCATAATTCATAATAACTCTAATACCGTTTATTTTGGAGTATAAATCTTCTAAAATGAATAAAAATAAATTTATTTTTAATCCCAATCATGCTCCTAATCAAGAATTTGATCCACACATCCAAATATTCCTGTAGAAATGCTCTTATTTAATTTTTTGAGCCTTGTTTTGAAATGTTAGTATTTGCTGAAAAACTGGTGTGACCCAGAACCTTTCTGTGCTAAACAGTATGTTATTTTATTTTATATTTTATAAAATGGCGTAAAATTAGTATTGTTTATAAGATACAAACAAAATATAGCTACTCTTAAATCCAAACAGCCACATATTTGAAGCTGAAGTGTATATCTACAAGAAAATGCGCATGTGTTTAGCCTGAAACACACTATTATAGCATTACATAGTTGTTATAACGTCCTTGCAAAGCTATTGCAATTAATCATATCAAAATTATCTGCTGTAGCAATTCACCCTCTCAACATTCCTTTTCGTCCACTTGGTGTGATTGTATTGCTGTTTGCAATTATTTTTATAATTGGCAATTGCATGAGTATTCTAATATTAAGCTTTATAAATGCAGCAGTTACAGCTGTTGCAAATATTGGTTTTATTCTAAAATACGCACAATGTGTGAACTTTATTTAACTTATTTCCACCATGTTGTATTCTGATTAGTCTAGAAAGTCGATTTTTTTTAGTAACACAATTGCAATTGAAGGAGTAATAGAACAAAATGTGTTGTATGATATCTTGAAGAAAATTTAATTTGATTTTGTGGTTGTTTATTGTAGAGCTTTCCGCGATTTTTACACTTTTCTGCAGCTCTCATCTATCCTTATATCTCTATATATATCTCTCTCCACTCTTAAATAAACACTACATAAGGTATTCATATGTTCTTGCTATTCGGGTGTGTTTAAAGCTCTGTATGCCTAACAGCAACATGTTGTTGATAAAATAAAAGCATCGTCATTTTTCCCCCCCCAAAATCTCTCGAAATGTTCCACACTGATATAGTACTATTACTGATTTGATATAAACAAAAATAAACATGTTAACATGTAATAATAATGTAAAAGTAATAAAAAAACTCCAAACAAAATGTTTTCCTCCAAAATATAATATAACATCTTATTCACTTACCACTTCAATTGCTTGAGAAAAATTCAAGCAATAAGCCAAACATAAATAGTACCTTATTAATTTTGGCTACCGACAGTTGTTGTAGGATTACTTATTCATTCCTTATTTAAAGTTGTGAAATAAAAAAGTTAATGTTTTAAATTTATAAATTTATCATTTGATAGATTTGTTAGTTTCATTCCAGTTCCCTTTTCAACATTTAGGTTATCAACATTTTGTACCTCCCTTAAATCAAATTTTTATCCTTAAGGTAATCTTCAGTGTTTCTTACCATTGCTTTCCCATGTCTTTGTGCAGTTTTTTTTGTAAATTTTACTTTTCTCCCAAGAACAGGGTTAGTATACTTGTATGAACTATTTTGATCAGCATACAGATTCGTGTTTTGATTGGATAAAAATAAAAATAGTCTGACATTTTGGACTGTGAGTAAACAAAATGACTGTTGTAACATAAACGCAATAACATCAACCATCCACTTAGCTTTAATGTCAATAAATATTCTTGTATTAAATTTTGTAGAAGATGATTGACTACCCCTGTTCTTTGGTTTTTGCGATGCCGTCTAAAATTCCTGCTGCCAGCAAGATTGATAAAAGTGTTTGTATTTGAAGATTAATGCACTTTTTAATGATATTTTTTCAAACAGCTTGTTGTGCAAGTCAGGTCAAATTGATATTTTTTGCCGCTGTGTGTGAACCTTGTTGCATTTTATGACCTTTGACACTTCCCAAACTTAGGGTTGATAAACAGTTTACATTTGTCTTTTAACTACATCATTAAAGAGAAAGTTATCACTTCCTAAACTGAATTAATAAAAACCATGTTTATATAGCCCATTCAAAACTAAAGTTATATGTCGTTCCACATTTTATTCTATTGTAGATTCATGTTTTCTGTTCTGATTAACATCGTGACACCAGTTGAATGTTGTGTCACTGATTTAAAAAAAAATACATATGATGACGGTGTTACCAAATTAGACACCTGACACTTTAAAGGTTTCGAAAAATCGTCAATAAATGCGATTGATTGACTCGTATACTGTATTAGAAAACATATTCCCGAGAGAAGCTTTAACACAATCTAAAAACATATCGAAACGCATCGCAATAGGAACACAGGCCCTAATTGAAATATGTAAGACATTGAAATGATATATTCATACGTTGTTTATATCAATAATATTTTACTATAATATTTAATGCAAACTAATCACTGAGTAAATATATGGATAGTATTATTTGAATTGTGCTTTAACAAGTTACTTTTCCCTAAGTTTGGAAAGTGTATATAGAGGTCAGATGCATGAATGTTTTATTTGTTGTCAATTGCACATGTGTTTTTATGTGAACACGCGCTAACTAGATTCGTATCAACACAAAGACCGTTCAGAACGAGTGAGGAGTAGGTTGGACATTTACAAGTATTGTACTAGTTAATATTGTTATAACTTCTGCCAATAACTTTCTTTTCTATCTTGACATCAAGTGCTGATGAATATTGTTAACATATTTCAGAATAAAAAAATGAATAGGGTTTTTTTTTTTAATTTTCTGACAGTATATTGCTAAAAAAATAAAGTCAATTACACCAAAGTATATTTAATATATGTGTGTTCCAAAGCCATGCACTGCATTTTTTTCTGCTGCGGGTTAATTTAAATTGACCGCTGAAAATAAAATATGCTAATCTGTAATTACATTTGAATTTCTATACTGCATCAAGGCTAAGTTCCAGTTGTACTGTAAACAAACTTGCGTAAGGTATTACTTCGTCACTATCATCTACTGGGGGAATCGTTTTACTACTTTACCCTCCATATGAGTGAATTGTCTATAGAATACGATAAAAACTTAAAATATGTACCTTTTTGGCAGGTGCCGTTGACCTCAACTATGTTAAAATATTATATTTAAAATATCTGAAGGCCTTTCGGAAGTTAACTTCCATCATCAGCAGGATGAGCTTCTGCTACTAGTTGTTGTTTATGACGATGTAGACTCGAAGACTTGCTTCTACAGACACTCGGAGTCTACATCGTCATAAACAACAACAACTAGTAGCAGAAGCTCATCCTGCTGATGATGGAAGTTAACTTCCGAAAGACCTCCAGATAATATTTTAACATAGTTGAGGACGACGGCACGTGCCAAAAAGGTACATATTTTAAGTTTTTACCTTGTGAATATTAACCTCAACGGAATTTGATATGAATTTTATTAGTATTGTCTATAGAAGTGTCAATGGTAGAAACATTGTTCTTTAGGCTACAAATAAGACTGAATACAAGGTAAGATGGTACCAGTAATTAGTAACTTCCATTTTATTTATTTATTTATAACAAAAATTATGTATGGGTCTACCTAATCACATTTTTAAACGTTTTTTCCATGATGTCAATAGATATCCTCTATTTGCAATTTCATTGATTTTACGAGCAGAATATATGCGCCATGCTGACTTACCTGTTATTTTCACCACGTCCTCAATGGCTATGTAGAACATTTTTCATTAAACTGTTTTTGTTTCTCTCCTCTTTTCAAAAGTTTTCCTTTCTGATACTTCAAAAAAAAAAAGTAGCCATCTGAAACAATTGAAATTCAAAACAAACAATGAAATGCTTATTTAAATATATTAAAATTGTAATTATAATTCAAAATTCTCCCATATGACTTATGTAGGTATGTGCTAGATAATATATATTTTTACTATATTTATTTCCTGTGTTAGAAAGCGAACTACATTTTATTACATGCATAAAGGTAAATAGTTATTCGATCAATGGAAATGGGAGTCCATACATCTGGTTTGTTTACATTACAGCTGGAACTTGGTTCGGAAGGGGTATAATAATGCAATATTTAGTTTTTTAAACTATAAACTATCAAAGTTTTATTGATTTTTATAAATGTTTATTTTAATTAATATTAATGACAGCTGTTTCTATACACTGTTGTATCTTCTTCAGATTATGCCACAAATACAAATAAATTTTCTTATTTATATAAACACTTTAAAAATTAAGCAAGAGCAATGTATAAAATAATACTTTTTTAATGTGGATTAAGATAAATATTTATGAAAATCAATAAAACTTTGATAATTTTATTTAATAAATAAAAATTATGAATTTTCATTAAGTAAACGCCAAATAAACTGATTGTAATATTTAGTGTTTAAAATGTATCTTATGTAACATATTAAATTACTATATATTGTATTTAAATAATTAAATACTCTGTTAGCTTCGGAATCATGGTGAATACATACATATATTTGAAATTAAATTACATTTGATGCGTAAGTAGCTTTTTGTCTATCTAAGAAGTATAAATTGATGCCTTTAAATTTGATGATTATAAAGGGGGATGTAATAACATTATGCTTGACTAATCTAAGAAATCCTCTCATTCTGAACTGTATTTGGCACCTCCGTCCCCAGTGTAATGACAAATTTACCTTCAAAACGAAGAAATGCATGTACTGTGATGTTGCTATTAATTTTTCCACATACATAAGTTAAAATCGCCTATTTTTAATCAACATTATTTATTAACAATACATATTGCGAACAAATTAATATAACTAAACTGTTAGCTATGAAAACTAAATCTTAACGCAAGAATAACATATTTACCATATTTGCAAGATAGCTATATTATTGTCTTTACTGCCAAACATTGTTCTTGAAATATAAAACCATTGTAGGAATCTTTATAAATATTTTGTATCCATAAAGTTTGTTTTAATGATACACGTCACATAAATATTGTGAATTAACTTAATTTACCATTTGCAAATAATATCGGAATAGACATAATATCATTCTAGGCACGTAACGTTTACATATTAATGTGTTTATGCCCCAGTTTTCAGGGACTCGTCTTTGATATTAACGTTAAACTCAAAATTAAATTAGATATATTTTTTTTTCTATTAAATTTTCGTAAAAGTAAATATTGTGAATTTCTTAATTATATATTTTTAACAATATGTTCAAGTACAGTATAATATCATATATATCTTAACAATAAATTTTCACATTAATGTTTTTACGTCCAGTATTCAGGAACTACTTTTTGGTATTAAATTTGAATTCATAATTAAATAGTATTGTAAAAATTAGTATCTACTATTTTCTAATTAAGATTACGTAAAAATAATATTTACTAATCTGGAAGCAGTGTAACATCTAGTAACACATTTAAGTTATTAAATTTCCAAATACAAATATTTGAAATTTGAATATAGCCAAATTCAGAATCAGCGATTCATTAGAACAGTTATTTCGAAAAGCGATCGCTGAACAGAACTAATCGTTTTAAAAATATATTGTAGTAAGACATGGAACACGAATCATACTTGTAATATATAAGTTTGTTATTTAGAGAGGATTAATGGAGCGAAACGTACCTTATTTCTTAAATGAAATACTTGGTTTACAGGTAAGAATATCTTAAGTCAATAATTTATAAAATGTATCATTTTAATTCAGAATTATAATAACTTATTAATTGCCATATTCCAAATTGCATTTTAACATTTATATGACATTGGCAATTTGTGTTGTTTTAAGTTTATTACTGTTATAGAAATAAACATTACTAAAAATATTTTGGAAACATCATATACTCATATTTATAAGTATTCAAATAATTGAATATTAATGCAGTTCTTATTTCACACTTACACTGCAACATTCCTGGTGATCCAGATCAACGTACTTGATATAAAATTAAACAAAAAAATGTTGATCAGATTACAGTGGTCTGATCTGTATTACTTAAACAAATAGTTTTTTTATTTGATAATAACGAACATAAAAATACGTTATTACTAGGGAAAGGATTTTAAGGTGCAAATTTTGGTCGTAAAAGGGGGGGGGGAAGGATTCTGAAAATACATACAAAAAGTGCCACTGAAACAATTGAATTAAGGTTTAAACCAGTTACATGAACTCAGTTCATGTAATATGCATATCATTTTGCAAGAATTGTTTTCTTTGTAGAGTCCATAAGATGTAATTTCTGGTTCTTTAGTTTATTGCAATATTTACTTCGCAGATAGAACATCGAAGAATGATGCAATCAGTTTCGATAAATTGCGTTTTGCTTTCTGAAAGTGCATACAACTTAACCTTCTTCACCTTCGCCATTTTATTGTTGTGAAAACCCAGTTTAAAAAATACGTTGTGGTATTAATACCTAGTCGGTAGATATAAAACTGTTAAATTATTACCAGTACTAACTGAACTTATTTTAAACTGTTACAGCAACACTGCTGAAATTTAAATTTGACTTCACAACTGCAGATTGGCCATTGTTGCTGGGATATAATAAATTACTGGTGGTCTACATAAATTATATTTTAATATTAATTATTATTGTTGACTTTACACTGCAGATTGGCCATTGTTTCTGGGGTATACATTACATAAATTATATTTTAATATTTATTTAATATGTTGACTTCTAATTGAGATTTTAAAAAGCTGTTCAAGAAGAAAAATATACATTTTTCTTTTAAAAACCCAGAGAAGAGTGGAGGAAAAGGTGCTGAAGCATAAAAAAAAGAGGGGAAAAGGGTCGAAATGTAGTAATCTCACGAAAATGTGCAACAAATTGTGTTCATTTCGCTTCGTTTCATCTCCCCCAAATACATATATTGAGCTATTGGTATGAAAACAGCTATATTTTTGGAAAGGTTGCCGCACCAAAAATCCTTTCCCTAGTCATTACTTTAGTAATTAAGGATCTTATTTAATTCTCAGATTGTAGTCAAATTTATAAAATCATATTTAGCATTATTATTATTATTATTATTATTATTATTATTATTATTTATTATTATTATTATTATTAATTATTATTAAGTATGATATTACTGTATCTTTCATTAGTTTTTATTGTCACATTTAGAATAGAGTTTGATATTAAATGTATGTGGCTGAATATAATTTGACAATCGCTAGTTGATGCACAAATATATTTAATTCCAAATTGTTTGAGTAAGCAAATTGTCTGTGATCTACAATATTGTTAATTCTAGTGTAAGATTGAAGTGTGTTATGATGTACGTCTCCTTGCAACACTTCCACTTCCTCAAGAGCTCTTGGAACTGAAGAGTTCCTTATCACGAGGACCCTTGTGTTTAGCTTTGTTGGCCTACGTGAAATTTTAACCTCCTCCCTATGCACCGTCAATGTGAATATTAGCTTGAAAAAATCTTAAGTGTGTTTGTAAATTCTTATGTATTTCAATTAGACTTGCTTAAACATTTAAAATTAGCTTCAGGTCTGAATATTCACAAATCATATTTGTAATTCTTAAATTTTTAGGATTTAAGAATTTTTCGAAATCTTTTAAAAAGTTATAATCTTTAAAAAATGAAAATTTAAGCTTTAAATAAATAGTTATTTATTCTCTCATCTTGTCATTTGTGGTGGAAGCTCAACAACATGACACACAATGTTAAAGTGCAATGGTTTTTATTTTTGCATTCCGTCCACTAATGGTATCAGGCAGATGTCAATTCTGCTGATTTGAATATGATACATGTCTTGATTTATATGCTTTGATTCTTCAAAGCATGCAAGTCACAAATAATAATTGCTAGGAGATTTACTTTGAGCCGGTATAGACATGATAATGTACAGTGTAACATCAATTAAACAAACATAATCACGTCATCTTTGTTATACAAGTGAATGTGTTTTTGTAAGACCAAAATCGTAAATATAGGATTTTAATGAATTATTCCAAACAATTTCAACTCATTAAAAATTAGCCTTAAGCAGACTGTATTAAATAGAGGACCAGTATTTTGCAAAGTGAAATGACCAAGTTGTTAACTAATGTCTGATACTGATTAATTTATATTAAAGTATTTTACCAGATTAATTTCATACCTTATTAGGGATTCTTGTACACTTGTCTTAATAATAATAACAATACAGGATGCGGTATAAGTCAGTTAACCACTGAAACTCCATATAATGGTGGCCATTTTCAGGAACAAGGTAACTAAAAACATAACCGACTGAAATTCAATCTAATAACTTATGCTAGACAAAAGGACAAATGTAAGGTTGGAATGAGTCAATTTTGTTAGTATTTTCGGTTAACTGACTTATGCTGCACATTGTATTTATGAAATTTGGCATCCTAAGTGGGGTGATGGGTGAAATTTCTATTTTCTACATTTTTTAAGTTAGAGACGCGATGTTTGGTACAAACATTCACTGCATGATACATGATGATGTGTTTAAGTTTCATTCTTGTGAGACATTTATTTTATGAGTTATTGAATATTATATTTAAAAAATGCATATATTATAATTAAATGGGTTCCACAATTTTTTTAGTAAAATGTCTGTTTTTTTACAAGACCCCTAAAATATTTAGAAAAAAACATCATGCATTAGAATTTTTATAATGTGAATACAAATGGAGAAAAAAATGTTGCACCTCATGCGTGGAATTACAAAAAAAATAATTGCATACATTTTATTTCTTATTTCTTAAAATACTACTTCAAACATGAAACCCATGCACTACTTTGTTACCCATTATTTTTAGGACATGCAGTAAACATTTGAACCTTCTAGGACAAAATTTCTGAATTCCATTCAATTTTGAATGTGCAAAAATGCAGTGGAAATAAAAGTGTAAGAAAACAAGTTTAAAGATTTGCATGCAGGTAGTATTTAACTGGCGCAACCTTTTAACTCTGAAGTAATTTAGGGCACTTAGAAGCGCCATAGGCCTCTGAAACTTTGTCAACATATACATTAGAGTACAGGCTATTTTTAATACAAAAAACAAAAAATGCCAATTTTGATCTCAAATTGTCAATTTTTCACCCATCACCCCCCTTAACTTAAGGTTAACAAAGGATTATATAAAAATGAAACTTAAAATTTTATATGATTTACATATTATATTATATGATTGATTAATCACAAAGGAATATTAAAGACATCATATTAAGAAAATACTGTTAATAAATTATTACAGTCATGTTATCCAGATTTAGAAGAAATGTAGTACAAATTACACAGCTAGATTTCTTTATGTTGATTCATCAGTATCAGAAATCACTTTCTCATATTCTTTATAACTCACCATTTTACTTTGCTGACCACGTACTCCCTGTAGCTTACTGTTTCTGTAAAGGCACTCTGAAATAATTTTAACAAAATGATTGTCTTATGAATGAATGTATGAAGCTCTTCGGTTCCAGAACTCGACATACTCCACTCTAGCAGATGACAGATTATGTCAAACGGAAGAAAAAAGTGTGTTTTTACACATTCCATGATGCTACTGTTTTGTTGCTCTGATTTTTTTGTTAAGATTTCCGCTTGATATTGTCTTGTCGAATTGCAAGCCAAGCTGTTATCTACAAGAAACCTTTGTTTTAGGGGAATAACAATGTATTAATTGTATGGCCGTAAGTAAAATTAAGGCCAGGCTCACGACATGTGGCTCATTATAAATTATAGCATCGCATAATGTTCGCTTTGACCAAATGCAGATATGTACAGATTTAAATAACTTTTTTTATGATGTGCGGACTGTGCAAATTAGTTGAAATAATAATAATAATATGTTGAAACCATTCAGTTCTCTGTGTTTTCATCAGATTCCTTTCCCTTCCAGAATGATCATGTATTCCATTATATTTAAGGTTTTCAAACTTAATATCCGCAGCTCCTTTGTTACATGACATTCAATACGAAATGCAAGGGTAATATGACTTAAGTTTAAGCCACTGTTCAATAAGATTATTATTATTTCTTCACAGTAACTATTAATACATTTTAATAAATATTTAACTTTATGAAATTTTATTTTGTAACAAAATCAATGGAAATCGTAAGTTTACTTTTTTTCTCACGATTTCTTCAAAATCTGGACCCACGATTGGAAACAACGATTTACATCTCTTTCTCGACGTTTAGTCGCGATTTGTGATTGGTTATGAAGGCTACTAATGATGGAAACCTCATCTCACTTAGGTAGATTGTCGTAAAAGGAATCAAAACTTGTAGAGTCTTGTTACCTACCAGTATTCACCAAACTACTAAACTAGAGCAGTGATGAAGGAACAAACTTGGATATCAACGTGAAATCTTTAAGAATCTATAGACTAATTGTACAAAACCATCATGGTGTTCTTATCGAAGGGTTGCGATGTCTGTGTAAATATTACTTAGCATTTGAAAACCTGCTATTCTGTAATATTATGGTTCTCTTAATTTGAACAAAATTTTGGTTTCTGTAATTATGTAATACTATATCAGATTTAAACTGAAATTGAAACTAATATTGAAAATAAATACATGCGTACAATTGAACTTAGATGCATTCTATGTGTGTTCCAAGTGTGTCATTTCAGACGGTTTTCCTAATTCTCATAAAATCTTATGAATAATGTGTTGGATGATGCTTCCTGTTGCTGTGTTATGCACCTTTACAATACCGACAACATAATTGGAAGTGTAAACTCCACACACAGTTATATGCAGAAATTTTATGTGTAACAGTTGCTAGACCTGACATTTATGTGCTAAATGAAACGTTGTATGAGATTTCAAATGCTCTTCTTTCCAATAATGTTATATCAATATCTTGAATATTAGTGATGCATTGGTAATACAAGGTCCTCTAAAATTATGAGGACTCTAAACAAAACGTTTTGTGTTACAAAAGTAATAGTCGAAAATGCACGCAAAGAAATGTTAAAATTTTGAGAAAAGGTCTCATGCCTGCACAATATATATTGTAGGAAGTTGGTTTCAGTAGCACAGTGCTGGTTAAACAATTGACAAACTGAATTCTGGGTTTAAAATAATTTCATTCCATGATTGAATGCGGTACTTCTTGTCCTTGGGGCACGCCGTAGCGTAGTGGTTAAGGTACTGCACTACAAGCCGGAATGTCGAGGGTTCGAGTCCCGGTGTGTCAGGATTTATAAATTGACCCAAACCTTCTGGCGGCACTATGGTCCTGGGGTCGACTCAGCCTCTAACGGAAATTAGTACCAGACGCTTGTTCTGGGAGTAAAGGCGGCCGTCACGCAGGGCTGACAATCCGGCTGACATCAAGTGCCGATTGTCCAGAAAAAGTGGGAGCCTTAACCTCCCACTACCCCTAGGGCCTCCTGAGGCCTGTAGTGGGAATACTTTACTTCTTGTACTTCAGTAATGTCCACATAGCATCCTTCAAAGGGTGCACGTTGATAGCTGTACTAATTCCGAGCTAAGTCCCAGTTGTTCTATAAACGAAGCAGGTCTAAACATGGATGTTCTTGGTCGAATCACGGTTTTACCTTTGAGCGTGTAAGGAAATGTCGTATGTTCTCTAACACACTAAGAAAATATAAATAATAAAAATATGTATTATCTAGACACATGTCTATGTAAGTTATATGGGAGAATCTTAAAATATATAATTAAAATATTTGAATATATTAAATAAACATAGTTTTATTCTTACGAATGACCAATGCAGAATACGTTGGAATTATAATTGTTTCAAAATTGCCGTTTCTGTAGAATTTTTAAATCATCGGAAAGGAATGTCTTCAAAAAGCGGAAAGAAAGGAATTATTTTGATTTTTTTTCAAACAGTTTGGTGAAAAATATCCCACATTAGCTATTCAGGATTCTGTGAAAATAACAGCACAATTTACTGTTGTGTCAGCATGGACCATGCATTTTGCTATTAACGAAATTGTAAATATAGGATATATACCGACACCAGGGGAAAAACGTAACCGTCTGATTAGGTAGACCTATTAGCAATTTTTTGTCATAAATAAAAATAAATGGTGGAAACTTAATCTTATTTTCCGTAAAATATGTTTCCTAAGAACAATGTTCCTATCTTCAACAGTTCCGCATCCAATTCTATCAGATGACGAGTAAATGTAGTACCACACTTCCCCTAATAGACGGAGTTGGCGGAGTAATGTACACCGCGTCCCATTCAAACCTCCCACATTTTATTTACTTATAACTCTCAAAGTATGCGGAATTATGAAATGAGGTTGGTATTAAAAGAAAGAGAAACTCAAATAATTTTTGTTTTCATTGTTGCAGTTAATTCAACTGTCGCACGTTGGACAATAATGACATAAAACAAAATGGCGACTCGTCAGCAATGAGCACAAACTGTTTTCTGGTATGCAGAGACGAACTCAATAATTACAGTGCAAAGAAATTACCGGAGATAATATGGAGGAAATGTACCTGATGGGAAGACCATTAAGGCATGGCTTGAGAAATTTCTGACGACTGGAAGAGTTAAAAAAGAATCAGGTGGTGCTCTTACACGTGTTTCAGAAGAAACGATTGAAGGAATGGTGCACGTATAGAGGTGTTTTAGAGCGTGGCAATGAAAATTCTTTGAGTTTATGTTTCGTTTAATACCGGCCTCATTTCATAATTCCGCATACTTTGTTAGTTATGATTAATTAAAATGTGGGAGGTTTGAATGGGACACTCCGTATTATGCAAAGTTTGTTTACAGTACAACTGGAACTTAGCTCGGAATTAGCACGTTCCAACGTTCTCTTGAAAGTATGGGTTTCCGAATATATCTTTGCATTTAGTCAAGCTCTCTGTGTCTTGAACGATACAGCATATTGTTAAGTTTAAGATTCTTATGACACCTGAAATATGCATTTCTCTGTCAATTTTGTTTATTTTTTTAGGATATGCAGAATTTACCCTTAATTTCATATTTTTGTGTATTCGTGCATTATTTTTTGAACACTTTGTATGTTATTATTTTAATAATTTACTGTGTTTAAAATGCATATCACCATAGCTAATGTGTATTTGAAACTAACTATAGTATTTAAAATTTTGGGTTTTCATAATTTACTTTCAGGTTTCGAGACGTCCGTCGCCGTGGCCTAGTCGGTAGAGTCCCTACCTTCCACTCCGGTTCGATTCCCGGCGGGGTAGGGGATTTTAAATCTCCACCTTGGGTCTGGGTGTGTCCTGTCTTGTGTTTGTATGTGTGAATAAGATAAAAAAGGTTGACAAAGGTAAAACAGAAAGGAAGAACAGTGTAAATGAAAGAAAACGACAAAGAAAGAAATTAAAAAAAAAAGAGAAATGTGAATGTTGTCAGCCAAGCATTTACTCTTTGTTAACTCTGCTGTTTTTACATTTTAAGTTAAATGTTTATGTAAGAAATATAAGAATATCCTAAAGAATATTTAATTGTTTACATGTACAGAATTAAGAACTTGTATTTTTTCAGCCTATTGTGTTCGTAAGATATTGTGCCATTCAAGGTAAGTTAACTTATGCGGAGTTGATAGTTGATGCCATGCAGCAACAGTACTGTACTTTATTTCGTAATAACACTATGCTCATGTTTAAATGGTTTTTAATGCATACTAATTGTACTTTTAACCCATTCACCTCAAAAGACGAGGTAGATTCGCTGGCAGTTAATTGGCTTTCAACTCAGAAGACGAGGTACACTGGCTTAACTCAGCTGTTATATATTTTGCAATATTTTGTATATCCCCCTTGGCAGGGCAATCTTTTGTTAACATTTATGAATAACAGAGGAATGTATTTTAGCTTTCACCCTTATTGTGATCTCAAGTATCGTTAGCTTTTGTTTCAAATGTCTGAAAATGGACAATAAAATTTACAGTAACTTAAATCCGGTTTCTGGGAAAAATACATTGGACATTTATATTACTTCAAGTTCCGATATCTCATTCGGCTTGTTGGAAATAAAATATTTGAGGCAGTTAGAATCAAGGGTGCAAATTTAGCAGTACTGAGAAAAACAGTTTTAAAGTAGAGTTGTATAAGAACATCATAGGTAATTGAAAATTATAACAATCATTATTTATCTATTCCTAACGTATACATTTATATACCTCTGCCACGTGAATGAAATCATGCTCCAAGAATATAATAATGCATCAAACTCGTTTTTGGCGAAAAAAAAAATCACTTACACCACTTTGCTTCTAACCACCTCATTTGAATAACATTAACAATCACAGTGTAGGTACACGAATAGGTACATCTAGGCCCTTCCCCCACCCCTTGGGATACCTCGGTCATCATAACCATACTCTCAAGTCCTAGTTCTTGTCCTCCCTATCCTATGTTCACGTCCACGTTCAAGTTCACGGTCTTAAAAAACCAACACCCCTAGGGAGAGGGTGTTAGAGTTGCAACTTCTGGGAATTGCTGAGCTTCGTAGTCGCCAGGTCGCTCATTCCTGACGACCTCACAGTTGGTCCACGGGCTCCATGAGCCTAGCCGGGAGGACTGCTGTCGCAGATCCACCGACCGTTCCCCTGTTCTGCCTCCAGGGACGTGTCCTGCAGCCGTTGTGAGACCGGCTAGTGCTACAAGCCCAACAGTGTGAGGCTTTTAGTACATCCAGGTGCTCATCTCCTGGCGACCCCACAGTTTGTCGACGGGCCCGTAGGCCGAGCCAGGAACCAGTACAGTTGCTCCCCTCTGCACTGGTCCGAGCCGAGCCCTGGTGTGCCCCCAGGGACGCCTTTTGCAGCTGTTGTGGGCCAGCGCGGAGCTCGCAAGCTCCAACAGATGAGCAAATAGTAAGACAAGGCGCTCAACTCTTGCCTACCCCACTAATGGTTCACGAGTCCCTTGGACTTGACCGGGAGGACTCTCTACCAGATCCACCGACCTTTCTTCCAGTGCACCAGCTGGGGACGTGTTTGGTTGCTGAAGTGGGCCCAGCCTGAGCATTAGTACGTCAGGTCGCTCAACTCCTGACGACCTCACAGATTGTCCTTGGGTCACTCGGTTCCAGAGTCGGCGCTAAGTCCCCGACCCAAAGGACCGCGCTTCCTGCTTTCCCGAGCTTATTGACCTGGTGGTAATTCCCAGCATTACGCCCGGTATTGTCCCAACCAGCCCGTTCGCAAGACTAAGCCTAGTCGTGCCGCTGCTATGAGACAGCCCACTGAGCAATGTAGGCATCCAGGGTGCTCATCTCCCATGGTGCCCCCACAGATGGTCTCGGGATCTATTGAACCAAGAGAGAAGGAGCGACAGATCCCCTAGTCTCCCACCGCCACGCCAGCAGCGGCTCATGCTCCCGCTTGTGGGCCGGGATTCACAGGGCCCTCATTCAATTTTTTCCTGCTGACCCCACTCATGGTCCGCGAGTCCATCGGACTTGGAAGGGAGGACTGACTAGCAGATCCACCGACCTTTTCCCCACTACGCCACCGAGGGGACGCGTTTTGCTGCTGGAGTGGGCGCAGCACGAGCTATGTAGTACGTCAGGTCGCTCGAGTCCTGACGACCTCACAAATGGCCCGCGGGTCCGGACTGGACCTAGCCGGGAGGAGTGCAATGCAAACCACCGACCGTTCCCCTATCCGCCACCCGGGGACGCGCCCTGTTGCTGTTGTGAGCACAGCTGGGGCCCGATAAACGGACCCCCAGGGACACGAATAGGTACACATTTCTCTTCCCATATCATTTAGATATCAAAATAATTTTATTCAGATATAGTGGTTATGCTCCTTGGTTTTAGCCCCGAGGGTCGCGGGTTCAAACCCGACAAGAGTCGATTGATTTTTAGGATGGAGAAATTCAAGGGACAAGTCCTCGGTAAGAGACTTAAGCCGTACGCCTCAAGCCCTAAGATTATCGGGCTCGTATAAGAACACCATATCTGAATAAACAGTCCTTAGAGCAAAATTTAATCGACCATTATCCATCTGAATAATACCTTAGTTTTCTACTAGACGTCTCCTCGAGATGATGCCCCTCACTGACATCTGTAGGGAAATAAGCATAACTAAATTGGTCTGGTTAAAAATACTTCTCATTAGGGAAGCACCCATGTCCTACAACGGGACGAGCCTGATGAACTTAGTGTTGTAGGAACAAAACTAGCCGTAATAATAATATGGTGCTGGGACCTATTGCAATTTATAATTTAATCAGTAGTCATATTTTTCACTCGAATTAAACATTCAAATGTGTCTCGTTACCAAAACAGTGAAGGAAACTTATTATTAAAATGTTGCGAAACAAATAATGCAGTGGATGTTGTATATACTATACTCGTGTATATATATATATATATATAATATATATATATATATATGTCCACCGCTGTGGTCTCGAAGTAGCGTGCTGCCTTGTCACGCAGTGGGCCCGGTTCGATCCCCGGTCGGGGCCCAAAAGGTCTCCGAAATCATATGGCTATCATCTTCATCATCCTTATCATTATCATCATTATCATCATCATCATCCTTCACCGGTGTGGAAAGCAACGGGAAACTACCACGCCTACACAATTCCCTAGTAAAGCTGCAAAGCATAACATGGAAATGCTCTGATTGCAGTGAAAAACCTGCCCTCGGGCAGAACTACTATGGATGGATATATATATATATATATATATATATATATATATATATGGAGGAAGATCAATGGATGGACAGAGAGGAATGGCGTTTGGTTTCCGGAAGACGGCGGCAGCTGCCATGATACCGGATGATGATGATGATGATGATATACGTTATGTGTGTATATTATATATATATATATATATATATATACACACACTATAGGTTGCCTTTTTAATTTTTTCTAGATAATGCTTTTACTGATAAATTATAATTACTAATAATCTATATACATATTTATAAAAGTAACTGTTGACAAAAAAATTCAAATTTCAAGGAGTTAATCTGTTGAACAGCAAGTTTAGTTTACTTTTTTAAGTACTGAAACTTTAAGTGAGAAGAAAATATTTCAAGTATTTGAGAATAAAGTTCTTAGGATTTTTTTTTATCAAAGAGAGATCAACATAATGTAAAAGACTACGTAACAGTGAGCTACATGATCTTTATGGGAAACAAGATAAACACTGGTGTCCAAAAGTTTAGGATAATTTGTAAAACGGAAAATCAAAATGCTTAAAGAGGAGCAAGGAGTAAAAATTATTTATCAAAACGTTTCTCAGTACATTTAGTTTAGTTTACATACTAAATTATAATCTCTGTTCAACAATGAAAAAATTAATAGCAATTATAAATGAAAATTGCATTGTTGCAGTTAAGCCCTGTTCCATAAATCTTCATTTTTAAAGAGAGTTATGATATAATCAGATGTAGTGTAAGAACAGATTGCAGTAAAATGGCACAAAGACAACATCTGGACCCTCTGCTTCGGGGTAGAATTATTGGGCGGCTAGAAACAGGACAGACACAAACTGAGGTCTCCATAGCACTTAATGTGCCACAAAATGTTATATCTAGGTTATGGCGACGGTTCCAAGAGACCGGAGACGTTAGGCGAAGACCAGTGGGAGGTCGTCCAAGAGTTACAAATCCTCAGCAGGATCGATATCTTGCGTTAACTGCAAGAAGAAACCGAACAATGTCTGCCAGACAACTGAGTTCAGAACTTGCGGCCGCCTCAGGTATCAGAGTATCCAGACAAACTGTCTATAGAAGACTCAGAGCTGCTGGTCTGTATGCTAGACGGCCTGTAGTGTGCGTCCCACTCACCCTTGATAACAAGAGAGCACGTTTACGGTGGAGTCAGGAACATCGCGACTGGACTCTAAATCAGTGGAGCAGCGTGCTATTTACAGACGAGTCCAGATTCAGCTTGAACTGTGATTCGCATCGCGTGACTATCTGGAGGGAGCAAGGAACTCGTTACAACCCCATGAACATCATGGAAAGACATCCATTTGGTGGCGGTGGTCTCCTGGTATGGGGAGGTATAATGATGAATGCACGCACAGAGCTTCACATCTTCGCAGGTGGCACTGTTAATGCTCAGCGGTATAGAGAAGAGATCCTGGGACCTCATGTAAGACTTTTCAGGGGAGCTGTGGGTCCAGAATTCATATTCATGGATGACAATGCCCGACCTCACAGGTCACAACTGGTGGATGAGTTTCTTCAGGAGAAAGATATCCAGCGTATGGAGTGGCCAGCGAGGTCTCCGGATATGAATCCTATAGAGCATGCATGGGATGCCTTAGGGAGACAAATTGCATCTCGTCAGCCTCCTCCGAGGACACTTCAAGACCTTCACATTGCTCTTCATGAGGAGTGGAATTTGCTGAGCATCGAACTCCTGAACAACCTCATCACTAGCATGCCACGTCGATGTGAGTCTTGTGTAGCTGTCAGGGGTAATCACACCCCATACTAATCATTTGAACCATTGTTGTTCAACTTTTATGTTCGAATTCTGAAATGCAGTTTTCGTTTGTTGTGAAAATGACAAGTGAATGACGTATTCATGCCATTGTTTCTTTCGTGCCATGTTTCTAATTATCTGTGACATACCCTTACCAAATTTTGTATTATTCTGACAAATGCTTTATAATAAGTCGGCAAATGAACTAATTATCCTTAACTTTTGGACACAAGTGTAGTAAGAAGTGATAAGTTTCGTAGATTGCGATGGGGCAGGACATGTGGAATGAATGGAAAATAAAAGAGGAGCATGGAAACTTCTCATAGGATAACCAGTTTATAGACCAATAATGAGGTGGGAGAATAACATTAACCACGAATGACTGATGTGTTGAGTTTTCTGACTGAAGGATTGTTTTACATGGACGGAACACCAACCCAATCGCATAACCCGAAATCTGGAGTGTCATGATTTTTATTCGAGTTTTACTCCTCCAAGCAGGTCGATTTCATCACAGCTAGAGAGTCATCCATACCTACCTGTTGGCCCACGGGTGATATTTTATTTCCCACCTTGCCCATTAGTCAAAGAGACTGGGTAGGACATTCTCCTATCCGCCACACTGAGGATGCGACCTCATGGGTTACAGGCTACCCCGAGAGCTTAAAAAAAATTCCAAGCACGACAGGCCTAGAAAGCCCTTGGCCTACCAGCCGACTGCTGGACTCACGTCCACATGTGTTAATCACAGAGGTCGACGTTCATCTAGCCAGTGTAGGGATGACATGTGGTCAGCATGTTGGGTCCCCAGCAGTTATAGCTGGTCTTCTCAACCTGGAGTCGCTACTTATTGTAGCTACCCAAATGCCTCATGATGCTGGGTGAGCACCGGTCCCATACTGGCCGAAATACCATGAGAAAAATTTTTCCCCGTGGGGACTCGAATCAGCGCAAGGCCCGTAGCTCTGCGCCAAGGCTTCTTGCCTTAACCACTCGACTACGGCGCGGGACCCAGGAGGGCTTATCGATATATATTTATTTAATATATTCTTGGAATGTGCAATTATATCCCAGCTTTCATTCCTAATTATATTGTTTTAGCTTAAAACAGTTCCTTTTCTATGCTAATACCCTGATATGTAATTCATTGTTGTTCCTGTTTTAGTTTCATTTCTCTTCTTTTACAAAATATCATCTGTTTCTTACACTTTAAAACATGGTGATCTAATTTCTGATGTTACACAAATTTTCAAAATTTACTTCGTTTAAGCTCATGTAGCCAATTCATTCCCCTCCAACTTCCTTCTCGTTACAGTGCCATTAAATCATGTATTAATTTACTTCTATTTAAATAACTTTTTAAAATAATAACCTGCATTGACATTTGCTATGCTGTAACTAAGTCTAACTCACTGGCACTATCGAACCCGTAGGTTCATGGCCGCGCGGACATAATCTCTCCATATATCCCTATCCTGAGTTAATGCTTTCCAATCATTCCCTGTATTATCTACTTTCCTAAAAGCATAGTTAATGTTATTTTCCCACCTCATTCTTGGTCTACAACCTGGATGTTTTCCCTCCAGTTTTCCTACAAGAAGCTTCCATGCATGTTTTTCATTACAAATTAGTGCCACATGCCCTGCCCATCGCAGTCTAAGAGACTTAACTGTTCTTATTATATCTGGCTTCTATAAAGACCATGTAGTTCATTGTTATGTAGTCTTCTCCATTCGTCTGTCTGTTCATCTCTCCTTGGTCGAAAAATTTATTAAGTACTTTATTCTCAAATACTTGTAATCTCCTTTCCTCCCTTAAAGTAAGAGCCCATGTTTCGCACCCATATAATATAACTGGTAGAATAATAGTTTTATATATTTTCAGTTTAACGTTTTTTGAAAGGAGTTGGGACATCAAGAGTCTCTGTAATAATAATAGCATGCATTTCCAGAATTGAGCCTATGTTTAATTTCTTTTTGCATCTCATTCCTATTTGTGATTTTTTTTTGTTCAATGCCACCTGTTTGGCATTCGACATTTCAAGTATTCACTCCTGGCATTGGCGTATTGTAACCAACTTCAGAGGTTGGGGCGCCTGTAAAGCGGGGTTACGCTGTCCCAATGATATGAATGGTTGATGACGATGGGTAATGATGCGCCAGGAGAAGCCTTAAACCTAAACTTAATTTAATGAGGTGAACATGATATTGATGATAATGTTGGCCAGATGATGTTCGGAGACCGTTTTGGGCCTTAAAGTATCATGACATTTGTCTTACAGGTGAGGAAAAACCCCGAATAAACCTCACCCAGGAAACTTGTCCCGAGCGGGGATCGAACCTGGGCCCGCTGCGTGACAAGACAGCACGCTATCTCGAGACCACAGCGGTGCACCTATTTGTGATTATTTTTCCTAGGTATTTGAATTCAGCCACTTCCTCAAAATGTCCCTCATTTGTCAATAGCTGTCCATTATATAATGTATTTGTACGTGTGATCATATATTTAAGTTAAATTGATATTTACTTCCAGTCCCAATTTCTTAGTGTTGAACCGTAAGTGCGTTTTTTCGGCTCATTACTGCAGCGTCGTTATCCTCCCTAGACTTTGATATTCATGAACTATGCCAATATTCCTTTCTCCTTGCATCTACCCCCACTCTCCCTCTTTACCTCTCCTGGTGCGCTGTGCCTACGGCGCATCTCCTCTCTACCTCGGAACCTTCATATACGTGGTGCATAGGCAGAACGTTATCATTCAATCATTCATTCTTCATTCATTCTTTCATTCATCGATCCATTCCGAGATGGGATTGGAACTCTAAAATGGACAAGGTCGTCTGAAGCCGAGAAGCGGCGCAGTTTTAGTTGGTACTGTAGACCAGGGAAGAAGCCACCCTGGCTTGGACGCTAGCATGAGTGTAGTATGAGGTATGGTGTGGTCTTTGTCTTGTAAAAGTATTATCATTTATTTATTTATATTATGTTCTTGAATGATCAAATGTTTATCTTGATTTTGTTTTTACTTCCGACTACTTGTTTTCATTAAATATCATCTTTTCATATATAATTAATGTTCAATTTGATTTATGTGCACGTAGCTGTTTGGTATAATCCTATACGGAAACTCACTCACTTAGGAGATCATTTCCAGCTCCCTTTATTTTGCTGTCTAGCTTTCCTGATTGATAATCATAGTGAAAACAATTATTTTCAGTCACTCTGTGGGTTTGAGAATCATTATTGATTTATGTTAATACGCCTTGGAAAGAAAGATGAATCAATCCTTACCTTCTATGGGCCCGAGGCAAGTAATTTTGTAATTAATAACCTTGGAGGTAATCAGATCTACGCTAATAGAAGCAACGAAAACAAAAGACGATCTATAAGCGGCACAGATGGTAGCAGAGCGTGGTTTATTAATTGTGGTTTCCCTAAGCGGTACAGATGGTAGCATAGCGTGTGGTTTTGTTTCTTTCTGTTTGGAAAAGTATGTTGTATTCTATTGGCAGTAGTTCAAGTGGGTGTCGATTCAAAATCTTTGAACTTAAGTTTTGTGTTCTGGATTCAAGTGCCAGAACAAGGATATATATTCTGTATGGTCGTAAATGATTTTTGGAATTAGAAAGTATTTTGATGTCGACATTTCTCAGAGGTATTGTATCGTGGATAACTATTTGTTTTCGAGACTTATTATCTACGTAAAGGTTATTGAAACGTACTTATTTACGTATTTGAATTGTTTAACTTAAATAAAATTGATTCATTTCTCCTTGCATGTAAACACAGGGTAACTTATGCATAAAGAACTGCGTTCTCTTATAGTTGTTTACATCTTTTGTTCATTTTGTTTAGTAAACATGCCTAGTTGGATTGATGTTGTATCTAAGGACAATTTGGTCCGAGAATTGAGCTTACTAGGTATTGACATTGAAGGTGACGTAAATATATTGCGTCAGCGACTTAAGATTCATTTGAACTCTCTCTCCCCGGCTGAACAAACATTGGTGAAACGAAAGTTTATTGTAGACGGCGCGGTTGCTGAAGATAATTCTGTAGAGCAGAATAGGAATATTATCGATCGTAGACCTAGCTCCATTAAAGATTTTTCTAGTGGAACGGCATCCAACTTTTCTTCTCACATGGAAGAAAATAATCAGCGAATTTTTCGAGAGTTAATTAGAAAAGTCGATCCCTGTGATGGAAGTGATAAGGAATTGTTAGTTTTCTTCCTTATTAAACTCAATTCGTTTTTTGAATTGAAACTAGTTCAAGATGAATATTTTGTTAATTCGATTTTGAGTTGTATTGGAGGAATACTATTGAAGGTATAGAGTGATGTTGTTAAACTAAGATTAACTTGGATTGAGAGTTTGGAATATGTGAAATGTTCGTTATTGCCTTCCAGGTTGTTAGAGGATTATTGGATTAAATTTGTGTCTCGACGATTCCAACTTTCTAAGGAATCTTTATTGGAGTTTATTTCCGAAATCCAAGGAGCTTCATTGATATTGAACCCCCAGTTTTCGGAAGAAAAGTTGATTGGCATTATTCTTCAAAATATGTCTTCTGCCACTAGACAGCATTTGATCTTCGCTACAAAACCCCAAAGTGTAGCAGAAATGTGTGTCTTGGCAAGGAAAGTAGCTGATTTCGAGATAGCTGAATGACAAAAGAACTTCAGCGACAAACGTGTGCCTGATAATTTATGTAAACCTAATGCTCCTGCGAATCGTTCTTCTCGCAATAATTCCTGGCAGCAGAAAAGTAGTTTACAATGTTGGAAATGCCAGCGCTTTGGACATCTTGCTAGAGAGTGTCGATCTAAGGACTTAGATACTCCGCATGTTAATGTTATGACTTTATTTTCTGGAAAATATAAGAAAAGAATTCAAACGTCTAAAAGAATATTTCCTTCTGCGAATAATAGACCGTCATCTTATATGGCAAACTTGCCTCATTTACCGGTGGAAGTTTTCCACCAGAAGATAGACGGATTGTTAGATAGTGGTGCGTCTATTTCCCTTGTGCGAGAAGATTTAGTTTCCGCACTGCCTAAGAAACGTTTGAAGAAAACTTCTTTGAGGTGTAAATCAGTTAACAATCAAATCTTCTCTGTGAATAAAATGGTTCGTTTGCATTTGAAGATAAGTAAATTTTCATGGGACCAGTTGTTTTATGTGGCTCCGGATTTACCTGTTCCTATTATCCTGGGCTACGATTTTATGTCGAAATCCGGCATGAAAATTGATTTTCAAAATAGAGTCTGTAACTTTAGGTTTGCGCGAGAAGTTTCTCTGCCGTTCAACGTACATCCTTGTGTGTACGGGCATGCGTGTGTTAAGAGTCCCTCGAAACAACGTTGCGTTATGTCTCTCAATAATCTTGAGGAGGACGAGGAATTGTCTAAATTGGTGAAAGAATTTCCAGGATTATTTAGTAATCAATTAGGAAGAGCTAAAGATAGTTTTTGTGAACTGGAATTGTTGAATAATATCCCCGTACGGTCTCCACCTTTCCAGTTTTCTCCTCCTAAGTTACAAATGCTACAAGGCGAAATTTGTAAGCTAATGCAACAAGGTGTCATTAGACCAAGTCTTTCAAGTTATGCAAGCCCTGCTTTTCTTGTTCCTACACCTAGTGGAGGTCATAGGTTGGTTATCGATTATAGGAAACTTAATAAGAAAGTAGTATTCGATTGTTTTCCATTGCCTACTCTGGAAGCGGCTTTTCAAATATTTCATGGAGCCACGGTGTTTTCTGTAATTGATTTACACTCTGCCTTCTTTCAAATACCGTTGACTCCCAGCAGAAAGTACACTGCTTTCGTCACTCCTAATGGTCTTTATGAATTTAATATGTTGCCTATGGGTTTGAGCGTAGGTAGTCAAGTATTGAGTCGTGAATTAGACAAATTATTTGGAGACCTAAAATACAAATATGTCTTCCAGTACTGTGATGATCTCATTGTGTATTCTTCTGACATGCGGCAGCATCTTGCTCACTTTAGAGAAGTTTTTGAAAGATTGAATAATAAAGGATTTACTGTTAATCCTGAAAACATCACTTTGGGATGTTCTAAGATAAAGTTTTTGGGTCATTTGTTATCAGCCGAAGGTATCCAGGTGAACCCAGAGAGAGTTGAAGCCATCAAAATTCTTCCTGCACCTAAGAATTTAAAAGGCGTTAGAAGTTTCATGGGAATGGTAGGCTTTTATGCCAGATTTATTCCTAACTTCTCTCAGATTGCCATTCCTTTGAATAACTTGAAGAAAAAGAAAACTAAATTCTTATGGAGTCAAGAATGTGAAGTTTCTTTTCAATGTCTCAAATTAGCCCATTGTGAAGCTCCCACTTTACAAGTTCCCGACTTCAATAAGAAATTTGTTCTTCAGTGTGACGCCAGTGATAGGGCGTTAGGTGCGGTTCTTAACCAAGAAATTGACGGCAATTTAGCGCCTGTGGGATACGCTAGCCGCACTTTGAATGAGGCCGAGATTAAGTATAGCATTTATGAGAGAGAAATTTTAGCTATTGTTTTCGGTTGTGAAAAATTCCGCACCTTCTGGAACACAACCGTTTTGTGGTTCACTCAGATAATCAAGCAGTTTCTTGGTTATGTAAGAACAGTGGTACTCTTGGTAGAATTGGTAGGTGGGTCGTGCGTCTTTCTGCTTTCAACTTTGAAGTAGTTCATGTTAGAGGATCTGAGAACGCGGTAGCTGATGGTTTATCGCGACTGTTCCTTGAAGATGATGTTTCAGAACACCCTCAAGTCAGTCTTCTATCGAACTTCCATGCGTCATTTAAAGACCTTAAATTGCATCAACAAGAAGATAATGATTGTAAGAGATTATATGCTCAAGTTAAAGCAGGCACTAATAGTCCAGATTTTTCTTTACATAGAGGTCTATTAGTGTATAGTCCTCGAAAAGGTCCGAAGAATCGTGTTTTGGTCCCTGTAGTATTGAGGCCTGTCTTACTTAAGTATTATCACGATTCTCCTTTGGGCATGCATTTGGGCATTGCCAAGACTATGGAAAAGCTCAATAGACAATATTACTGGCCTCATATGGATGATGATGTGCGTAAATATATTTTAAATTGTGTTGATTGTCAACGAGCTAAGCCCGCCCCCAATACAAAAGTAGGTCTTCATTCAGCGGAGCTTTCCACAGCTCCTATGCAAAGACTCTTTATTGATTTCTTTGGTCCCTTAGTTCGCTCAAAACGAGGTAATGTTGGTGTTCTAGCAGTTGTCGACGGATTCTCTAAATATGTTGTGCTTCATCCCGTGAGATCCTTGAAGTCTAATGCCGTTGTAGAATTCTTCACTAGGAACTTCTTTCCGAACGTTGGTGTCCCTGAATCCATTGTTTCGGATAATGCAAAAGCCTTTACTTCCCATATGTTTAAGAATATTTGTTTCGATTGGGGCGTTCGTCATATTACTACTTCCCCCCATTATCCAAAACCCAATCTTTGTGAGAGGTTTTTCCGCTCGTTGAAAACAGGACTTACCATTTTTCATAATGTTAAGCAAAATGTTTGGGATCAACATTTGCCGTTGTTTGCTTTGGGATGTAATGATGCGGTCCATGAGTCTACTAAAACTACTCCTGCCGAATTGTTTCTGGGTAGACGTATTATGTACCCCCTGGAATTAAGTTGGCGCATTACGGAAGCCGATTTGGGCGATTTAAAACAAGCCAATAAAGTTCAGAAGTGGGAGGAAGCATTCAGGAATCTTAAGATCGCAAAAGAGAACGTAGCTAATAGGTATAATCAGGATAGAAAGGACGTCTCTTATAAAGTTGACGATCGAGTACGTTATCGCCTTTTTCCACTCAGTAATCGTGGGGAGCAACGTATGGGAAAGCTTATGTTTAAATGGTCTGAACCTTATATTGTAAAACGCTTTCTAACACCAGTTACACTTGAATTGGAAAGCGCTGATGGCCACGTCATCAAACAGCACGTTAGTCAAGTAAAAGTATGTCCTGTAGTGGATTAAGGCCACGGATGTTTTTTGAAGGACACTTATACTGTGTAATATCTTATGTAAAAAAACGTTTGAGGTTCCGTTTTCTGTCTCCGGCTGTTTTGTTTTTTCAGTTTACCCTTCCCTCATATTGGCATAGGAGAGGAACTTAGAATGTTTGGCAGTCGAGCACTTGGCGGATCCGGCCGACCCCGAGTGCCCAGCTGACCGAAATGGTGGTTCTGCAACTACAGATTCCTAGAGAGCGGTTGATCGGGATTGCGATCCGGCAATCCATGTTATGGTATCGTCACCCTGTTTTTCACCTGGAACACCGCGGAGTTCGACTATGGCGGCTGTGTCAAGATTTGAGTTTATTTACAGCGCCTGGATGGTCGACGAAGAAGCGAGTGTGGTGATAGTGATTTTGGGGACGATGAAATTGGTGATGAAGTTTACCGCTCGGAATCTGGTAGTGTTACCGTGCCCTCCCAACGTGGGATTCGCTATCTAGTATCTTCGTAACATCGTTATAGTGACTTAAGTCTATAAGACTTCTGGGACTTTCTTGCATTTTTTAGTAGTTTATGGACAGTTTTCTTTTTCCCGGAGGGCGCGAGGAGGAGATATTGAACCGAAAGTGCGTTTTTCGGCTCATTACTGCAGCGTCGTTATCCTCCCTAGACTGTGATATTCATGAACTATGCCAATATTCCTTTCTCCTTGCATCTACCCCCACTCTCCCCCTTTACCTCTCCTGGTGCGCTGTGCCTACGGCGCATCTCCCCTCTACCTCGGAACCTTCATATACGTGGTGCACAGGCAGAACGTTATCATTCAATCATTCATTCTTCATTCATTCTTTCATTCATCGATCCATTCCGAGATGGGATTGGAACTCTAAAATGGACAAGGTCGTCTGAAGCCGAGAAGCGGCGCAGTTTTAGTTGGTCCTGTAGACCAGGGAAGAAGCCACCCTGGCTTGGACGCTAGCATGAGTGTAGTATGAGGTATGGTGTGGTCTTTGTCTTGTAAAAGTATTATCATTTATTTATTTATATTATGTTCTTGAATGATCAAATGTTTATCTTGATTTTGTTTTTACTTCCGACTACTTGTTTTCATTAAATATCATCTTTTTATATAATTAATGTTCAATTTGATTTATGTGCACGTAGCTGTTTGGTATAATCCTCTACGGAAACTCACTCACTTAGGAGATCATTTCCAGCTCCCTTTATTTTGCTGTCTAGCTTTCCTGATTGATAATCATAGTGAAAACAATTATTTTCAGTCACTCTGTGGGTTTGAGAATCATTATTGATTTATGTTAATACGCCTTGGAAAGAAATATGAATCAATCCTTACCTTCTATGGGCCCGAGGCAAGTAATTTTGTAATTAATAACATTGGAGGTAATCAGATCTACGCTAATAGAAGCAACGAAAACAAAAGACGATCTATAAGCGGCACAGTGTTACTCAATAGTGTGTGCGTGTTGTATCTCTTCGCTATCGCCTAATCCATCCATAGTAATTCTGCCCGAGGGCAGGTCCTTCACTGCAATCATAGCATTTTCATGCTATGCTTGCAGCTTTACTAGGGAATTGTAGGTGTTGTAGCTTCCCGTTACTTTCCACATCGGTGAAGGATGATGATGATGATAACGATAAGGATGATGATGATGATGACCATATGATTTCGGGGACCGTTTGGACCTTAAAGTTTTCCTGACATTTGTCTTGCAGATGAGGAAAAACCCTGATAAAAACCTCACCCAGAAAAACTGCCCCGACCGGGGATCGAACCCGGGCCCGCTGCGTGACAAGGCAGCACGCTACCTCGAGACCACAGCGGTGGACTATCGCCTAATAATACTACATAATTAGCAATTTGCTATGCTCTAATTTATTTAATTTTAATTCTTTTTTTCAGTGTTTTAGAGCTTATGACTTCTTATATTTAATAATGCTATGTTGTTTCTTTCCATTTACTTATTATGCATGTTAACTGTCAGTCATTTGGCTGAATGAATTGAATTTCAAATGTCCTGCATTAAGAAAAAAAGTATGTATAGGACTAATACATGGGGAAAGAAAGAGGGGCATGGAAACTCCTTGTAGGAGAACCAGAGGAAAAGCACCCAGTCGGTAGGCCAATAATGATGTGGGAGAATAACATTACCATGATTTAAGGCATGTAGATTTACAGGAGATGATTGGAAAATATTAGCTCAGGATAGGCCATGAACTTACGAGTACGATAGTAAGTTATAGGACTAATCCTATTTTAATACAGATTTGTATAAAAACCAATACGTGCAAAGCGATTAACTTGTTCAGATCTATACATCCTTGGATTTCGATATTGCCTGTAAAATGTAGAATATTTCAATTTTCATTTGCCATATTCTTTTATAAAATAA
Organism: Diploptera punctata; assembly: GCA_030220185.1. Lineage (NCBI taxonomy): Eukaryota > Metazoa > Arthropoda > Insecta > Blattodea > Blaberidae > Diploptera > Diploptera punctata. The sequence goes on from JASPKZ010000042.1 coordinate 2,203,273, forward strand.
CACTGGTAGACAAGGTTTTCTTCACAAGAAATCTGATTAGTGAATCTAGTGCATTTCTATGCTGAATTCAGATATGTAGTTAGAATTTTTCCATCAGGCACAGTTTTTTGTGACAGCTACTTTTTTAAAAATGTACTTTAGCATTTTCTTTGACCTGTCATAGAAACCTTTACCTTATATGTAGAGATTTTATTCTAGCTGTATTTAAGGGCTGTCTCTGATGAGCACAGTGAGCGTTTTCATTAGCAAATTTCCACAATGGAAAAGAGGTACCAAGGCAAGTGGAGTTCTAATATGCTGGCTGACTACTGTTGGACCGAAAAGAGAGATGTTACAGATGCAAAATATGCCCGAAAATCACTATCTACCACTTTCTATGTAAGTCAGAATGAATTAGAGTTAGATGAATTTTAATAAAAATTATAAAAAATGTAAACGAATATCACAGAAAACTCTTGCCTGATAGGAAAAAAACTGAAATTATATTTAAATTCAGGATGAAAAATACTTCTAAAATCTCATATTTTTATTCTTGTGAAAGAAAAAAAAGGTTCATTTTTGTCGACCAGTGTAATTGTTAATTTTTTTTGTAGAAGCACATCTGCTTCCTTTTACTAGAAACGAATAATTGAAGAGAGTTTTTAAGCATGTTACGTAACGCTTCATGTTTGTCAATGATACTTTATTACGCTTTTAAAAAATTATATACCAAAAAATGCAACTGATGCAATGAATAATAAGCTACCTGGCATAGGCATATATTTCTCTTAAGCTTTCGATTTATTTTACTTTACTTATTTATTTTTTCTCCACGGTGCAAGCGGTTAGATACTCGCCTCTCACCGCTAGAGTCCCGAGATCGAGTCTCAGTCACTCCATGTGGGTTACGAGACGAAACGGAACTTGGTCAGGTTTTTTCTCGGGGGTTTCTCCCTTTTTCCTCTACCACAATTTCATTCCACCATTTCTCCATACTCATCTCATCCATTTTGTTTCATTTCATTCATCTGCCCCTGCAATGGTGCGTCAGACATGGTCCACCTGCACCCTTGCCAATCACGGACCTCTATATAAGAGCTTCATCTCATCTCATCCCTCGACCCAACCCTGAATTAGGCACGAATTAAGGATTTTTATTTTAGTTCCGCTAGTAATTGCTAATGAAAATGTGTGCCTTTTTTCCCCAAAAAGAAGAATAGTGTCAGAACTTGAATATAAGCTATATTTGAAGATAATAAAGATGATATATAATATATATATATATATATATACATATAAGCATAAGCATCTGAGGTATAATAAAATTAAAAGTACTTGTTATCACAATATTCGCTTGGTTTAAAAACCAACTCCTTTTAAATATGCATGAGTGCTTGTTCGTGCATTGTGATTTGTATTTATGGAAGTGTGTGGCAAAAGGAAGAGAAAATTGTGTTAGGAAATGGGGCACCAGAGATGCTTGAATTTCAAGGAGAAGAATTCGATAAAATATGCAGAAAGAGCAAATTAAATCGCGCATTACGACGTCGTAAATGTATTACACAGCGCACCTCTAGTAAATCGCTTACAGTGGCGTAACTATTGTTCCAAATATCGAACAAGTAATATAATAATTACAATAATAATAATAATTATAATAAATCATTAATACATATTTAAACGAATTGAAGGCAGTGTATTAATTCCATAAAGAAAACAACGCAATGCGTCTTGGCAGTGATACAAGTTGTATCTCTAGGTCAGGGGAGATAAATCCGCAATTTCTATGGCCTCATCACTCATTTGGAAAGGACTTACATGTGTTTGTGTAGTCAAAAAAGTACGTACATTATCCAGAGTTAAAAATCCTTTCCTGGCAAGTTTTGTCCGAGAGGCATGGGGCATATAAAATGCTTATAGAGGGAGAGGTTAAACTAAGACAGAAAAGGAAGTGAGAGGACGGCTAAAAAATATTTTGAAAGTTGAAGGAATCGTAAAAAAAATACTTAAATATATAAACGTAAAATTTCAATCTGTTCCAGTACGTTCCTTGTGCAGTATTGTGAGGATAATGTCAATATCTAACTTGCCATGTCCTGCCTGAATAATATGTTTAGCACAACTTGATTTTCCTTCTCCATAATTAAAGTCTCCAAAGTGTTCTTTGAATCTAATATTAAAACTCCTGCTGGTTCTTCTTACGAGTATATAAAATTTGTTGCAGTCTTTACACATTAATTTGTATACTCCTTTATTAAAACTATTATTTTCTTCAAGTCCATCGCTGTGGTCTCGAGGTAGCGTGCTGCCTTGTCACGCAGCGGGCCTGGGTTCGATTCCCGGTCGGGACAGGCTCCCGGGTGAGGTTTTCGGGGTTTTTCCTCACCTGTAAGACAAATGTCAGGAAGCTTAGTGTCCAACGGTCCCCGAAAATCATCCGGCCATCACCATCATCCTTATCATTATCATCATTTTCATCCTTCGCCTGTGTGGAAAGCAACGGGAAGCTACCACACTTATAATTCCCTAGTAAAGCTGCAAAGCATAGCATAAAAATGCTATGATTACAGTAAAAGATCTGCCCTAGGACAGAATTACTATGGATGGTTGGATTTTCTTCAATGTTATTGCTTTTAATTTATGCTTATATATAAAAAGTGTAGTTATCTCCATTAACCCTGTAGATGGATGAGAATCACAGGTAAATGTAAGTAAATATAAAAGTAGGAAGGGCGCAGACAGAGGACGATGCCTGGACCAAGTGGAGCTGTTGCTCGTGTACTATCGATCCACGTATAGTGGTGGGAGATGTGACCTACAACCCTCAACTTCCCGTAGGCTATAATAATTGGGCAATTTTTGTTCCTTTTCCCTGTTTCATATTGTTTACATTATATACTGACGAATGATTGTAGTAGTATTTGGGTGTTCTGTAAACAAAAATCCACCTACACTTTTAGTATAAAAAAATGAATGTTAGATTTTTGAAAGTCGTATTTATAATAAAAAGTGAAACTAACTCACTGGGACTATTGAATCCGTAGATTCATGGCAGTGAGGTTATTAACTCTCCATACATCCCTATCCTGAGCTAATTTTTCCAATCATCCCCTGTATAATCAACTTCCTTCAAATCATGATTAATGTTATTCTTCCAACTCATTCTTGGTCTATCAACTGGGCGTTTTCCTTCTAGTTTTTCTACAAGAAGCTTGCATGCACCTCTTTCGTTTCCAGCTCGTGCCACATGTCCTGCCCCATCGCGGTCTACGAGACTTAACAGTTCTTATTATATCTGGAAGTTAAACATTTAATAATTCAGTTGATTTTTTGAAATCAAAGACAATTTAAATGAAGGACGAGGGAAAAAAATTATAAGTGAAGTGTTTGTGTTTTCCAAATGTCCCCCACTGCACTTTATCCTGCTCCCAATTCCGCATGTGAAAAGTAAGTTATGTGATTGACAATACGTATTTGACTGCTGAACAATACTATTTTTATCTGATCCAAGGAACTTAGGATTGAATGTTGACATCATTCCTGTATCATATTTTGTAGTGTGAATTATTTTGGACATTGAAAGCAAGATACATTTGTAAACGTCAATCACATGCTAAAATCTCACGCACTGTAGAGGATACATGGAGTTAGAAGCCACTGATTCTCCGGCCTTGACGTTTTCACGACAGTGTTGCCGATATGGATATTCAGTGGGAGTGGGCGCTTTAGGTATGCGGTTAGCAGACGTACAGCTGACAACATCTCAGCAATTTCAAACCTTACTAGCGCGCTATAGCTGCGTCAAGAGCAGTGATTGGTTGTGGCATACATCTACCCCCACTACAACAATATCCTTATTGGCAGTAGAGGACGAATTTTCCCTTTACCCCTCGTATAACCTAAACTTCAGAGCCGGGGATATGACGGCTCGGGTATAATGCGTTTTTTTATATCACTATGGCAGACCTTTTTACGTAAGTAATGTGTACTATTATTGTGTTCAGAACGAAGTATAGAATGATGTACATGTGTTAAGTGTTTGTGTGTAATTTAAGTGTTTTGTGTAAGGGATGGCATTGAATTGAAGGGAGGAGCCGAAAAGGCGGTGTCAGCACGTAGTCTAATATTCTATTGAGAAGCACCAAGGGGATCACAACGGTTAACGTCTCCATATGATAAATAAATCGAAGTACTACATGACTTCTCAACGCAAGAGATTGGAATGTAATTCTGGCATCTGGTGGCACAATCTAGCGATTATTATTTGTAAGGCCCACACTTACACCTTCCTTAGCTCCGAGATTGGAAATTTTGCAATTAAAGTATCCAGTATTTCTGGAACGGAACCCGAGCCGCTGTTTAGGAGGCAGTCGTGCTGTACTTGAGCAACATACCGTGGGTTTTTCATAATTTCAATATTGCAGATATATCCTTATTTATCCTTTTGTTATTTTCAGTATCGTGACTTCCATCTGTAATAATTTTTGTCCCCAAATATACATATTCGTCAGACGCTTTTATTTTTCCATATTCGTCTTCTAAAATAATATATTTTGATTTATCTTCTATTACCATAATATACTTCGTTTTGTTCAATTTTATTTTTAATCCCTATTTTTCATATTCCTCCTTCAGTTTTCTTATCATTTAGGCCGACTCTATCTTCATAATCATCCTATCATCAGCAAATGTGACTATTCCTAGGGTTAAAGTAACCGTTTCGCGTAAAGAAGGTCTCATGTTTGAAGAAATTTGCTTCAGTATTGCTGCAATGATGAAATCACCGTACAAAATTGCATATCGGATACAAAATCTTATAACCCTTGTACCTTATAAAAGATGGCACACATGTTATTTGTACTTGAGCAGTGCCCTTCAAATGGACGGGTGACTAGGATGAGCAACACATTGCATTCTGGTTGCAGATATCTGAATAAATCTCTCGACCACGTCATCCTTAAATCATGGTGTCCTCACATCACTCCTTCAGCGCCAACACACTTAGAACGCAAGTTTTCCGTTTCTGGAAAGATTGGATTTATTGCTGCAAAGGAACTGTGATGTGTATGCCTCCTGATAATATACGATTACTCACAGATGCGACGATCCTCTCTTCAATTTCCTACACGTGTCCGACATAATGCTAGATCGAGGGATGAGATGAGATGAAGACTTATTGAAAGGCCGTGATGTAGGAGGAGGTATACTGACTAGGCCTGTCGCACCATCACATGGGTAGATGACATTAAGTGGAACGAAATGGATGACATGAGAAGGATGAGATCATGTAATTAAGTTTTTGATAAGAAAATATGGGTTATTCCGTGAGAAAATCATACCTTGGCTAAGATTCAACCACCACAAACCCGAATATATATATATATATATATATATATATATATATATATATATATATATATATATATATATATATATATATATATATACAGAATGAATTTAAATTACACCGACAAACTGCAGGGACTGATTCCTAACTGGAAATGGAGGAAAAAGTGTCCTATGAACAAGTGTCCATAAATGCATCGTTGCCACGGTAGATGACACTGAGAATTGTTATTATTCTCTCGGCCCTGTTGCATGGCCTGCTAGATCACCGGACTTAAACCTCCTGGATTTGTACCTCTGGGAGCATCTGAAACCCCTTATGCTGAACCAGTTCCTGATGTGCATACCCTTCAACAGAGTGTCCACGTCCGGGTCCCGTGTGACGCTATTCGGAGAGAGGCCGGAACATGCGAAATAGTGAGGCAATCGATTATATGACGTGTGAACGCGTGCATTGCATCACATGGAGGACACTTTGAACATCTGCTGTGACGTGGATGCGATTATGTTATGCACTGTGTGCCGGGACGATTTGTTGTCGTTGCACGCATATCGGTCATTTCCGGACACAAATTTATAGGACCTTTTTTCCTTAACCCATTCGCCTCAGAAGATGAGCAACACTCGCTGGCAGTTAAATGGCCTTCAACTCAAGACGGGGTATACTCGCTTAATTCTGCTGTTATATATTTTGTAATATTTCATATATCCCTTGGCTGGTTACCTTTTGTTAACATATATGAATAGTAGATGAATATGTTTTGGCCTTCACCCTAATTGTGATTTCAAGTAGCGTTATCTTATGTTCGTTTTTAATGTCTGAAAATAGACAATATAATTTACGGTGACTTAAATCCGGTTTCTGGGGAAATGCATTCAGAATTTAAACCTGAAGTGAATGGGTTAATTTTCAGTCAGGAATGAGTCCCTGAAGTTTGCCGGTGTAATTACCGTTCACTCTGTATACAGAGTGTTACCGAAATGGATGCAGATGTTTCGTGTGGTGGTAGGGAACGTTCATACAAGTATTTTAACATATTGGGTCGGAAATGCATTGTTATGGGTCTACAGAATAAAACAGTATTTAAAATTGTTAAACAGATTTTTTTATTCATTAATTCTAAGAAAAATGGAAGGTATTACATGTTATTTTACAGTAATTGTTGGAAATGGCGACCATTGACCTGGATGCACAGTTCCGCGCGACTCACCTCTCGGACTGACGAACTCTAAGAAGCAAATCTGGATGCTCCCTGATTTCCGCAGCCGCTGCCACGATCCTTGCTACAAACTCGGGAGCTGTGCATCCAGGTCAGTAATCGCCATTTCCAACAATTACTGTAAAATAACATGTAATACCTTCCATTTTCTTAGAATTAATCAATAAACAACAATGTGTTCAACAATTTCAAATGCTGTTTTATTCTGTAGACCCACAACAATGCATTTCCGACCCAATGTTCATTGTGTTAAAATACTTGTATTGATGTTCCCTACCACCACACGAAAAATCTGCACTCATTTCGGTAACACCTGTATATGTAAACATTTAACCTGCGTATAGACTTATAAATCGATCAATAGATCTTTATAAAAATTTGTAGATACGTTTTTCCAGTTAGATTGAGTGTTTAGCCGCTATCTGTTTAGAAGGCTGGAACGAAAATTAAAAAATTGTTCTTTCGGTCGCAATTTTTTATGTTTCTCAACGAAATTCAGTATATGGTATTAAAACATACCGAGGTAGGTATTGTCTAAAACTCAGCGACTTGCGACTATTACAAATGGGGGTTTACCTGAAATCCGAAATTAAAATTTGACTCTAGCAACCGTAATATTTGGTTCATCGTAATGTCTACTAAGCAATTTAATTAATCGCTATTTTTGTTTTCATTTATTCAACTATTAATAAAAATAACACTGGTCGACAAGGTTTTCTTCACAAGAAATATGATTAGTGAATCTAGTGCATTTTTCATACTGAATTCAGATATGTATCAGAATTTTCCAGCAGGCACAGTTTTTTTTGTGACAGCTACTCCTCAAAAATTCACTTTTTGGACTCTCACTTAGACTTCTTTCCGGAAAATCTTGGGGCTGCCTCTGATGAGCATGGTGAGCGTTTTCATCAGGAAATTTCCACAGTGGAAAAGAGGTACCAAGGCAAGTGGAGTTCTAATATGCTGGCTGACTACTGTTGGATCAAGAAGAGAGATATTCCAGATGCAAAATATGCCCGAAAATCACTATCTACCACTTTCTAGGTAAGTCAGAATGAGTTATAGATAGATTTTATTAAAAATTATAAAAACTGTAAATGAATATCACAGAAATCTCTTGCCTGATAGGAAAAAACTGAAATGATATTTAAATTCAGGATGAAAAATACTTCTAAAATCTCATATTTTTATTCTTGTGAAAGAAAAAAGTTCATTTTTGTCGAACCAGTGTAATTCATTTAGGCGTAGCAGCACACGCCGAGAATTTGCTAGCCCCAATATAAATCCCTTTCTGTCTGCACGATTGGTGTAAATGGAGTAGTGGGCCGTAAAGAGGCCGAGGATAGTTTATCTTTTTTCTTCCTTCCAGTATTTAAATTTTTTTTTACCGGTTGTAAAACGATTGTACGGTTGTATTGATCGTCATTGATGTATTTCTAGCACTCACACAGTGCATGCAATCTCGACTTTAAATTGCTTTTCCACCTGTGTTACTCCGGTAATTATCCGCAATAAATTTTCCGGTTTCAGCCCCACACCAAGACCGAGTTTGGGCCGAGTTTAACAACCGCCATTTAATCCAGTCTATACTACATCTTTTTTTTTTTTTACTTGTCAACAATTTTAATTCCACAGTAGACAATCTTTATTAATAACTTAAAATGAAGTAAAAGTTCTTGCAATGTTATTGTTTTTATTTTTATTTTCTTAAACAGTTCCGCATCCTGGGCTTATCATGACTTGATGTAGAACTCTTGAACGCGAGGTAGATCGAGTCCGAATAGAGGAATGATTTTTCTGATTGATGGAATTTGGGTCAGTGTATGGGATCGCTACACACTCAGTATCTTACGAAATGTTGAGTTAAAAGAGATGATTTCTACAGGAAGAGAAAACCAGCAATAACGCCTGGGGGATCCGACATGCCATCATCATACTAGCTAGATGAGTATTCAGTACTGCGATTCAAACATGCCATCAAACCTAGAAGATAAAGAAGGCATACGTATTAATAAGCAGTTAGTTTATCCTCATGATGTATTATAGGGTAGTAGTCAGAAGATACTAGGGCCAGTAGGCACACTCTATTGAGTAACACTAAGAAATTGGGACTAGAAGTAAACATTAATAAAACTAAACATATGTTGACACACAGAAAAACATTATATAATGGAAATGGACAGCTAATAACAAATGAGGGAAATTTTGAAGAAGTGGCTGGATTCAAATACCTAGGAACGATAACTACAAATAGGAATGAGATGTACGAAGAAACTAAACATAGGCCCAATTCTGGAAATGTATGATAATATGCATAACAGGGATTCTTGTCGTCCCAAGTCCAGTCAAAAAACGTTAAACTCAAAAAATATAAAACTGTTGTTATCGCAGTTATATTATAAGAACGCAAAACATGGTGAGGAATGAAATAAGATTACGAGTATTTGAGAATAAAGTTCTTAAGAACATTTTTGGACCAAAGAGAGATGAAAGGATAGGCGAATGGAGAAAACTACATAAGAATGAGTTGCATGGTCTTTATAGGAAATCAGATATAAAAAACAGTTAAATCTCGTACACCAGCCATGGGCTGGATTTCTGGCACGAATGGGGAACGAAATACGTGCATGGGAGCTTCTTTTATGGAAACCCGAGGATGCCTAGTTGGTAGAGCAAGAATGAGGTAGGAGAATAACCATGATTTGAGGGAAGTAGATTATACAGGGGATGATTGGAAAACATTAGCTCAGGATAGGGGATGTATGGAGAGTGTATGTCCGCGCGGCCACGAACCTGCGGTTCGATAGAGCCAGTGAGTTAGTTAGTATGCGAGGTTAGCATTCGGCCTGTGAGCCAATGAATTCTAAGCCAGTTACCACCATGGAGACAGCATATATTAAATTATGGTGAATATAATAAATTACCTATAGAAACATAATATACCGTAGAATAGGTTAATTTTTATCTCTTATGAATTTGTGGTTATGATAATCTAAATTAACGTACATTTTAAAACAAATGTGATACCTTTAAAACTGAATAGTGTGAAAATAACAAAGAACACAAATACGAATAAAAATGCATTTGTACGATCAATATACTTTAAGGTCCCACTACAGGCCTCAGGAGACCCTTGAGGTAGCAGGAGGTTAAGTTTCCCACGTTTTCTGGACAATCGGCACTTGATGTCAGCCGGGTTGTCAGCCCTGCGTGACGGCCGCCTTTACCTCAGAACAAGTGCCCGGTACTCATTTCCATTAGAGGCTGAGTAGACCCCAGGACCATAGTGCTGCCAGAAGGTACTTTAAGTGCGTTATAATTATTGTATTGTAAGCCCATGTTATCCCTTTACAGAGATTTAGGCGCTCTCCCCCTACAGGCAAGAATTTGAACCATAGGCCCTACTAATTTAGTTACACTTGTTTTCGTATAGATGTCATTTTTGAGTGGTCCGTGGTCAGAGTTCCGCCTCATACTGACATCTAGGAAACCAAGGTAGTACTAGCCGAGAAAATTCGGTAAATTTTGCTTAGAGGCCTTTTCATTCAGGCTTAAGGATTTTTTACGAGCCTGAAAATCTTCAGACTCGGGGCCCACGGCTTAAAGTCCCGGAGGACTCGATCCTTGGATTTTTCCGTTATAATTATCAAAGTATATTTTTGTTTTAACACATATTTCTAGGGAGTATCTGTAGCACAATTTACCGATCAGAGTCGAAAAAATAAAAATAAAAAAATCCGTATATCGGTAGTAAAGAGTAGGCCTAATTACTAGCAGTAATATTTCTGGCACATATCTAATATATAAAAATGAATGTTTGCTTGTTTGTTTGTTGGTTTGTTTGTTCGTACTTTATGCGCGACCATACCGTTGATACGATTGTGATGGGATTTTTGTAAAATGTTCAGGAGATTCCCAGGATGAACATAGCCAATAAGAGAGTCGAGATACTCTACTCCTACACTGTTAAAAAACACCCTTTGTAGTGAAAAGCGTGGTGAAATAGTCCCTTTTTTATCCTTAAATGGCTAACGCTACCTAAACCATAACAAATACACAAAATTAATGTACACAGAATTGAATATCTCAAAAAAACTACAAAAAAGTCCGCGACAGCATGCGTTTATGTTTTACAGATAACACACGATAGCAATTTTCATCTTTCATTGATGCCAAGGCGATCCGGATAAGTAGATTCCCGGGCAAACATGTGCTGCCATACCATTCATCCGATTGTCATGGGGCTTTTTACAAAATGTTCAGGGTTTTCCCGGGAGGGTTATCGGTTATAAGAGAGTTTTAATGCTCAAGCCCTTCACCCTTATAAATAACCTTCTGTAGTGAAAAAAAAAGAACACATATAGTTTTTATTAGCTTAAATGGCTTACGCTGCCTAAACCATAAACAATACACAAAATATTGTACACAGAATTGAATATCTAAAAAAAAAAATTACAGAAAAGTCCGCGACAGCATATGTTTATCTTTTAAGGATCTCACAATAACCATTTTTGTATTTCATTGATGACAAGAAGATCGGGATAAGTAGATTCCCGGGCAAGCATAGCAGTGCACGGCAGGTATTCTTTTATGGATAACTCAAAATAACGAATTTGTCTTTCAGCTCATTTATGCCAAGTACATCGGGATGCGTACATTCCCGGGCAACGCCGGGTAATCAGCACGAGGTATCTAAAAGAATAACGATATAAATTTAGCTCCAATTTACTACAAAAGAAAAATAAATACTAAACTTTTACTTATTGAACTAAATGCAAAAACACATCGTGTATTTAGACGTAGCAGCGCACGCCCGGTATTAGCTAGTGTTAAATAAAATGATGGGGTATTATAGCCACAGTGGTATAAAGTTATTTTGAAGATTGTAACTGCCAGTAAGCTTGTTATTGTTTTAACTAGTGTCATTGCCTGTTTATCATCATACAGATGATTAATTAGAAAATGACGTTAATCCTCCTTTTTTCGGTCTGCCGATATCTCTTTTACCTGTTGGATGTAAGTTTCTAATTGTACTAATTATTCTCATTTTATTATTGACTCTATCTTTACGAGCATTTTAATTTATTTTTAGTTTTTATATTTTTTTACGTCCCTTATATTTCTACGGTGCCACAAATCTTCGCCTTCCTCATTTTTTCTAATCTGATTTTACCTACTAGGGCTCGTAGTGTTTTAATTTGTACTACATTCATAATATGTTGCGTCTTTTTTTTTGTCTCTGCCTAAATGTCATCTCTGGTTTTACTGTGATTTTTATTTAATTTTCATTAATGAGTAGCGCTGAAAAAGTATGAGTTACAGGCTAGGCTACATCGTACTTAGACCGCTGTGTTTACAAACTGCACGTTGACACGCTGAGTTACAGGCTAGGCTACATCGTACTTAGACCGCTGTGTTTACAAACTGCACGTTGACACGCTAATCGGGACATACTTCTAGTACAGTCCGCTTTGTGTAAGAATGGACTCATTTTACACATTTTTTGTTTCGGCATTCTGATACAACCACACGTCACGTAAACAGGTCTATTATTGAGGAGAGTCGAGCATACACACTCTCCGCTCCGAGCAGGTAGTGAAGACGCTCGACAAAGACACGCATTTTGAAAACAATGTGTATAGAAATTAGTTACTACCCTGATACCGATACTTTTTTTCAGCCCTAGTAATAAGATATTTATTATTCCATATGACATGCAGTATTTTAAATAACTCGATATTCTGGAGGCTTTAGATATCTGATCTCTTACTTCACTTAATACTGATTATGTTTACCCTAAGTATTTATAACACGTGACCTGTTCAACAATTCTGCCGTTGATCTTTATAAATGGACGTGCATTTTGTATTATTAATTGATACTGCCTTATCATTTTTATTTGCAGTTGTGACAAATTAATATAGCAGTCTTTGGACTGCATGGCATACATTAAAATTTATTTTCCATCATATATCCAGATAAATTTCTCATACTAGATTTTAATTTATAAATAACTAAATTCAATAATAGGGCCTCAAAGACTCCAAAATAAAATTAAGATGGTGGATAATGATCTATAACCTTGAAAACGCACATAATTTAGGGAAGCATAACTCCGAAATCGCACCATATTCAGACCAGGCTAGCAGAATGTGTGTTAACTTTCATAGAACCATACATACAGTAAATTTACTAACTAACTAACTCACTGGCACCATCGAACTTTGCTAATAAACTACAAAACAAATTTATTCTACGGAGTAGGTTATATATATATATATATATATATATATATATATATATATATATATTTAGCCTGGTGGAGTTAAGGTCATATGGCTTTCTCTTCCACTCACCAGGACAAACATATGAAATTTAAATACAAAAAATTACAATAATGTTACATTCTAGACAATGAACTGAACAATAATAAAAATAATGTCTAACAATACAATAAAATTAAAGACAATTAAGTTAAAACTAATGAAATAAATATACTCAAAGGAATAACAGCTCCAATTTACTACAAAAAAAATAAATACATAGAAATTAAGAAACTGTAATGAATTAATCTATCGTTATATATGTAACAGAAATTAGGTAAAAATATTGGCGAATCATAATAGTATTTGTATCGAATAAAGGAAAAACAAACTATTATTGATTGTTAAAAAAATAATATTAGTGGGAAGTTTCTGTTAATAATTTTATTATCAGTTTGTTTTTAAAGGATGGTAAAGTTTGGCAGTCTCTGGCATAGGGCGGAAGAGAATTCCACGTTCTAGCAATAGAAACTAAAAGGTTTAGAGTAATAGGTAGTGTGATGAGGAAGGATACAAAGGACAATGTGCTGATGGGATTGGGTATCTAATTTATGTGTATCAGAGAGTCAAACGTGTGATAAATAATTAGGTAATGATGTGTGTAATATTTTATAGAGAAGAGAAAGTGTCTAAATGGCTCAAAGAGTAGGGTGCGTGTAGGCAAACAGTTTTCAGACACTTTTGAAATCCAGAATGGGTTGAAGCAAGGAGATGCACTTTCTCCTCTACTATTTAATTTTGTACTACAGCATGCCATTAAATCTTTAGAGAATGAGGAAGCTTACAACTGAATGGTATTAATAAGCTGTTAGTTTATGCTGATGATGTAGTACTACTGGCCGATAGCGAGGAGATACTGAAGGCCAACACGCACACACTATTGAGTGACACTAAGAAATTAGGACTGGAAGTAAATATCAGTAAAACTAAATATATGGTCACACGTAGAAATTCAGTATATAATGGAAATGGACAGCTAATGACAAATGAGGGAAATTTTGAGGAAGTGGCTGAATTCAAATACCTAGGAACAATAATCACAAATAGGAATGAGATGCACAAAGAAATTAAACATACGCTCAATTCTGCAAATGCGTGCTATTATGCATTGCAGAGACTTTTGATGTCCCAACTCCTTTCAAAAACGTTAAGCTGAAAATATATAAAACTATTATTCTATCAGTTATATTATATGGGTGCGAAACATGGACTCTTACTTTAAGGGAGGAAAGGAGATTACGAGTATTTGAGAATAAAGTTCTTAGGAAAATTTTTGGACAAAAGAGAGATGAACAGACAGGTGAATGGAGAAGACTACATAACAATGAACTACATGGTCTTTATAGGAAGCCAGATATAATAAGAACAGTTAAGTTTCATAGACTGCGATGGGCAGGACATGTTGCGCGTATGGGGAATGAAATACGTGCATGGAAACTTCTTGTAGGAAAGCCAGAAGGGAGACGCCCAGTTGGTAGACCAAGAATGAGGTGGGAGAACAACATAAACTATGATTTGAGGGAAGTAGATTATACAGGGAATGATTGGAAGGCATTGGCTCAGGATAGGGATGTATGGAGAGCTTATGTCCGCGCTGCCATGAACCTACGGGTTCGATAGTGCCAGTGAGTAAGTAAGTAAGTAAGTAAGAGATAGGGAATGGACGATTCTACGATCTTGTAGACGAAGCCATGGCAATTGTTATAGGGGCGGTGTAACATGATGAAATCTGCGAATACCACAAATAAATCGTATGCAAGAATTATGAACACGTTCAAGTATTTGGGTAAGAACAGTATTTAGGTCTGTAAAAAGAGTATCAAGAGCCTTCAAGGGCGCTCATCCAGTTCGGACAAAGATAATATTAGAAAATAAACCAATAGAACAAGTGTAAGATACAACTTCCTAGGTTGCGAAATATCATACACAGCGAAAACAAATATAAATAACTAACTAAATAAATTTAATTATATAACAGGAACACTAAAAAGAATTTTGAAAAATAAAGCCAGGAAAAACTCTATAATGAAGACAATGGCAGTGCATATTATTACTTATGGATCCGAAACATGGACAGTGACAACACAACTATCTGCCAGAATACAAGCTGCTGAAATGAAATTCCTCAGGCCAATAGCAGGATATCAAAGAACAGACAGAAAACATAACACAGAAATAAGACAACAACTAAAAGTAGAGGAATTAAACACAACAATAGTGAAATACAGAACAAACTGGAAAGAACACTTGGCAAGGATGACAGGGAATAGAATTCCAAAAGCAGCATACAGCTATTCACCACGAGGAAGAAGAAGTTTGGGAAGACCAAAGAAAATATGGAAACAGCAGCAATTTGGAGCCGGAACAGGCTAGTAAATAAGCCTAAACTGTGATGATAAAGAAGAAGAAAAAAGAGTACCACAGTAATTAAAATATTTATGACACGAAAAAAAATTAACACCTGAACCGGGATTTGAATCCGGGACTTCTGTTTACCTTAGTTTGATATCACCTTCGCTATATATATCTATATATACAGTCATAGTAATTCTGCCCGAGGTCAAGTATTTCACTGCAATCTTATAATTTCATTCTATGCTTTGCAGTTTTACTAGGGAATTATAGGTGTGGTAGCTTCCCGTTGCACAGTGTGCTATTTTAACAATTTAGGGGTATTTAATTAAAAATTCCAAAGCTAATTAATAAAAGTGATATTTTGTGATTTACATGCAAACAAATGTATTAGCAAATATGTGAAATTATTTTGTTCCTAGGCATGCACAGGGACTCATGAATGAAGTCTAAACACAACAGTCACGCGCAGATGCGTAATCTGTTTTATTGAGTAGGTTGATCAGTCGAGCTGCGTTATGTAGAGAATAAAGTCGGTTTACATGTTATTATCATGTTTATGTTTAGTTTATGTTTAGTTTAGGGTTCTGTAAGTTACGTAAGATAGGTTTCATCTGTTTAGGTTTACAAGAATGCTATTATGAAACAAGACTTTTAACTGTGTTCCAATTTAAGTTTATTATCCAGAAATTTTAGACTAGAACTTTCTTATATGGACGTATATGGCCTTCTAATTGCATTATTTTTATTTATTGGCAACACTTCTGTTAGAAATAGAAGAGAGAAATTGCGTTCATCTGTGTTTATTTATCTTATTCTTGTTTTTTTGGCAATGGTTCCCCTTATTTCCCGGCACGCAATTTTCGAAATTTGGTCTGGAAATAATAAAAAGGAAGGTGATTTAGTGCATGAATTTGTGTTGAAACAAATTATGCATGTGACATTCTCTGATGTCGATAATAAGAATTTAAAGGTCTACATGAGAAGTGTGTGTCACCAAATTGAAGAAACATGGAACAAATGTTAATGTGATCGTGGACGATTCCTGGAAAATTATTCAGACTGGCTACAACAAAATATTAATTTTCCCGTGACCGATCGTCAATCTCTGCCTTCTACTTCTACAGATCAGCCGCCTTCTAGTTCTAGTAGACCATCAAAATCATTCGAAGAATGTTGTGAAGAGACGAAAAGGCGGAAGCTTAGAGAATTCGTTTGGTCAACAAGCCTAGACGAAATACCTATTGCTGCTGAAATGAAATTGCGTGATAAGGGAAAGAAAAAGACTCTGCTGCAATAGTCAAAGAATTATCCCTTGAATCACCTTCATGAGGCACCAGAATGAAAAAGTGTCGACGGCTGTTTTTAGATAAACCGAAAGAGTTTATCAGGTGATCGAGCCCGAGCGATGATGATAGATGGCAGTCTTTTAACTCACCAATAGGCCTATATACATACTAAAGTTGAGAATAGGAAGAAGTACATTCAGAAACAGATTCAAGAATGAGACAGGCCTACTGGTGGATTTGCCAACACAACAAGCAGGAAATACGAATAATGGAAACACTGATCGTCGATATTTCAGAAACACCGAAAAGACTGCTCAAATAACAGGTGTCAATTTTGATCTAATTCGCCGTTTTCATGTCATATTAGAGACACTGAATTGTGGGGTTTTCATAAATACTGATGCTTTTGGAAAGCATGCTGATGAAACTAAATATCTGTATTTGAAAGAATACAATTGGTTTTATATGCCAAGCAGTGTGCATAAAATTTCATGCCACGGCAAGCTTGTTATTGCTTCTTGTATTCTTTCGATTAGTCAACTTTGGCAAGAAGCACAAGAAGCAAGAAACAAAGATTGTAGAAGATATCGGGAACATTTCACTAGAAAAAACTTCGAGGATCGACACAAACACCGATATTTCCACAGACTTTTCATATATTCTGATTCTTTCTTGGCCAACTTGAGTCATAATCCTAAAGTAAAACACGGCATAATTACACAGGAAATTGTCTCATTGCTCTCAGCACCTACTTTAGATACAAAGCCAACATATTCCGATAAAAGTGACTCAGATTATGCAGATTAATATTTTGTAAAACATTTCTATCTGCCTTTTTTCTTTATATGAGCAAAATAATGAAAATAAAAAAATCATAACATATTTTTCTGCAAGAAATGGAACAAGCAATTGTGTTTTTTCTTTAAATTTATAGAATAATGACAATATAGAAATCATAATATACTTTATTATAAATAGAATACCTATTTTTAAAATAATGAAATTAAAAAATACTTAATACATTTATATGTTCTTAGAAATATAGAATCATTTGTAATGAGAGAATATTTGTAAGATGATAAAAAATTATAGACTTTATAAAAAAACAGAATAATATTTAGGAATTTTTAATTTCGAAATATAATGATAAATAATTCATAATAATTATATGCTTTGTGTATGAAATAAAATACCATTTGTACTCTATAACATGTGAAATGTTTATATTAAAAAAATATATAACATAAAACATACGAACGTGTCTAAATGGCACAAAGAGTAGGGTGCGTGTAGTAAACAGTTTTCGGACATCTTTGAAATCCAGAATGGGTCGAAGCAAGGAGATGCACTATCTCCTCTACTATTTAATTTTGTACTAGAGCATGCCATCAAATCTTTAGAGAATGAGGAAGGCTTACAACTCAATGGTATTAATAAGCTGTTAGTTTATGCTAATAATGTAGTATTATTGGCCGATAGCTAGGAGATATTAAATGACAACACGCACACACTATTGAGTAACACTAAGCAATTAGGACTGGAAGTAAATATCAATAAAACTAAATATATAATCACACGTAGAAATACATTATATAATGGGAATGGAGAGCTAATGACAAATGAGGGAACCTTTGAGCAAGTGGCTGAATTCAAATACCTAGGAACAACATTCACAAATAGGAATTTAGATTTAGATTTACAGATTTAGATTTATTTAGCCTGGTGGAGTTAAGGCCATGTGACCTTCTCTTCTACTCACCAGGACAAACATATATTACATCAGAACATAACAGTCTCAATTAACCCTAATATTAAATACTAAGTAAAAATTTGATCAAATATATTACGATCTATAATGCAACCAGTTAATGTTAGTTAAAATTAAGAATAAAACTAATAATAAAATGTACACAAGCAAGACATATTGAATTGTCCTTGTGTCTAATGTATATAAAAAACAAAGGAAAATAATGAAATAAAGAAAACTAATTTTACGATTATACAATATTTAAAACAAAACAAATGAAAATATTTGTTATTTTTAATATTATTTTCATAAATAATTAAATTGATTAATTGTTAAAAGAATACTATCAGTGAGGTGTATAAGTTAGTTTGTTATTAAATAATTCTTTAATTTGTTTTTGAAGGATATAATAGTTTGACAATCTCTGACATAGGGCGGAAGGGAATTCCATATTTTGGTAAGTGAGACCGTAAAAGATAATGAATAATATACAGTGTGGTGAGGAGGGATATAAAGGACAATGTGCTGATGGGATCGAGGGTCAAGATTATGTGAGTCGGATAGTCTGATGAAGCCGCGTGATAAATAATTAGGCGATGATGTATGAAGTATTTTATAGAGAAGGGATAAGGAATGGTCAGATCTACGACCTCTTAGACGAAGCCACAATAATTGTTCCAGGGACGGTGTAACATGGTCAAATTTGCGAATACCACAAATAAAACGTGCGCAAGAATTAGTAGTAGTAGTAGGACTTTATTAGACAAAAGTAAGATATTTACAATATTATTTACAAATATGGGTCGCACGGGCAGTAAGCCGTACGTGCTTTTGACAGTCCGTTACAATAAAGAAATAATTGCTACGCAAGAATTATGAACACGTTGAAGTCTTTGAGTGAAAATAATATGTAAGTCTGTAAAAAGAGTGTCACAATAATCAAAATATCATTGAGATGCACAAACAAATTAAACATAGGCTTAATTCTGGAAATGCGTGCTATTATGCATTGCAGAGACTCTTGATGTCCCAACTCCTTTCAAAAAACGTTAAACTGAAAATGTATAAGACTATTATTCTACCAGTTATATTATATGGTGCGAAATATGGACTCTTACTTTAACCCTTAAATTAGCATAATACAAATTTCTTCTGTTAGTTATTTGAATGTGGCCGACCGCAGTGAAAATGGAATCTTGTATAACTGTTATTATTAGGCACTTACTTACTCACTGGCACTATCGAACCCGTAGGTTCATGGCCACGCGGACATAAGTTCTCCATACATCCCTATCCTGAGCTAAAGCTTTCCAATCATTCCCTGTATAATCTACTTCCCTCAAATCACAGTTAATGTTATTCTCCCACCTCATTCTTGGTCTACCAACTGGGCGTTTTCCCTCTGGCTTTCCTACAACAAGCTTCCATGCAAGTCTTCCATTCCCCTTACGTGCAACATGTCCTGCCCATCGTAATCTACGAGACTTAACAGTTCTTATTATATCTGGCTTCCTACAAAGACCATGTAGCTCATTGTTATGTAGTCTTCTCCATTCACCTGTCTCTTCATCTCTCTTTGGTCCAAAAATTTTCCTAAGAACTTTATTCTCAAATACTTGTAATCTCCTTTCCTCCCTTAAAGTAAGAGTCCATGTTTCGCACCCTTATAATATGACTGGTAGAATAATAGTTTTATATATTTTCAGTTTAATGTTTTTGAAAGGAGTTGGGACATCAAGAGTCTCTGCAATGCATAATAGCACGCATTTCCAGAATTGAGCCTATGTTTAATTTCTTTGTGCATCTCATTCCTATTTGTGATTATTGTTCTTAGGTATTTGAATTCAGCCACTTCCTCAAAATTTCCCTCATTTGTCCTTAGCTGTCCATTTCCATTATATACCGAATTTCTACGTGTGACCATATATTTAGTTTTACTGATATTTACTTCCAGTCCCAATTTCTTAGTGTTACTCAATAGTGTGTGCGTGTTGGCCTTTAGTATCTCCTCGCTATCGGCCAGTAGTACTACATCATCAGCATAAACTAACAGCTTATTAATACCATTGAGTTGTAAGCCTTCCTCATTCTCTAAAGATTTAATGGCATGCTCTAGTACAAAATTAAATAGTAGAGGAGATAGTGCATCTCCTTGCTTCAACCCATTCTGGATTTCAAAAGTGTCTGAAAACTGTTTGCCTACACGCACCTTACTCTTTGAGCCATTTAGACACATTCGTATAAGTCTAACTAACTTTTTAGGAATTCCGAACTCCAGCAGGATACTATATAACTTCTCCCTCTTAATTGAATCATATGCTTTTTTGAAGTCTACGTATAGTTGATGTACAGTACCATTATATTCCCATTTTTTTCTAAAATCTGTCTTATACTAAAAATCTGTTCTCTTGTAGACCTGTTTCTTCTAAATGCACATTGATGATCTCCTAGAAATGTCATCAATATAGGGAGTAAGTCTGCTGACTAATATATTTGTTAGAATTTTCTACGAAGTTGAAAGTAATGAGATGCCCCTGTAGTTGTTGCAATCAGTTTTATCTCCTTTCTAATAATTTGGTACGATAATTGATTCTTTCCATTCATCTGAAAGAGCTTCTATTTCCCAAATCATACTAAGCAACCAGCGTATCTTCTCCATCAATTTTTCTCCCCCTAATTTTATCAGTTCTGCTGGGATCTCATCTGAACCTGATGCTTTATATATCTTCAATTTTTCAATCGCCATTTCAACACCTCTAATGCACTTGGTTCTGCGACTAGCATTTCTGCTGTCTGTAAATCATCCTCCTCAATGTCCTGTTCTGTACGAACATTAAATAGCTGATTAAAGTAAGTTTTCAATCTATTTAATATACTCCTGGAACCTGCAATCATATCCCCATTTTCGTTCCGAATTATGTTTGTTCTAGCCTGAAACACTTTCTTCTCTATACTAATTCCCTGATATAATTCTCTAATGTTCCTATTTTTTGCGTTCATTTCAAGATCATTAATCGCTGCGGACCTATGGCAAGATAAATAAGAAAGAGGCTAGTGAAGTGCTTTGTGTGGAGTGTAGCATTATATGGTGCAGAGACGTGGACATTACGACGGAATGAGGAAAAGCGACTGGAAGCTTTTGAGATGTGGATATGGAGAAGAATGGAACGTATAAAATGGACAGACAAAGTAAGAAATGAAGATGTGCTAGGCAGAGTGGGCGAAAGAAGAACAATGCTGGAACTCATAAAGAAGAGGAAAAGAAATTGGATTGGCCACTGGCTAAGAAGAAACTGCCTGCTGAAGGATGCTCTAGAAGGAATGATCAACGGAAAGAAAGTTAGAGGCAGAAAAAGACATCAGATGATAGACAATATTAAAATAAATGGTTTGTATGCAGATACAAAAAGGAAAGCTGAGTCAAGGAAAGAGTGGAGAATGCTGAGTTTGCAGTGAAAGACCTGCTCTTGAGCAGAACACTATGAATGAATCGTCTCTCTCAAATATTCCCTCGTTTTACTCCTTAGTAACTTCGTGGTTTCCCGTCTAATACTACCCAATTGCTCTAAATTTGCCTGATTTGGCTCGTGTAACCATTTCATTTTTGCTAGCTTTCTTTTCTTTACAATGTCGGCACATTCCTCATCAAACCATTTCTTGTTTTGACTCTTTTTTAAATCAATGCTTTCTGATGCTGACAATTTAATAATATCTCTTATAGCCTCCCATTCTTTATTTATATCAGTTTCTTCCTCGTTTGCCACATTGTCATCTGAAGATTCCAGTACTTCAAATCTATTAGCAATTTTGATTTGGTATTCTTGCCGCATTTCATCATTTTTCAAGTTGTTTAATTCAAATTTTACAGAATCATCTTTAGCGTTTGTTTCTCTCATAAGCGATAGCCGTTGTCTGATTTTCACCCTGACCAGATGATGATCCGAATTGCAGTCTCTCCCTCTAACTGATTTAACATCGATGATGCTACTGTGCCAGCGTTTGTCCACTAATACATGATCTATCTGGTTCCGAGTTTCGCCATCTGGAGATGTCCAGGCGTATTTATGAATATCCTTATGCTGAAATGTTGTGCTCTTAACAATGAGATTCTTTGATATGGCAAAGGTGACTAATCTAACGCCATTGTCGTTACTATCTTCATGAAGACTGAATTTGCCTATTGTTGGTTTGAATATATCTCCCCGTCCCACTTTTGCATTAAAATCTTCTAAGACACTTTTCATATGATATCGTGAAAGGTATCAAATAAGCATTCTAATTCTTGATAGAACTCATCCTTGATCTTGTCATCTTTATCTTCTGTGGGGGCATGTACATTTACAATTATAAAATCATGTCGTTTACCCTTTAGAATCATTAATGATATCCTATCACTAACAAACTTAATATCTCGGATAGCGGATAGGATCCTCCTTCTGACTAAAAAACCCGTTCAAAAATGCAGGTCTTTCTGCACCCCAGTAGTATAATGCAAAGCTTCCTGATTACTGACTACCCTCTCCTGGCTCCCTAACTTCCTGTAAAGCGACTATATCCAAGGGCGATTTATCTAATTCCGCGTTAATACCTCTAGTGCCCCGCTATTGTATAAAGTCCTAACATTCCATGTTCCTAGGAACATGTCCCTGTGTTTGAGCCTTTGGCATGGGTTCCCTGAAGTAGTCCCCGCCCGGAGAACCGAATGGGGGACTATTTGACCTCCGGAAAATTTTACGCCAGTAGAACCCTTGTCCGCATTTCTGGACGGTTGTATTTTTACGGCGAAAGATCGTCACTCTTTCGACCAAGGTACTTTTTTCGTGTGGCTTATCGCCTTTGAGCAGTCTGGCATGGGTAAAAGAGCAAACGATATTACAAGTATTTGAGAATAAAGTACTTAGGAAAAGTTTTGGACGAAAGAGAGATGAAAAGACAGGTGAATGGAGAAGACTACATAACAATGAATTACATGGTCTTTATAGGAAGCTTGATATAATAAGAACAGTTAAGTCTCGTAGACTGCAATGGGAAGGACATGTTGCACGTATGGAGAATGAAAGACTAGCGTGGAAGCTTGTTGTAGGAAAGACAGAGGGAAAACGCCCAGTTGGTAGACCAAGAATTAGATGGGAGAATAACATTAACTATGATTTGAGAGAAGAAGATAGATTATACAGGGAATGATTGGAAAGCATTAGCTCAGGATTGGGATGTATGGAGAGCTTACGTCCGCGCGGCCGTGAACCTACGCGTTCGATAGTGCCAGTGAGTAAGTAAGTAAGCAAGTAAGTACAACATAATATACACATGTGATTTTTTCACTTGTAAAATAGTGAAAAATTAAACATATTTGTTTTTGAAAAATGCAATATATTTGTATTTTATAATATGTAAATCAATGATATATTATTCAAAATAATAAAATTAATGTTTGGTAAGAAATAGAAAATCATTTGTGTTCATTAATTTTGCAAAATGTTGGGAATAAAATAATACATAATAAAAATTATTTTTTATGGAAAATATTATTAGGAATAATTGAAATTGCCAACTGCGTTATCCAAATAATGTTACAAATGGCATAGAAAACAATAAAGAATGAAATTAGTAAAATTATTGAGCCAAGAATTAAATCCCACTAGAATCGTCAAGTATCACACTGTGCGTTGCTTTCCACACCGGTGAAGGATGATGATAATGATAAGGATGATGATTTTGGCCGGATGATTTTTGGGGACCGTTGGGCCCTAAGCTTCCTGACATTTGTCTTACAGGTGAGGAAAAACCCTGAAAAAGTCTCACCCAGGAGCCTCACACGATCGGGGGTCGAATCTGGGCCCGTTGCGTGACAAGGCAGCACGCTACCTTGAGACCACAGCGATGGATTATATATATATATATATATATATATATATATCCATAGTAATTCTGCTCGAAGGCAGGTTCTTCACTGCACTCATAGCATTTTCATGCTATGCTTGCAGCTTTGCTAGGGAATTGTAGGTGTGGTAGCTTCCCGTTGCTTTCCACACCGGTGAAGGATGATGATGATGATGACAATGATAAGGATGATGATGATGGCCAGATGATTTCGGGGACCGTTTGGGCCTTAAAGATTTCTTAACATTTGTCTTACAGATAAGGAAAAACCCCGATAAAAGCCTCACCCAGAAAAACTGTCCCGACCGAGGATCGAACCTGTGCCCTCTGCGTGACAAGGCAGCACGCTACCTGGAGACCACAGCGGTGACTCTCTCTCTCTCTCTCTCTCTCTCTCTCTCTCTCTCTATATATATATATATATATATATATATATATATATATATATATATATAATTGTGGAAAGAAACGGGAAGCTACCACACCTACAATTCCCTAGTAAAGCTGCAAGCATAGCATGAAAATGTTATGATTGCAGTGAAGGACCTGCCTTCGGGCAGAATTACTATGGATGGATATATAATTAAAGTACTGAATGTTAGTTCATTTATTTTAGTTATAGCATATTTCATAAGTGATTCATTTTATAAAGCATTTTAATATAAGTTTTAGCAATCTTTGGCCTTAAGTAGATTTTCAGTTCACAAGTACATCAATAAATAATTTTCTTGATTTATTTGTTTTTTCTCATTTGTATTGGTTTCGCTGGAATTGGAATCATATAATTCAGCAGGCATTTCTCCTCTCGAAGTTTAAAACTTACCTTTCTCATAGCCTACAGCAAAAATTCAAAGTGTTTTTGGAGCATGCATATTCTTTACGTAAATATTGGTGGCCATGCCAACCATTGTTCCAACCATATATCTGTCCACTGTATATCTTCAAAGTTTCTACTCCCTATATAGAAGCATTAGACCCAGCACAATAGAATGAAAGTTCCATGAGAGATGTAAGATCTGAAAAAAGAGTAAAGGTAAAATAGGTGGACAAAAGCGAGAAACTTTCCTCATCGAAGACATCAGGACAAGCATACTTCTACTTAACATCACAGGAGTTGCTAGCATCACTGAACAGAAAAGAGAAGAAATACAACCAGAATTCTACAGCATCGGGACCATGGTAGACCGTGCATGGACTAAGCAAACTTTCTAAATGAGACACGTCATAAATAAGTTGTCAGTCCACGGGTTTCACCACCTGAAATGTAAGAACACAAAATTCTATGAACCAAACACAAACTGTGAATGTATGCTATGTGAAACAACATCACATTGAGCTATGCACTAAAAGAACGAAAACAACTTGTGAATATGCAAATATGTAAATTTTAATGTATCATAGCAATTTGGTTGCAATAAATTTGTTATTAAAAGGAGGGGGAAAAAAGTAGCTCGACCGAAATCTGCCATATGAAACCTTGATTCCACAGATACCCATTATCTCATCCAGAAAAATCCAAAAAACCTTGACCGGGGATCCAACACGTGTCCGGTAAATCCTGAGCAAAGAAGTAGCTTCTAGATCACAGCTGATGGTTAATTGACACTATTTTATTTTTAAGTTCCTTTTTATGATAAGCATAAATAAAATAATAAACTCGAAATGTTCGTGATAAGATATAATTTGATTCCTGTTGTAATCTCACTTTGATCAACGTAGTAACTAGTAAACAATGTTTCCAACATGGCAATTTTATAACCACACTTATAAAGCAAGGAAATAAGCTAAATTTTATACTAATGTTTTATTCTATCACATCTGAACTAAAAATTACAAAATTAGTTCTTACATTCACAGAAGATTATTTTTAATTAGTAAATATTAAAATTATATTTTAGCGTATTTAGTTTGACAGTATTGGCAACATTGATGTTTGATGTCATCATAACTTAAATACCCCAGTTATAGAAAGTGAACTGAACAGAATGGAAGTGAATTTAATTCGTTCTTGTATAGTGCGGAAGTATACTGTATTAGTGTGTGTGTTTCGATAAGAGGAAGGTGATTTTGTCACAAGGAGTTGACCTTGAGATTATAACTTTAGACGGTTAACATTGCAAAAGGTAAAGTTACATATCGCCCCCTTGTTATGAATCAAATTGTGACAGTGTTACATTAAACATACTTCTCAACTTATGTCTTCCTGAATCTAAAACTCGATGTGACTTCAAATGCTCCACACACTGGTATTTGAGCGAAAAAGCTGGCCAAAAATATTGTCTTTGCTTTTTACGTGCCCAGGTGTTCATTTTTTATTTAAAAGCTATTACTAATAATAAACTCGTGATATTTATAGTGTTTACTCAAGATCAACCCAATAAATTTACTATCTACATGCTATATTTGGTATATAAACAAAAAAATATATAAAATAATATTAAAGTACATATATATAGTATATATATATGTATATGTATAATGTATATTAAACAGACACGGGTTAATGAAAGATACAATACAAGTTTGAGGGAAGTAGATTATACAGGGAATGATTGGAAAACATTAGCTCAGGATAGGGATGTATGGAGAGCTTATGTCTGCGCGGCCATGAACCTACGGGCTCGATAGTGCCAGTGAGTGAGTGAGTTAGTTTCAATACAAGTTACAACCTTTCATCATCATTATCACTATCATCAAAGGAACCTAATGGTTTTAAAAACTCTAAGGTTTTTTTTATATTGTCCGCCTTTTTCGTTTCACGTTAGATCTAATGCCACTCAAAAATGGATACGAAGTTAACAAGAGCCTGTTTAAAACGTTCTCTTTACATTCCGTCCTGGAAAATTATTTGGAGAAGCATTCCCTATACTGAAAAAAAATGCTTGTTCCTCGCTTCTGCAAGCCTCTTCCGACAACTGACCAATCGGTAACAAATAACGAGATATAATACTCGGAGCATGAGTTAACATCATGTGCACTGTTGGTGACATAGTTTGCCAGGCGTACAACTCTACATAATCCATGTATTAAATGTTTCGACATTTATGTTGAAACCCGAAGATATCACCTCCAATATTATTTTAAATGGGAGAATTACTTTGATATCTATCCCTCTATTTGAAGCTGCTACATTAACGTCACCAAAACATCTACGGGATGTGTTGCTATAACCAACTAGCAATTCCATTTTATCTTTGAATCCTTTTTGAATTTATTTTTGGCGACTTTTATTTTCTCTTTATCGTTTTTAGATGTGACACGACCTTTGTGTACTTCTGATTTATCTTATATGATAAATGTAAAATAAATTCAAAGAATCGAATCATAGCGAGCAGAATGGATAATTAGAATTTGAAAGTCTCTGGATCTTCCGTACTTCTCAATGATAAATCATTAAAAGTCTTAGACGTGCTACCACATATACAGCAGCGTATTATCGATGCAGTGTTAGTGGCTGCGTTGCACACTTTTCTGACCATCATTTTAGGTAGTAACAAAGTTTTACATTTATTTTGTCACTGATATTTGTTGCTACCAAATATTTTGATTGGTTTTCTATGTATTCAATCTCTTCATTTGTGATGTCCTTGTTCTCTTAAATAAATCTAATTCTAATAGGCCAGAAAATCTAGATGACGATGGACAAGGATTCTGCCAAATAATCCTTTTACCAGACATTAATCGTAAGGGGACAAGGGAACTGAAGAAAATATAAGCATCATTGTCTTCATCATTTAGAAATGTTTGTTTGTATTGGTTTTGCTGCGAACCATCACATCCCCACTTAAAGATTAGCACAAAATCTTTAGTTTATTCATGACTATTAGCATCTAATACTTGTTCTAAATACTTGCACAATCTCATTGTTGTGTGATCCACTAAATTTTGCAATTGTTCTTCAGCACAAGTTTCATCACCGACAATATTTTCGGGGTACAATCTTGTTTTGCTTTTTACGCATATTTATTAACATGCTGTATAACTTCGTACTGGCTCATTGATAGGTTAGCTTCCACAAATATTGCCAAAGCCTCTTCCGGCGAATGTTTTTTGGTAGTAGTACATCGACTATCAGCTGCGACTGATTTTCGAAACTTTGTTGCTCTGGTTGGAGGCTCTGTTATACCCGGAAGTACTTTGGTCATATCTTTATTGCCTGCAGCACGTTGACTCATTTGCGCTGCGTAAGTCAATTCATCAAGAGGAACATTCTTGTAAGTTTAATTGTTTTGTTTTCGGCGCTTTTATCGGTCACTCGATTCCCCGAATTCTTCACTTGGTCGTCCTTTTAATAAAGGAACTGGAGCAGCAGGCAAAACAATTTCTTCATTTAACCAGTCTTGATTCTTTTCCAAGAAACGACTTTCTGCACTATTACATGCGGTCCATTTTTGCATTTAAACAATGTTAAAACTGTTAATGATGTTTGCAAATTCCGATAATTTCTCAGAAGGACATTTCGTAATTTCAGCTAATTTTGTTTCTAATTCTTTGAGCTTTGCATCGAAGAGCCTTTCTGCACTTCCTCTTATAAGCTCGTGCAATTGTTTTCGATCATAGATATGACTGAAGCCTGAGAACCTGTAATAATCGAAAAATAAAAATAAATGAAAAATAATACCCTGCTCTACTTATGGCCTTATTATTTTTTTGTGAAAATTGGGGGAAACTTTTACTTCGTATAATCAAAATAGACATTCTGAGGTATCGTAAGGTATAACTTTGAATGAGTACAATATGTTTAAAAACATTCACTTATGTAAAAATTACGAAAAAATGTGTGTAATTTTTGTGAGGTTTGTAGAACGGCAAGAACATAAAAAAATAACAGTCTAAAATAAATAAAAATTAGTCAATAATAGGATAAATACCTGGCTCAAGCTCGTTTATATCAATTGTTCCATTAAATCCACTTCTAACACGAAAAAAAAAAAACACTACGCAATTTTGTTAAAATACTGTAATGCCGCGAACAAAGAAACCCGTCGCATGCGAGTGCTAACTTCCGACTGCTGGTACATTTGTCTGGTTAGTCCCATTGCAGTGGGGACACTGCCACATAACGTCATATTTTTCTATCTGTTTTGGGACCGAAGACCAATGATAATAATTAAAGGTGACAATTTTGACTTATGGCCAGCTTTTTGGCTCACGTTACAAGTAATTCAATATTGGCTTTCATTGGGCGATAATTGTATTTACTATTTTCTCTTAGATAAATTAGATGTTCTAAAACTTGCCATACGTTAATTTAATTGAAGTGTAAGGTATTACCAAGTATAAAATACTGGTGTTTAGATAATAATAATAATAATAATAATAATAATTATAATATAATAATAATAATAATAATAATAATAAATAATGGATTATTTTACCTGATGTAGTCTTCCCCTTCACCGGGATTAAATTATGCAGATATTACATAAAATACAATGATAATGATCTGAGATGTTAAAGCGCGTCGTTATTTAAATATGAAATAAATTTGACTTACCTACATCATACTTTCAGTCGACTTTATATCGTCTTCCAGTTTCAGAAGCTCAATATCAGTTCAGGTCAATGCAATTTATTGGTTGGGAAAATTTTAAGATCCGGTTTTCTGGGAGGGCAAGTAAAAAGACGTGGATCTTGTGCTAAAGTGATGTGTTGCACGTTAGAGAACTAACAGACCGGAAAATGATTCGAGATGTAGGAGCTCACACATTCGCTTCACAATTAACTATTATAAAATAGGGTGACATTGAGCGCTGGAAGTGAACATTATATAAACTAACTCACTGGCACCATGGAACCCGTAGGTTCATGGCCACGTGGACACAAACTCTCCATACATCATTATCTGAGCTAATGTTTTCCAATCATACCCTGTATAATCTACTTCCCTCAAATCGTCGTTAATGTTATTTTCCCATCTCATTCTTGGTCTACCAACTGGTTATTTTCCTCTGGTTTTCCTACAAAAAGCTTCCATGCATGTCTTTCATTCTTCATTCGTGTCACATGTCCTGCCCATCGCAGTCTACGAGACTTAACTGTTATTATATCTGGCTTCCTATAAAGTCCATGTAGTTCACTTATGTAGTCTCTTCTATTCACCTGTCTATTGACCTCTCTTTGGTCCAAAAAAATTCCTAAGAACTTTACTCTCAAATAGTCGTAATATCCTTTCCTCTCTTAAAGTAAGAATTCAGTTTTAGCATCCATATAATATAACTTAATATAACTGGTAGAATAACAGTTTTATACCTTTTTTAATTTAACGTGTTTTGAAAGGAGTTGGGACGAGAAGAGTCCCTATAATCAATAAAAGTACGCATTTCCAGAATTGAGCAGTGAACGTTATATAGTAATTATTATTATTTTGATTATATTTTTCTTTAATTAGGCCTTCCTAGAAATTAATTGTAAACTAACTTAAAATAGTAAGCTTACAAAAAACAACGATGGTCATTTATTAGGAAATGAGTATTGTAAAGTATAAAGTGATCTTCTTTCCTCTCCAGAAGATCATGGTGTGATTCAAGATAAAATCTGCTGCTAGTGGAATCATCTGAACAACGAGGGTAAGGTAAGTGAAAAAAAATCTTCAAACAATTATATTGTATTACTGATCCAGTTCAGTCTGCTCGGCTATGGGGCTACTGTGTTATAGCGCTAGTATCACCAAATATTTCTCTTTGGAAGGAAGAATTTCTGAACATATGTGAAATACCATTGAATGGTTATCAACTTGCTAATTTAATCGAGGACTGCTGAAGTTTTAGAATAATTTAAAATCATAGGTTTTGTCATCTACCTATTACCAGCCTCTCCACGTAAGACGGGGAACAGGAATTGACAACATACAATGATGAAGGCAAATGTGGAACAGCTCATTCCCCAGTAGTAATATGGTTGCCGGATTATTCATTTGGTCAATGATATTGTAAGTGATAGATCATTTTCCAGCTCTTCCCTTCCTATCAAATAACACAGTACAAGGACAACATAGTAAGAGAAGAAAGAGATTAGACAGTACATCTCTAGCATGCTTTCCGCGAGCAGATTTAATTTGGGCGAGCAATATGAAGCGCTCAGAGTACAATTGGTGTAAGACCAAAAAAATCTGTTTTTGTGATATTGAGAGTTAAAGGTATATGTGAGTTAAAAAAAATCAGCATATATTTTACAAATCAAAATTTGGTTTATTTGTGAAAATAAAATAGTTTTTTTTCACTTATTCCATGTAAATTTGAGGACATAGAATAAACATTTGAAGTTATAATGTTTTAATTAAAAAAATATAGACTTGCTTCATTTGTCTACTGAAAATAATTATTTCACAAAATTTAAATGATTCTTAAATCTAAGAAAAAAGTTACTTTTTCCATGATCATTTCTCGAATTTATTTATTTTTTATTTCCTTACACATTCAAATATAGAACAATTAATCATTTTCATCAGCTTCTAACATCTTTTGGGCAAGCTGTGATTGACGTGTGTTTGAAATGCTAGAAAAAGATTTAAAGAAAGCGTGGTAGATGGGAGAAATTAAATGCAGCATATCCACCAAATACTTCTTCTTAGCATTACTAACTGCACGTCGCTGGGTGTACCAGATGATCTTGTTCTGATAACTGTTGCTCTGGTCTTCCTTTGCCTTCTTTTCCATACAGACTTCATAGAACTCTATGTCCGGATGAGGACTAGTTTTATAGTTGAGTGAAAATATACTTTTTTTTTATCCTTAGACATCGCATTAGTAGTCAATCGACATTGTGGTCACTAACAGTTGTCTTCCTATTCACAAAAGCTTCTTCCAATTTCTTGGATGACAAGAAAGTACTATGTTTCATTTGAACTATTTTGAAGGATATTTTCTCTGGGATTCCTTCACAATGTCTTGTGAATAAATGTGTGTAACGTTTCCACTCTTTGCTTCTATCAAACCAAAATCTGTCATAAGAGAGGTATGAATATCCTGACACTAAATTGGCGTGTAACTTCAATGTCCATATCAGGGGTTTGGTAGTGGGTTCTTCAATGCAAGTGCCATTTTTATATATCGATTCCGTCCAATGCAGATGTCGGAATACAAACTCACATTTTAACAATATTTTGCATGTTCTTTTAGATGTTTCACTAAGCAAGATTAAAGATCATGTGATCCTCTTCCCCCTTCAGTTTCATTCCAAATGTACTTAAAACCATTATTTTCATTGAATTAATGCACTCTAAAGTTGTAATCGTGTTATTTTACCTTCATTTTCCTCTGAAGTCTCTTTTCTATTCATAGTAATTATACGCTAATGTAACATAACATCAAGAACATGGAGTGTGGACTTGCTTCGCTTGTTTTTTGAATTAATAAACATCTGAGTCAGTGGTCAAGTAAAGTGCTGCCAACTAAAAACGTACAACTCACCTATGGACTTAATTCACTAGTCTTCTAAAAAAGTGCTATACCGGAGTGTATAACAAGACACCAATCTAAAAAAAGATTGGACTTACACTACTTGTATTCTGAGTGCCTGATATGTGTTGTTTACATTATGAATATGACTGAGTTGATGGAGCAGTTGTATCAGTCATAGATCAAAGGAATAGATGGCACAGTAAGTGAGTTTTGCGGATCTGCCACAAGCGACGCTTGTGTAGAAGTAGCCTACCGACATCTATTATCGTATACTTGGTACTATACTACTGCGGCAGCACCTCTGGTGGCACAAATTATGAAACAGAAAGATGAAAAACAGCGCCATCTGTTAACCAAATTTGAAATTGCATTGTACAATTGCGCCCTCAAACGACGAATTATAATTACATATAACCAGCCACTTCTTTTCTTATTTTTATTATATAGTGTAAGCGGAGATTACTCAGCAGCAGTGAGCAGCACTGGGATTCCAGTTAGTATGCGTGGCTGCTCGACAGATGGCAGGCTGGATCCCAGTGAGTACAGGAAGCTGCCCACCTGGTGGCAGCAGAATGCGGGAGAGACAGGTTGGCAGCACTTCTGGAAGGAGAAGAAGTAATCGAGAAGCACTCTAATGATGCTTGTGGGAGAAGACAGACGCGACTGTTATTATGTGTGTGTGTGATTGTCCACGTGCTTTTATTAGTGCTTTATCCTTCTAACATATCAGAAGTGGGATAATCCGATATGAAAAAAAAAAACAATTATCGTAATTGTTACCAGTTTGGCGATTGTAGAATTCTCGTATGTTTATTTTATTGTGAAAATGGCGGCTAGCATGTTCAAGGACGATTCCATGATGGATTATGATATGGAGGTGGAGGACGATCGTTCACGTGACGATCTGACTTCGATTTCCGGGTCGAGCGTGGATGGCGACCTAGAACATGATCTGGCCATCGACGCTAGGGATAATAACGAGATGCCGGCGGGCACCCATGCGGCAGGCGGCCAGGTGGGCGACGATCGATCCCTAGTAACCAATAATGGTGGGCCAGCGGGAAACCCCGGGCGGGTGAGTCAGGCGGCTCGAGGGGACCCAGTACATCTGGCGGTGGCCCAACTGCTTAGCCAAGGGGACTTGGCTAAGGCTATCACGTCGGCGGTGGAGGAGCAGGCGGCTCGCATCTTCCGAGGCGTGGAGGAGAAGTTGCGCCACGCGGGTGTCTCCCCTAAAACTGGAGGCGCCAGTGGGGATAATTTTAAGACACCCAAGGGGCGCTCTCGTACACATCATGGTGGTGTTGTAGTGGAGAGTGCGCCTCTAGCGCGAGTGTGGCCAGCAGCGCAAGGGAGGCCCGAGCAGGTGGAGAAATTGTGAACTAGTTCGATTCCGATGATCGGGATTGCAACATCGATCGTTGGCTCTACAAGATCGATCAGCTGGGCCGTATCCATGGTTGGTCCGAGTACGAGAGGTCTTGTTATATGCAGGCGAAAGTCCGCGGGGCGGCGAAGACGTGGTTTAATCGCCTCGATGACTATTACCTCTCGTGGGGAGAGTGGAAGAAGGCCCTGCGTCGCGCCTTTCCACGGCGGCATGATTTTACGGAGTCATTGGAGGAGCTGGTAGCAAGGCGTAAGCTGCCAAGCGAATCCATGACTAAGTATTACCATGACAAGCTGCGTGAAAGGTGCGAGATTACGGGAGGGAAAGCTATCTCCTGTATAATCAAGGGCCTCCCGCTCGACCTGCAGCGAATGCTCGGGCCTTCAAATGTAAGACTCCAGGCGACCTGTACTCCGGATTTCTGGTTGGGTTAGATCGCTATCAAGCGAGCGGCCAACCCCACTCATCGAGGTCTCGAGGGCGAAAACCGGAGAGGGTACCTGGAGATGGAAGGAAGCGAGCTCGTGCGGACACAGGCAACAGGCAAACGGCGCAGTGAAGCGTCGGGTCCGATGCTATAATTGCCAAGTGGTTAACTTGCTACAAAGGAGGGCGATTTGCTTCGCGACTGGTAACAATGATCTCGGGCTGACTCATCTAGGCGAGATGAAGGTTCAGCTAACCTCGGACAAGCCAATGTATCATCGTCCTTACAGACTTTCTTTTGCAGAAAGGGAGAAGGTACGCGAAAAGGTGCGAGGGCTGTTAGCGCATGGGGTTATTCGTGAATCCGAGTCTGAGTATGCGAACCCCTACTCCTAATTCCAAAGAAAAATTGAGTCATTCGGATGTGCTGCGACTTCAGGGCACTTAACCGGGTAACAATGAAGGACAGGTATCCAATGCCTCTAGTGAGCGATCAGCTGGATAACCTGGCAGGGAAGTGCTACTTCACAACCCTAGATCTGGCGCAGGGTTATCACCAAGTCCCAATGCACCCAGACTCAATCCAAAAGATAGCTTTTGTTACTCCTGGTGGCCACTATGAGTATCTGAGGGTCCCGTTTGGGCTGGCGAATGCTCCAGCAGTGTTTCAGCGGGTGATTAACAAAATTCTGAGTGGACTGGGTACTGATACTGTTCTTGCCTACATGGACGATCTTTTGATCCCATCCACGGCGGTAGAACTTGGTCTGGTGCTTCTGGAGAGAGTGCTGGAGATGGTGGCTCAGGACTGAAGCTGAACTTATCGAAGTGCTCCTTCCTAAAGGACCGATTGGAGTACCTGGGTCACAAGATCAGTGCAACAGGAGTGGGTCCAGGAAGGAGGAAGGCGCAGGCGGTGAGTGAGTTCCTGGTCCCCGAGAATGTACACGGTGTAAGGCAGTTTCTGGGAGTGGTCAGCTATTTTCGTAAGTTTATCCGAAACTTTGCAGTCTTAGCCAGACCACTGACTGACCTCATTCGGAAGGATGTCCCATGGTGTTGGGGACCTGACTAGGTAGGAGCCTTTCAGAGATTGAAACTGTCTTTGGTGGACAGGCCAGTCTTGGCCCTGTATGATAGTGCAGCCGAAACTGAAGAGGACACTGATGCCTGTAAACTGGGGCTTGGTGGGATGTTACTGCAGAGGCAGAAGGATGACAGCCTTAAACCTGTATTGTATTTCAGCCGAGCCACCAGTCCAGCAAAGCAAGTCTACCACAGTTACGAACTGGAGACACTGGCGTTAGTGGAAACGGTCAAACGTTTCCGGGTTTACCTGGTAGCTATTCATTTTAGGGCGGTCACTGATTGTTCTGCAGTACGTGCGACCATGCTGAAGAGGGACCTGGTGCCACGAGTGGCCCGGTAGTAGATGGCTCTGCAGGAATACGACATGGAGTTGGAGTATCGTCCTGGAGCCAAAATGCAGCATGTGGACGCTTTGAGCAGGAACCCAGTGAATGTGAATCTGGTAAGCTTGGCTCATGACGATTGGTTGACTGTGCAGTTACAGGATGACAAGGCGCAGGCGATAGTCACAACATTAGCTGAGAATACAGCACACAAGGGCCTCAAGGCGGATTATGTGGTGCAAGATGGCAGGCTGTATCGAAAAACCCAGGTGGGGAAGAGACTGTACGTGTCAGCAATGACAAGGTTAATCTATTGCGTAAGCATCACGATGAGGCTGGTCATCCAGGATATGAGAGGTGTTTGAAGTTCCTCAAGGAGACTTACTGGTTTCCGAGGATGGGATGTTTTGTGCGTAAGTACGTAGAGGCATGTATCAGGTGTGCATTCAGCAAGGGTGGCCATGGGTGGAGGGAAGGCGTCCTGCATCCCATTAGGAAACCCTCTGTGCCATTGGACACGGTGCATGTGGATCACCTTGGCGCTTTTACAAGGAGTGCAAAGGGTAATAGCTATGTGCTGATGGCGGTGGATTCCTTCTAAGTTTACTTGGGCGAAGGCTACGCGGACTCTACGTTCGGCAGAAGCCATTAAAAATTGAGAGAGATATTTGGCGAGTTTGGATATCCAAGGACACTGATCTCCGATCGGGGACTGGCGTTTACCAGCAAAGTGTTTGTTGAGTTTCTGGCGTAACGAGGTTTGCGACATGTCCTCAATGCTATAGCAACACCTCGGGCAAATGGTCAGGTAGAGAGGCAAAATCACACTATCCTGAGTGCGATTGGTACCAGCAGAGACTGCGAAACCCGATGGGATGAGAAACTGAGTGTGATTATGTGGGGAATGAACCGTTGTGATGCGAGCACTGGGTTCTCCCCAGCACAGCTCATGCTCACTAACCAAGGGGGTGCTGTGGCGGATTTTTCTGGTGGAGTGTAGGCGGCAGAGGCGGCCGAAAGGGGTGAAACACTTGTAGATATACAGCAAGCTGTCCAAAGGCGAACGGATAGGGCGAGGGAGAACCTGACTAAGGCGGAGTTGGCGGTGAAGCGCGCTATAACCGAAGTCGTAAGGTTGCAACCAAGTACAAGGTAGGAGACCTGGTGTTAAGGGGAGAGGCGAACATGTGTTCTGGCGAAAAAGGGGTGAACCGCAAATTACTGAACAAGTATGGCGGTCCCTATAGAGATTCCAAGGTGTTGGGAAATGGCCGGTATAAGGTGAGTACTGTAAAAGGCATGCGTGGGTACCGGAACTTCACAGCAACTGTGGCTGTGGATTCTCTCAGGCGATATCATAGTACTTGTCCGGGGCGATGAGCAAAAAGACTATGATAGCGACGGCAATGAGGTCGTTGATGATCGACAAGACCTGATTGATCTGCTTGAGAGCTAAGCAATTAATGAGGGCATTAATTTTTGCAGGATGGCCGAATCTAAGCGGAGATTATCCAGTAGCAGTGAGCAGCACTGGGGTTCAAGTTAGTACGCGTGGCTGCTCGACAGATGGCAGGCTGGATCCCAGTGAGTGGAGGAAGCTGCCCACCAGTTGGCAGCAGAAGGCGGGAGAGACAGGTTGGCAGCACTGCTGGAAGGAGAAGGAAGTAGAAGAAGCAATCGAGAAGCACCTTAATGGTGCTTGTGGGAGAAGACAGACGCGACTGTTATTGTGTGTGTTTGTGATTGGTCCACGTGCTTTTATTAGTGCTTTATTTATCCTTCCAACAATATATATATACACATTCATATTATATATATATATATATATATGGTATGATAAGAAAAATAAATGCCTGGACGGGATTCGAACCCGGATCTCTGTGTCTTTACCTAAGCGTGATATCCATTACACTACCAGGCGAATCCAATTCAAACACTTATTTTTCTTATATATGTATTATATTCTCCATCTCGCGACATCTACTAATAATGGAGAATATAATACATATATAAGAAAAATAAGTGTTTGAATTGGATTCGCCTGGTAGTGTAATGGATATCACTCTGAGGTACAGACTCAGAGATCCGGGTTCGAATCCCGTCCAGGCATTTATTTTTCTTATCATACCATATTAAGCTTGCATTGCTCAATGTTAAACATTTAATTATACCATATATATATATATATATGGATTTATGTTAAAGGGAAAATGGAATGGGAAATAATGGAGAATGAAATGTAAAGAAATGTGTTAAATTATATTTATTCATTTCAAATTAAGAAAATGCATTATGAGTTCTTCCACAAACATACAATTGGCTTACTCAACACTTCCCACATACATATTTTATGCAATACAGTATACGATACATACATACATA
Organism: Diploptera punctata; assembly: GCA_030220185.1. Classification (NCBI taxonomy): domain Eukaryota; kingdom Metazoa; phylum Arthropoda; class Insecta; order Blattodea; family Blaberidae; genus Diploptera; species Diploptera punctata. Next base: position 2,241,421 of record JASPKZ010000042.1, read on the forward strand.
CACACACACTATATATATATATATGTGTGTGTGTGTGTATTAATAAACTTATTCTGTTTTTTCTAAAATCAAACATTTCAAATTGTTAACTGTTTGAATTCTGAGCAGTTCCTGTTGTAATGTAAACAAACTTGCATAAGGTATTACTTCACCGCCATTATCTATTATGATAACCTTGGTGCTAGTTTACCTGCCATGTGACTGATATGTGAATGGAACTATCATCAATAGAAACAGTGTTCTTAGGCATCATCGTATATTATAGGAAATAAGGTAAAATGGTACCAATAATTATGAACTTTCATTTCTTCTTTACTTATTTATGACTAAAAATTAAATATACCTTATCCACTGTTAGAGTGACCCTAACATAAACAAACGCCAATTGTATCCTTCCGTCATTCGCGCCACAATTACTGTCATATTGACAGGGAACACGTGTTAAGTATATAATTCATTTTTAAAAAAGAAATTATGTACTATTACTCGAATCGCATTTGCCACAAATTCATGACATTTATCAATAGCATATTGCAAACGTTTCCTTTTTTAATGGGAGTTACAAACTTACGTGTTGTTTTATCTCTCCGAGCACTATTATACTTGTACACGACACTCCAGTAAACTCAGCTGTTAAATTCACTATATCTTTTTTGTCAAAGGTTTGCCAGACTTGTGTTTTACAAATTACATGGCGACATGGCATCAGAAGGCTCGACACTTTCAGCTATGTTGTCACATCAGAATCGACTGAAGCATCATCCATATGTGTTAAACTATTTTAAGTTTTAATTATTGATTAGATATATTTTAGAATACTTTTCTATGTTTTTAATATTATTATTTTCATTTAAGAAGAATAATAAGTGTATTCAGAGGACGCATTTTTAATTTAATGAAGTCAACTACTTTTCTACGTACTTATTGCTTTTACATCGTACGTCGGTGTCAATAACCAATGAAAAGCGAGCAGGTCACATGGTTTTGTTTTGACGAGGATCACTTTAAGAGTGGATAGCATACAGGCCTATGTGCTTGCCTAATCCGTTGTTTATGCTTTTTCCAATATATAAAATTATATCTTATTTAAAATGTCATTACGAGCAGAATATATGCTCTAATGCTGACTCACCTGCAAATTCTGTTATTTTCACCACAACCTCAATGACTAATGTAGCACAATTTTCACTGAACTGTCAGGAAATAATGAGCATAATTTGTTTCTCTCTGATTTTCGTATACCGTCCAATATTTTATTATCCTATTGAACCAGCCATTTTAAACAACTGAAATTCCAACATATTCTGCATGCGTAACAATATAACAATGTTCATATGATTAATTACAATTTTAAAATTTTCCTATATAAATTATATATACATGTGCTAGATAATACTTTTATTTTCTTTATTTCAAGTGTTATAAAGGGGAACTATATTTTCTTACATGCTCAAAGATAAAATAGTCATTCGACCAATGAAAATACAGTTAGATCTTGTTCTTTTACATTACAACTGGAACTTGATTGGAAGAGCAGCACTAAAGCAGCAATGTTAAAGCAACGACACTTCTATGACCACGAAGGCAGTCTGATGTGTAAATAAGCTAGATGGAATGTGATGTAAACTATGGCTTTATCTAACTTAACTTTAACTTCTTTCCTACACAATTTCTACAAATAATAATTATATCATAAGTAAGAGCATAGTTTATAATATGAGGCTTCAAGTTGGAAATATTAATTCAGAAATGTAAAATAAGCAAATTTGGGATGTCGCTTTATGTCCAACATGCAATTTTTTTTTTACTTTTCAGTGACATGGATTTACTTGAAATCTTAGCAGAAATTATGATTTTGTATTAATTGTGATAAAATAATAATAATATAAGTACTTTTTTATGTCTTCCTCAATGAAAATTGATTTTTGTTCCAAAACTTCATTAAATACTAAAATCATGAAAACCTTTCAGAACACGTTTCATCTTCGGCATGCAATTTGGTACCAAATGCTTTACTTACTTACTTATTTACTCACTGGCACTTTCGAACCCGTAGGTTCATGGCCGCGCGGACATAAGCTCTCCATACATCCCTATCCTGAGCTAATGATTTCCAATCATTCCCTGTATAATCTACTTCCCCCAAATCATAGTTAATGTTGTTCTCCCACCTCATTCTTGGTCTACCAACTGGGCGTTTTCCTTCTGGCTTTCCTACAAGAAGTTTCCATGCACGTCTTTCATTCCCCATACGCGCAACATGTCCTGCCCATCGCAGTCTACGAGACTTAACTGTTCTTATTATATCTGGCTTCCTATAAAGACCATGTAGTTCATTGTTATGTAGTCTTCTCCATTCACCTGTCTGTTCATCTCTCTTTGGTCCAAAAATTTTCCTAAGAACTTTATTCTCAATTACTCGTAATCTCCATTCCTCCCTTAAAGTAAGAGTCCATGTTTCGCACCCATATAATATAACTGGTAGAATAATAGTTTTATATATTTTCAGCTTAACGTTTTTTGAAAGGAGTTGGGACATCAAAAGTCTCTGCAATGCATAATAGCATGCATTTCCAGAATTGAGCCTATGTTTAATTTCTTTGTGCATCTCATTCCTATTTGTGATTATTGTTCCTAGGTATTTGAATTCAGCCACTTCCTCAAAATTTCCCTCATTTGTCCTTAGCTGTCAATTTCCATTATATACTGAATTTCTACGTGTGACCATATATTTAGTTTTACTGATATTTACTTCCAGTCCCAATTTCTTAGTGTTACTCAATAGTGTGTGCGTGTTGGCCTTTAGTATCTCCTCGCTATCGGCCAGTAGTACTACATCATCAGCTAAACTAACAGCTTATTAATACCATTGAGTTGTAAGCCTTCCTCATTCTCTAAAGATTTAATGGCATGCTCTAGTACAAAATTAAATAGTAGAGGATATAGTGCATCTCCTTGTTTCAACCCATTCTGGATTTCAAAAGTGTCTGAAAACTGTTTGCCTACACGCACCCTACTCTTTGAGCCATTTAGACACATTCTTATAAGTCTAACTAACTTTTTAGGAATTCCGAACTTCAGCAGGATACTATATAACTTCTCCCTCTTAATTGAATCATATGCTTTTTTGAAGTCTACATATAGTTGATGTACAGTACCATTATATTCCCATTTCTTTTCTAAAATCTGTCTTATACTAAAAATCTCATCTGTTGTTTCAAAACATATTTCGTTTTCGGCTTGAAGATGAAACACGTTTTGAAAGGTCTTCATGATTTCATTTCTTGAATAAAAATCAATTCTAATTGAGGAAGATGGATTAAAAAAGGTACTTATATTATTATTTAAAAATAATTAATAAATAACCTCATTGTGTTAACAATAAATGTTAAATACAAATTATTGAAAATTATGATCAGTGAAACGCTGGTTGCTTAGTATGCTTTGGGAAAAAGAAGCTCTTCCAGATGAATGGAAGGAATCAATTATCGTACCAAATTTATAAGAAAGCAGATAAAACTGATTGCAACAACTACAGTGGCATCTAATTACTTTCAACTTCGTAGAAAATTCTTACAAATATATTAGTAAGCAGACTTAGCCCCTATATTGATGACATTCTAGGAGGTGATCAATGTGCATTTAGAAGAAACAGGTCTACAACAGATCAGATTTTTAGTATAAGACAGATTTTAGAAAATAAATGAGAATATAATGGTAATGTACATCAACTGTATGTAGACTTCAAAAAAGCATATGATTCAATTAAGAGGGAGAAGTTATATAGTATCCTGCTGGAGTTCGGAATTCCTAAAAAGTTAGTTAGACTTATACGAATGTGTCTAAATGGCTCAAAGAGTAAGGTGCGTGTAGGCAAACAGTTTTTCAGATACTTTTGAAATCCAGAATGGGTTGAAGCAAGGAGATGCACTATCTCCTCTACTATTTAATTTTGTACTAGAGCATGCCATTAAATCTTTAGAGAATGAGGAAGGCTTACAACTGAATGGTATTAATAAGCTGTTAGTTTATGCTGATGATGCAGTACTACTGGCCGATAGCGAGAAGATACTAAACGACAACACGCACACACTATTGAGTAACACTAAGAAATTAGGACTGGAAGTAGATATCAGTAAAACTAAATATATGGTCACACGTAGAAATGCAATATATAATGGAAATGGACAGCTAATGACAAATGAGGGAAATTTTGAGGAAGTGGCTGAATTCAAATACCTAGGAACAATAATCACAAATAGGAATGAGATGTACAAAGAAATTAAACATAGGCTCAATTCTGGAAATGCATGCTATTATGCATTGCAGAGACTTTTGATGTCCCAACTCCTTTCAAAAAAGTTAAGCTGAAAATATACAAAACTATTATTCTACCGGTTATATTATATGGATGCGAAACATGGACTCTTACTTTAAGGGAGGAAAGGAGATTACGAGTATTTGAGAATAAAGTTCTTAGGAAAATTTTTGGACCAAAGAGAGATGAACAAACAGGTGAATGAAGAAGACTACATAACAATGAACTACATGGTTTTTATAGAACAGTTAAGTCTCGTAGACTGCGATGGGCAACATATTGCGCGTATGGGGAATGAAAGTCGTGCATGGATACTTCTTGTAGGATAACCAGAAGGAAAAACGCCCAGTTGGTAGACCAAGAATGTGGTGGGAGAACAACATTAACTATGATTTGAGGGAAGTAGATTATACAGGGAATGATTGGAAATCATTAGCTCAGGATAGGGATGTATGGAGAGCTTATGTCCGCGCGGCCATGAACCTACGGGTTCGATAGTGCCAGTGAGGGAGGAAGTAAGTAAGTAAGTAAGAACCTAGCTCGTAATCAAATGTCAAAATAAAAAATGTCCACAATGAGCAATCTGCAACCATTTTGTTTACACAAAAATAATTCCACTCTCGGTTAAATTTACCATAGTTTTTGAAGCTAGTCCCTTCCTGTTTATTGCAGTAAGTGAAGAAATAAGTGCTACTTATGAAATCTAACTGTTTAATCAAATAAACTTTAAGTAACAAAAGTATTTAATTCTAGCACTGAATCATTCAGCAATCCGTCCTTGCATTAACCAAGATTATACAATTGCTAAATATGACATGTTAAAATAATGAATTAAAATATAATTTACTTTTTTACACTACGAGAATATTTATTTCTTACAATGCCTTTACATTTATATGTGGTAATTTAGTGTAATGAGTGTGAGTACTGTGTGCTGCCAGATAGAACGGATGTTTCCATTAAGCGCAGTGAGAATTTTTTCCAAGTCCCAGGCAGACACCACGTGCATGTGCCAACAAACGCAAAGCGGTTTATTCTATGGAATATCGCGATGCAGCCAAAATTATACATGCTATTTAACAAACCAAAAGCTAACCTAACGCAATTTAAGCGCTGTAACCTGTGAAACAATGCAACACCCAAAATAAAAGGTAAGTTCTGAAATTCTAAAGTACATACTCTATGTTGGCTGCACTGTTGTTGTATAGAATATTCGTTAAAATCAATATGGCTGCCACGTCTTCATGTTACGTATATAGTTCAATATTATAGAAAGATGTCGAAATAATCGTTACAAAAAAATGTAAAATTTATTGTAAATAGAGGGAAATAACTAAAAAATATAACCTGTTGGCGTATGTGCGTGGTTTCTACCTGGGACATAGAAGAAAATTCTCACTGCGCTTAATGGAAACATCAGCCGATCGAACTATATTGAGGCCCTATGCGGTCCCAGTTAGAAAAGAAAAAGATGGAATGGAACACTGAACAAGAAGTGAACAAAAATTAACTAAATCACTAGCGCTATCGAATTGATTGGTTCATGGGCACGTAGGCATAGGCTATCCATACATCCTATCCTGAGATAATGTTTTCCAATCATCTCCTGTATAATCTACTTCCCTCAAATCAAGGTTAATGTTATTCTCCCACCTCATTCTTGGTCTACCAACTGGGAGTTTTCCCACTTGTTTTCCTACAAGAAGCTTCCTTGCCCCTCTTTCATTCACAATTCGGGCCACATGTCCTGTTGATTTCAATCTCCACGAAATAATACACACACAGCCGTTTCTCTCTGGGGACACTTGCAGCAGTCTTACATCTGTCTTCCGGACCGCAAAATCTTAGCCATTTCGAACACCTGAAGTTTGTTAAAAGATCATTTGTGTTACAACGTACTAGCATTGACGTTTTGCAATGAAACTCATAACATATTTTTTCAATTATTAAATATTTATCCATGTACTCAAATTGTCGCATTGAAAGCTTTATACATATTACCAATTTTAAAATATATAATTAGAATTATCTTAAAATGTTATCATTTCCCAGCGAAATTATCGTTGAAAATGGATTAATCTTTAAAACATATGATTAATATATGAATATGAAGAATTTTCATATTAACTGTATAATTAGAACGATTGCTAGAGTTAAAAGGGAATAGATAGCAAAGTAAACTAATCATAAATTTTCACCTAAAAGTATAGCTGTAATTATTCATCCTGAGTGATTAATTGATGAATAGGTTAAGATTTTACGGATTGAAATTTGGGTATTTTTATATTTGGAATGTCCGAAGCATCCATGAAAAAGAAGAGGAACTAGACAGTATATTTAAAAATAGAAACATTGATATTGCAGTAACTACAGAAACTAAGAAGAAACTTAAAGGAACGAAAGAAACACAAAATTATGTACAAATATATAGCGGTGTCGACAGGAAAACCCATGGACAAGCTGGAGTAATGATTTGGATTAATTAAAACCATAAGAAATAAAATTCAACACTACACTTACTGGAATGAAAGAATATTAGAGCTTCGACTGAAAAAAATAGAGGTAATTTGACAGTTCTTGGTGTATATGCACCAGAGGAAGGCCGTGAAGAAGACAATGAAGAATTTTATAAAATATTACAAGAAATTTATAGAAAATTTAATAGAAATGATTACATTCTCATAATAGGAGATTTAAATGCCAGAGTGGGCAATGCTCAAGTCAACAATAATATTGGAACATTTGGCGAACCAACCAGCAATAGGAATGGGACAAGATTAAGAGATTTTGCTATCTACAATGAACTGAGAATAACGAATACCTCTTACAATCATAGAAACACATAAGTATACGTGGCATCGTCAGGACTCAAAATCAATCATTGATTATTTCATTGCAAATAATAAGATTTTTAAATTGTTTCTCGATGTCAGAGCCTACAGAGGATATGATATTGGTTCAGATCACTACCTAGTAGAAGCAAAAATAAGATTTCCACCAAGATGGTTAAAAAAAGAAAAAACAACAACAGAGCATAGAACAAAAGTACATGGTAAAATTATTTTATGATGACAGCATTAAATGGTTATATTCGAGAAGAATTCAGCAATATATGGCTACAACTCCAGAAAGTAATGATGTCGAAGAAGAATGGAAAAACATTAAAATGATAATTCAAAATGCAGCTAATGAAACTTTAGGAAAAGTAAATATACAACAAAGAAGAAACAGAACTCTAAAAATATGGGATGATCAAATAAAACAATTGATTGAAGAAAAAAATGCAGCTTATGAAAAATGTTTGAACACAAAGACAGTAGAAAATGAAATAGAATTCAAACGCTGTAGAGCTATTGTTAAGAGGGAAATAGGAAAGAGACATAGGAAAACATGGTTAAATTTTGTTACACATTTAGAATCAGATTTGCATAAGCTCCAACCTAATGCCTTCAAAATATTAAAACATTTGAATAAAGATATTAAAGAATCTACCAAAATTAATTGTGGAGTAACAAAAGAAGATTTTTTCAATTATTATAAAAGTCTTTGGACTGACAATAGCTATGAAGATACTATTTTCCGAAATAATAATGAGACAGATTCCATAATATCATTGGAAGAATTGAACAATAGTTTAAAGAAATTAAAAAATGGGAAGGCAACTGGCACAGATGGCTTGAATTCTGAATTGTACAAATATGCAGGCAAACAGTTCCATGAAAGACTGTTATCCTTCTTTAATAATGTATTCAAAAATGCAGATATACCACAATAATGGAAGACAAGCATTGGTATTCCCCTGTTCAAGAAAGGAGACAAGAGAAAAATGGACAACTATAGGGGAATCAGTTTGTTAAACACATGCTACAAAATTTATGCAGACATTTTAAATGGAAAATTGAAAAGTTTCAGTGAAAAATTCCTTATGGAATGTCAAAATGGATTTGGGAAAGGACGATCTTGTATTGATTCAGCATTTTCCGTTAAACTATTGCTTGAAAAAAGGAGAGAATTCAACTTAGAAACACATTTTGCTTTCTTAGATTTTGAAAAAGCATTCGACACAGTCAAGAGATCAAAACTCTTAAATATATTGGAAGACAGAAATATACCAAATTTACTTCGGCAGAACATACAAAATATTTACAAAGACAACACCATAAAGATTAAATTAAATAACAGATTTTCTGAAGAAGGAATTATAAATCGTGGTGTGAGACAAGGCTGCCCCTTATCCCCCACACTCTTTGCAATTTATATGAATGAAGTAATATGTTGCTGGAACAAAAAATATAAATTTGGAATAAGAATATCAGAAAATAGAAAATTAAACACCATACTGTTTGCAGATGACCAAATAATAATAGCAAATTCCGAAGATAATCTACAGAAAGGTCTGTATGAACTTAACAAAATTACAGAAGAATATGGTTTGAAGATATCTACAGAAAAAACAAAAATTATGGCATTTCAAGGTGTAGATCCTGTCATAAGTAAAATTGTACTGGACAATAAAATTTTGGAGCAGGTGAATAATTTTACATATCTAGGATGCAATATCTCATATGAAGAAGAAAAGGATGTAAATGCAAAAATATCTAAATTTTTAAGAATTTTAGGGTTAATAAATTCTATCTTCAAGCCACAGTTAGTCCAAAAGCATTCAAGATTAAAAGTGTATAAAACACTGGCTCTTCCAACTCTTTTGTATGGTAGCGAAGTATGGACGTTGAAACAGAAGGATATACAGAGACTTAGATCTGCTGAAATGAGATAACTTCGGAGGACTGCACGATACACACTACTAGATCACAAAAAAAATGAAGACATCTTAGAAGAATTACACATGGAATCATTAGAAAACAAAATTTCTGATTATAAGTCAAGATGGATGCAACATGTTCATCGAATGGAAGATCACAGAATACCCAAACAAATGTTAAGATATCAACCTGCAGGAAGAAGAAGACCAGGATGTCCACTCAAAAGACTTCTGGATGGTGTTTCTCTTGAGGCCGAAACAGGTCAACAAATGGCCTAAATTCGTGAATATACTATGATGATGATTAATATTAAATATGACATATACGAATTAAACAAAAACTTATTTTTAAATAACAAAACAGGTAAATTTATCTCAAATATTTCAACTTTCGAAACATACATACATTATTGTTATGACCCAAAGTTTATAGGCTTTTATTAAAAATTAATGATTCCCCTATAAATATTTGGTTATTAAAACTATTAGGGTTTTTAGACAGTTTATTTAATATAAATGCATATCTGGTTGACGTGTACCAATCACGTATCGGCACGATAAGTTAGTCTTAACGCTTCCACGTCAGGTGAATGCGACCCACTTAGAAAAATATATAACCTCGGGGTTCCAACCCCGAGATGAGACTCGTCGGGGGTTGGGGAGATGGCTCTGACCCCCATGTGGCTGGTTGCAGCGAGCGTCCTCGACTCCGAGGTCACCTATCATGGACGTACGTAAGCCTTCGTACTTGTTTATTCTTAATCATAGAGTAGTATTTGTCTTAGATTTAGATATGCATACTAAACACAGCATATACTTCATATTATATTCAATAACAACTCTTAGTATAAATAACTTTGCATCAGCTCTCTTTATAACCTGTGTAAATGATTAACGTCTAAAGTTTATTATGTTTCACTTTTCGCTTATTCTTAATTTGTTAAATATATTTTTTTGTTTTAGATTTGCCTTATTTATGATTCCTTAGTTTTTGGTATCCTTTGCAAAGTTAGGTAAAACCTGAACTTGTGTTAATATTAAGCCCTTCTCATTTACTGTACTCTGCCTATATTTTATATCATGCTACCACTTGACAGGAGACGGACTGTAACATATTGTCTGGCAGCGGTGAAATTTAAAAATTATGGAGTTCGAACCCAGGACTCTGATAATAGCAAAAACTAGGCGAACAGTGCAATGATTATTAATTTTGTTTCTAATTTTTTTTTTGTTATTTGTGTGTGGTTTAATTAATTTTATTACGGCCTTTTATTATCTGTTCATTTATTTGTATTAACATGTGTTGATTTTATCGCTGTGAATGTATTATGATCAAAGTGAAGTTAGGTCTCATATATTTTGGAATTGGGGTATCTGTAGGGATAGACAGATGGCAGTGATGATCTTTTATTTTCTTGGGTTGAGTTATGTTTTTAATTGTTTCAAGGCATACTATTAACGGTATTATAATACAGGTGACATTCTAAATATACATATATCTAAATCAAATCGAAGAGCAAACATTAGGTCCTAGATTTATAAAGATAACATAGTATATACATATTAACCTGGAAATATGTAAACAACTTTCGCTTTCGTTGAAGTAAGGGTAGTTCATACCGTAAGACGGCGAAATTGAGGGCAAGATAATTTCCTACGACAACTCAGTTTCTTTTCTAAATTCAAACACAGATGACACGGAATTTTAACCATGGATGAAAATAGTACAATTTAGGAAAATATGTAATACTACCAAACCATCCAAATCCTTTGCCAGTTTCGAGGTAGGATATTAAGTGTCTAAAACTTAACAAAATAGGAGAACTCAATATAATGTTTTATTTCAATTAGGAATTGATAAAGGGAAACAAAAAAATAAATAACATATTCAAGCTGCAGTCATGGGACGTTTAGACTACTAACGGATTCAATATAATGCATATGGGCGCCTTTTGTCCGTTGTATACATTGTACCTAGTACTATATGTTGCCGGTATGTAATGATAAAGACCAGCTATAAAAAATACTTACCGCCTTTCCTTCATATAAACTATAGTGATGTTGGTAAATATAAGATTTATAAATCAGAAACGTGTAAAATTATAGTATTATTGAACTCGATATCCCAAGATTTAAAAAAACTTACATGATTGAGTCTCGTAAACTAATAATTTTTATTTATTTAGAATAATCAAGGACCGTGTCAACTTATAAATTTATGGATTCGCCTTTTTGAAAACAACATTCTCTACTCCAAAAAAAAAAATTAATGGATATGCCATAAGAAAATATTGATCAGTTATTGTTAAAGTAATTACAAAGACTACTCACGAAATAAGTACAAAATGTCGCACACCACGCCCCGCTAGGAGATGAAGATAGAAATTATATATTTTCTTTGATGATTAGGACCTAACTGTAAAACGCTAATTAGATTATTATGTAAGTTGAGGGGATAAACACAGTCAGAGTGGCTTGCTTGTAGGTGTAGATTTTTTTTTGGAGAAATAACAAGAATGGTTATAACGTGCTAAAACGAAGAATTATTGACAGCTTCACATGGTTCCGTTACAAGTTATTTCAGGACATAACAGGTTCGAGTCAGAGTTACATTAGGTAGACGACCAGTAAGGCATATAGGCTTAATGGAAGTCGGGATCTCAAATATTTAGGGAACATATAACTGTGTTTTTATCTGATGCCGCTGAACCCTTTTTCCTGATGTTGTACCCCTCCTCAAAAGGGCCCTATGACTTATGACAAAAAAGATGGGGTCAGGAGAGCCTGCGCAACTCTATCTGGCCCCCAAGACTACAGACATTACTGACCCTTCCTCCCCCCCCCCGATATGAAAGAAAGGATGGGGCCTAGTAGTACAAAAGATAGTATGCTGGCCTCTCATCCACTGTCGAGTGGCGGCTCGTTTAAAAACACAGTGTTGGGAAAATACAAGTAAATGTGTTGTCTGATAGAAGTGGTTATTGGGAAAAAAGGTGCACAAGTGGAAGAAGCAAAAGGTGGGACTAGGATAAGTTGCTGGAGCCTCCGTGCGAGTCAGATTTCGTTTAGGCGGTCTCCAGGCCTCTCCTAGGTCCCAGGGTGAAATGTAGGAATTAATGGTGGGACTAGAATCAGCTCGCTGGAGCCTCGGTGTGAGTCAGATTTCATTAAAGCGGTCTCGCAGGACTGTTCTAAGATCCCAGGGAGAAAAATAGGTATTAATGACGGAACTAGGGTTTGCCCGCGCGAACCTCTGTGTGAGTCAGATTTCATTAAAGCGGATTTGACGGGAAACAACAGTGTCCAATAGTATGGAGAATAGAATGGGACTCTCCAGGAGAGTGAGTCGTTGTCGGCCGACCGGGTAAAAGTGAAACAGAGAGAAACACGTAGGAGCAGTGTATTAACCCAGGCAACACAGTGTAGTAGACGTAGAAATAGTGCTAGGTAGAAAAAGAGAATATAAAAGAGAAAAACAGGGAACTGAAAAAGCTAGAACATACTTGCATTGAACATGGAATAGCCTATATAAAACGGGGAAGATCGGTCGCGAGTAGGATGTAGGCCCTACACATGTGCACAAAGAGAACCTGCCAATAATCTGAAGATAAAATAGGAAGACTGATCTCATTCACCCTTATCACTTCTCATATAAATCAGAAAAGAGCACTAAAGAAGAGGCAGTAATTGCATGGAGTTGCGACGCGAACACTCGAGCTAATTCCTTTTGACCCCAGAAAAATATTTAAATAAGTCATTCCAGTCATTAATAATATAGGGGTAAAAATAAATGGTCCCAAACCTTCTGGCGGCATGATGACCCTAGGATCTACTCAGCCTCTAACTTAAATGAGTGCCTGGCATTTGTGCTGGATAAAAAGTACCGTCACGCAGGACTGAAAACTCGGCAAGTACCCATGGTCCAGGAAAAGTGGAAGCCTTAACCGCCCGAGGCCTGTAGTGGCACCACTTAACGTACATTTTCAATTAATAATACAGATTTATTTAGGTATCCAAGCCATTTGTAGTAAGAGAAACTTCGAACCCAGATCCGCACTAACAAAATACACAATTACATGTTGCAAGCTGTCAGAGGTAAAAGAATAGAGGGAAGCCTAGAATTAAAATCGACTTTGATTGTACGAGTATTTAATACCAGAAGGCTCGAAGTCGAATCTCATATGTTACCCCCTAATTGAGTCAGAAGACTTCACTAAGCCACAACAACTCCAGAGAGCGATGACCTTATACCTCCCTTGCTTTCGAAAATATGGGAAACGCTTGGAACCCTTAAGGCATTGTAGGTCAGCGTGAGATTCCATGTTCTCGCTCTTAAGACCAAAAATAGTCAAATATTAAAACGGAGATCGAACTCAGAGTCAGTAAGTTAAAGCTCGGCTCTTGCAATTGAAATTAAATTGGCAGATAGAAACTCCGGGACTTGCAGAAGTTAAATTCAATGGCGCTAAAACTTTTAATAACGACATGTGATCAGTCAAAAAGATTTTATTTTCTATAAATACGAGTATAAGACGAGCGCATGTTTTTGGAAAATACGACTCCTGATGTACCAACAGTGTAAAGGTATTCCGGTAATTATCTTCTCATATTGAATTTATTGTAACTAAGGGAGTTGTAAATTCGCAATAGACAGAGGTAGGTTAGACAATTAAGTCTCATAGATCGGTTAGGCTCGGTGACACGAAAGAAGGGCATGGACACTTAGGACAGATAGAGAGATGGAAGAGAGAGAGAGAGAGAGAGAGAGAGAGAGAGAGAGAGAGAGAGGAGAGAGAGAGAGAGAGAGAGAGAGAGAGAGAGAGAGAGAGAGAGAGAGAGAACGCGCCTAGAAGGGAGGACAATAGAGATGCGAAACAGGATGTTAATCGGTATTGGGGAATTGAGAACAATGATAAAATTCAAAATGTCCATATAATAAGAATGGGTGAACAGATTAAGTCCACAACGATGCGATTCATCAGGTTCCAGAAAATTTTATAATTCATTAATTTGTACCCACAAGCCGATAAAATACATCATAATTAAGCGGGAAATAGATAAACATCTAAATCCAAGAGCCGGTTGATATACAAAATAATTTTAATTATCCTTATAATAAACCAATAAAGCCAAAGTTCGGGTACTGAAATAATCCGAGGACCCACACTCGAATTAATGCATAGTATATATCGATTTTATTGTATTATGGCAATAGACAATATACGCCAAACCGAAAGGATGTTATTAGATAACGGGACATTTGTAAAGGTAGAAATATTGCACACATAACCATCATTCACTATAACGAAATTTTATTTAAAACTTTGTTTGTTCACCTACTTAATATTAGCGAGTCGTTGAGTTTAACGTCAGTGAAAGTCAGATGTACTCAGCTCTGAATGTATTATAAACGTACCTTGATATACGTAGATTACGCCATGGTGATGTGAAGTAATGTTTACGGTGCGTCCCGTGACTAATGCTCGTACACTTAATGTGGATCCAGATCTAGAAACTCACCCCCTTTCCTTTTTGGAGAATCATTAAAAATCCTAAAGGTCGTTCTCAAAGGTGGATATAGGAAATATAAACGAGATGAATCTTCCTAGAACTATAGTATCTGAGAGTATTAAATTATTACCCACAGTTAGAGAAAAGTCATTCTGAATGTGAGCCGGCCTAGGGACTCTCAAACATAGGCCCGGGCGTGAGCAGCAACATAGATTTCGTCGTCTATAATAGTCGGAAAAAGAGGAAAATATTTTTTCATATATGAGAGGAACCGTAGTAAGAAAGAAGATTAAAAGAAAACCCATGAGAATTAGCCTACGAATTCGACTATAAGGACGAAAATCTTATCTTAGATTCAATGCAACCTAACACGGAGAGATTGATAACGATTATGTTAAAAAAATAGATGACCCCTAGTGGTTAAGATAGTGAAGTAGCGCATGGCCACCTGTCTGTTCTCCTCAGCCCCTTTAATTTTTGGATTTATTTACGCTCATATTATAACCACACACAAATCATTAAGTGTTAGTTCCCTTGTAGAAGACCCAGGTTCACGAAAAAGGGCCATAAATGTAGTGCGCGGGGAAAAGGATGAAATAAAGATTAAAGTCCGAACCCAATGATTGGTACATCCAAGTGGAGAGGGAATGCTGAGTTTAGGGCTATCGCAATAAACTGTCAATACTGTTCTATGTTAA
Organism: Diploptera punctata; assembly: GCA_030220185.1. NCBI lineage: Eukaryota > Metazoa > Arthropoda > Insecta > Blattodea > Blaberidae > Diploptera > Diploptera punctata. Next base: position 2,256,710 of record JASPKZ010000042.1, read on the forward strand.
GTGAAACAAGGAGGTAGAAAAGAGCCGACGTGAATGCCGAAAAACCTGTCCTGTGGATCTACCGCCATGTACTATCCGGTCCTTCTCAGGTGGGAAGGTCCTTTACTTAGCGAGAAGGCCATCAGCTATGCCGGAGTCATAATTTAACAACAAGCTTCACTCTCACCCGGATACGGCATAAGAAGACGAATAGATGGATCTAATCTTTTCCAAGATTCCAACAACTAAAGGAAACCTGCCCGATGGACACCAATGGGTCTGGGTTGCCTAAGATAGGCACCCGGCTATAATATTATAACATAAAACTAATTGTGTTGTCATCCAACATTACCGAAACACTAATTATAATGATAGCATTTCAGCCTTCACCAGGAGACTTGTAGAGTGAGAGTGCAAGCAGAGGCCTCGCCGAGATAGGCCGCCGCTACATCGCCTGGCCAGCGCAACGTTTCACCAAACCAGAACTCCCATCTAGTACCAAACCGGGAATGCAGTAACAGCGGCGATCCGGACAAAAATCATCACCTAGGGGCTGTATCCAGACCTCGTCAATCATCAGAACTTGCCTTGTTGGGGAAAGGCAACGCCCAGGTAATGGAAGACCACGCCGACGCGACGGGAAGACCGTCCCATTTTAATACATACATTTTTTTTGTAACAGCCAATGCAATGTTATCATAGCTAAGACACGATTTTGGAAGGTCCCAAAAGTTTTCTTGGAAAACTTTATGGTCCCTTCTTACAGGGGAGGATATGTTATGACCCAAAGTTTATAGGCTTTATTAAAAATTAATGATTCCCCTATAAATATTTGGTTATTAAAACTATTAGGGTTTTTTAGACAGTTTATTTAATATAAATGCATATCTGGTTGACGTGTACCAATCACGTATCGGCACGATAAGTTAGTCTTAACGCTTCCACGTCAGGTGAAAGCGACCCACTTAGAAAAATATATAACCCCATGTGGCTGGTTGCAGCGAGCATCCTCGACTCCGAGGTCACCTATCATGGACGTACGTAAGCCTTCGTACTTGTTTATTCTTAATCATAGAGTAGTATTTGTCTTAGATTTAGATATGCATACTAAACTCAGCATATAACTTCATATTATATTCAATAACAACTCTTAGTATAAATAACTTTGCATCAGCTCTCTTTATAACCTGTGTAAATGATTAACGTCTAAAGTTTATTATGTTTCACTTTTAGCTTATTCTTAATTTGTTAAATATATATTTTTGTTTTAGATTTGCCTTATTTATGTGACTGCCTTTGATTCCTTAGTTTTTGCTATCCTTTGCAAAGTTAGGTAAAACCTGACCTTGTTTTAATGTTAAGCCCGTCTCATTTATTGTACTCTGCCTATATTTTATATCATGCTACCACTTGACAGGAGACGGGTTGTAACAATTATAAATGAATGTTTCAAAATGTCTGAATTGTTATACAGATTTTTTAAAATAAAAATATTTTGAATATTTATATAATATCCATATAATACAAATAAATACCTGTTGAGTTCTCGAGTGATGCCTCTTCCAATATAAGTCTTGCAGCTTTGGTGCACAACATTTCAAAAGCATTTTCGTTGTTTCAAGAGCAAATAAAAGTCAATCACGTAATGGTTGACCGGGATGGATGCATGCCGTGCGCTTCGCGATTTGCGTTTGTTTTTTTACTTTTAAATTCTGCTACAACGACCCAAAGGCACCACCAGGATTGATCTTCGAACGCCACACAACGTAGTTGAGTGACCAACTGTAGATGTCACTGTACCAGCCGTGGCATCCCAAATAATCCCTGGTACCACTATCGAGATATTTTATAACCGAGAACACAAGTGATCAGAGATCTACATGTTCGCATGTCTGCAGAAGAAATGATAGAATATTACATTCTTTATAGAAAATGTCTGTAGAAAAGAGGGCTCAACAGTACATTGCCTTTCCTTTCATTTTCCATAGTATATTCTTGTAATACTGTTACTCTACGTACTTCTTCTGGCTTTACTAACTCGTAATATTTAAACGTTTTTCAACTATACTGTTGCGTCCTAGCCGGGAAACTAAGATGTAACAACGACCTAATTTTGATTCAATGTTCGAAAGGTCCTCTGGAATCGCTGGATTTATGTCCAAAAGAGAATTTTGAATTACATACGTGGTAAAAATAGTGAACAAGATTTATTGTACTAAATTAATAACAGTATATGTTAACACTAGGATAAAAGTCTAAGTATATTATTAGGAACTTCCAAGTGTTCCAAACAAAGGGGGCCTCGAGGCATTCCAAAGCCTCGGACTAAAACACTCGTCGCCATTGACGATTCAGAACACACTGAGAGAGGTATTCAGACCTCTTGAAAAACAAGACCATCGCCCTCGACGGCTTAGCTCAACCTCTGGTTGAAACACAACCGTCGCGTTCGACGGCCTGGATCACACTGAGAGCGAGCCAAGTGGAGATTCGCCGGACCTGAACACAGCACAACAAATGTTGGCCGCAATGACAACGCTGCAAGAAAGCAATGTATCCAACATAAACTGTTAGGTGTGGTCGATGCAGACTATGCTAGCAGACGACTGAGTCTACCGAACTTATAAAACAGAGCGACGTATGTCGCAACAGATACTTATAACATTATTTTACAATTTTTACGTATTTATTTATTTACGAGAAGCACAAGTAACATTACGACATTTTTAGACAATAACATGATATTCACTATCTATTTTCCCTCTTCCAATGTTGCCACCATCAACAACTCAATTATACAATTTTTGTTAGGTTAGTACTATTTTTGTTAAGTTAGTGTTAGCGTACATCAGATTAGTGTACACTTCAGTAAATAATATTAATGAAATTTATTTTATGTTAGGATCTTTATAGGAAGCCAGATATAATAAGAACAGTTAAATCTCGTAGACTGCGATGGGCAGGACATGTTGCACGTATGGGGAATGAAAGACTCGCATGGAAGCTTCTTGTAGGAAAGCCAGAGGGAAAACGCCCAGTTGGTAGACCAAGAATGAGGTGGGAGAATAACATTAACTATGATTTGAGGGAAGTAGATTATAGAGGGAATGATTGGAAAGTATTAGCTCAGGATAGGGATGTATGGAGAGCGTATGTCCGCGCGGCCATGAACCTACGGGTTCGATAGTGCCAGTGAGTAAGTAAGTAAGTATTTTATGTTAGGAAGGGAGGAGTTAGTGTACATCCATTTCTAATAAACGTTTGGGAATTTATTTCGAAGGTTGGTCATATCGCACGTGTTGCCATCTAGCAACATCTCTATAAACTTTCTGTAGGACTTCAAATATATATGGATCCATCTAGCGGAAGCTCTATAAACTCATGCGCACTGTTATTCTTCAGGACGTAGAGAATATATTGGGAAAGGTACACTACTGTTTTTCCCGTCCACATTCCTTAAATGAAATAGATAAAAGCATAGGAACGTTTCACATTACACGATCACGACATGGCGCCGTGTAACAATCGTTGAATGCCACTAGAAATAACGGCAGTCATATCTTGGATTTGTTTTAGTGGAATAGTTCCTGTATGACTAAATGCACGGTTTCACATTGAAAAGTTATGATCGTACGAGAGCTGTCGAAAATATCACAGAGAGATATATGTTTGTGAATTATTTTTCGGCTGATTATATAATAAGTACATTGTTTAGTTTTATTTATTTATGTGAAATGACTGAACTCGAAGTTGCAGTTTTTTTTGCAGAATCTGTAAGTGATGATAAAATCAACTTTGGTACTGGTAATTAATAAATTGTAATCCAATAATTTTTATTTTATATTTTATTTTATAATTTAATAAATTCCGATTGAGGGTCTTTCCACTTTTCAGCGGTTGCCCTTTTACCAGCCGGCTGCTGGCCCTTCACATCCACATGTGTCAATCACAGAGGTAGATGATCAACAGCCAGTGTAGGGGTGACATGTGGTTAGCATGTCGAGTCCCCCAGCCGTTATAGCTGGTTCCTGAACCTGGAGCCGTTACTTATTGTAGCTACCCAATTGCCTCACGATGGTGGGTGGGCACCGGTTCCATACTGGCCGAAATACCATGAGAAAATTTCTTCCCCCATGGAGACTCGAACCAGCGCAAGTCCCGTAGCTCTGCGCCAAGGCTTCCTACCTTAACCGCTCGGCTACGGCGCGGGACATAATTTAATAAATACAAACTTAAATAAACATTACATTATCAAATCTATTACACTTGTAAGGAAATAAAACTTCACGCATAGGATGATGGGTAAACATTGAAAATATGCGTATAAAATAAAAGTTGCACTTGCTCGAAATGTTTCATAAACATTTGAAATATTGATTGTATTAATCGCAATCGTGTTTAATTTATATTTATATTTAAATCTGTCAAGGAATTAATTATACGTTAATTTCATAACAACTCTGTTACACAATTCTTCGAATGGAGAGATTCTTTTTTATTTTTATTTTATTTTTACTTTTTTAATTTCAACGAGAGCAGCTGGGGTATGTAGACAACATATATACAGGTCTCAAATTTCGATAGTTGATTCTAATGGGATATTTAAATTTGTTTTTGGCACTGAGTTATCACTTCCGACGGGAAATAAAATGTTAAAAATTCATATTAAACTCTTTAGCGTAGTGGTTAAGGCACTGAGCTACAAGCCGGAGGGTCGAGAGTTCGAGTCCCGTTGGGGTCAGGATTTTTAAACTGACCCAAACCCTCTGGCGGCACTATCGCCCTGTGGTCGACTCAGCCTCTAACGGAAATGTGTACCAGACGCTTGTTCTGGGGGTAAAGGCGGCCGTCACGCAGGGCTGACAACCCGGCTGACATAAAGTGCCAATTGTCTAGAAAAAGTGGGAGCCTTAACCTCCCACTACCCCAAGGGCCTCCGGGCCTGTTGTGGATTCACTTTACTTTATACTATAAAATAAAATATTTCTACAACATTACATAAAAATTTGCAACATTACATTAATATCAATAGAAAATGTTGTGAATGGGAATAAAAAATAAAAATCGCAAACTCTAATAAAAAATTCTACAACATTTACAAAAACAAACAATATAAATTTCTGTTTATTTGACTTTACAACCGCATTTAAATTGTGTACTTTGACCTTGAACACTCTTGAGTGTATTTTTATGCTGTTTGAATATCTGAAGAATGATTTAGATAATTATTTTCCACTACTTTCCCGTAATGATCCCTATTAGGTTCGTCTTCCGGGCATATAGGCCGTGGTCCAGTCGTTCTTCTACTCGACGTTTCGTCTACTGCTGCGGTAGACATCTTCAGGAGATACTGCATGCTCTCTGTGAACTCCTCAACAGTCGGCTGCAGACTGGCTGGTCGTTGGAAACTCCCTCCCTATTTATAGGCACGCCCTGGTGGAGAGACGGTTTTCTGCGCGGTCCGTGTTGCGTGCTGTTTTGTCCAGGCTGTCGCTAGCAGAAGTCATAGGCTTCGTTGTCGTATTGTGCAGTGCCGGGATCCAGATTTTGTTTATCTTCATGGTTCTTCTTTTTTGTTAAAGGAATTTTTGTGTTTATATATTTCAATGGCTTCTCTGTACAGTCTGGTGTAATAATGAGATGTTTGTGACAATACCTGTGTTTCTTCGAATCTTATTATATGTCTTGGTTGTTCATCCAGTGTTCCGCTACGGCTGATTTTCCTTTTGTTTTAGTCTGCAATGCCTCTTGTGTTCTTGCAATCTTGTGGTAACCATTCTTTTTGTTGTGCCGATATAAACCTGTCCACAACTGCAAGGGATGCGATATATACCGGCAGTACTTAACGGATCTCTTGTATCTTTGGCTGGGCGCAGTATATTGCTGATTTTTGTGTTGGCTTGTAGGTTGTAGATATGTTATATTTATTTAATATTCGACCAATTCTCTCCGTTATTGTCTTGATATATGGTAGGTACACCTTACCCTTTGCCTCCTCCTTGTTCCCGTTTTCGGATTTGTATTTATTGGGATTTAAGGTTCGGCGAAAATCTGTTTTGCTGTATCCATTGGATTGAAACGCTGTTGGAGATGATTAATTTCTTCTTGTAGATACTGTGGTTCCGAAATCCTTTTGGCTCGTTCCACCAGGGTTTTAATTATTCCGCGCTTTTGTCCGGGATGATGGTTGGACCGCTTATGTAGGTATCTGTCTGTGTGAGTCTTTTTCCTGTATACCTTGTGTCCAAGTGTCATGTCTTGATTTCGAATTACTAAAACATCCAAAAACGGTAGACTGTTGTTCTCTTCTCTTTCCAGGGTGAATTGGATACTGGGACAAATACCATTTAAATGTTGCCTGAAGTTATCAAGTTCTTCTTCACCATGCTCCCAAATGACGAATGTGTCGTCCACATATCTCAGCCAAACTGAAGGTCTTAATGTAGCATTCTCCAAGGCCTGTTTTTCAAATTTTTCCATGTAAAAATTGGCTATTACGGGGCTTAATGGACTTCCCATGGCCACGCCATCTATTTGCTCGTAGAATATTCCTCTCCATTGGAAATACGATTCTGTGAGGCATATGTTATACAGCGCTACTATGTCTGGGGTAAAGAGTTCTTGCAAGTATGTCATAGTGTCTGGGATAGGTATCTTAGTAAATAAAGCAACCACATCGAAGCTGAGTATTTTATCGTTCGGCTTGAGTTTCAGAGTGTCTATTTTTTCTATGAGGTGCGTGGAGTCTTTTACAAAAAGTGTCAGTTTTTCCAATATACGGTTTCGATAGTGAGGCGAGTTCATATGTAGGTGATCCAATGGCCGAAACAATAGGTCTGAGTGGTGTTCCTTCCTTGTGTATCTTTGGTAATCCATACAATCTTGGTGGCAGTGCTTCTGATTTGTACAATCCTCGTTTAGTGTCTTCATCAAGTGTGGAGCTCTTGATGAGTTTATTGGATTTAAGTAGAACTCTTGCTGTAGGATCAGTTTTAAGAATCTTGTATGTCTCTGGATCTAAAAGCTGTTGCATTTTCTGGTTGTATTGTTCTGTTTTCATGATGACGGTGGCATTTCCTTTATCTGCAGGAAGAACGATGATGTCTTTGTCTTCGTTTAGATTTTGTAAAGCTACTTTTTCTTTTTCGTGATAAATTACTCACAGGTGGTTTGGTTTTCGGAGAATGCGAGACACTTCGCCCCTTATTTCCTCACTCTGATGAATAGGCAGCTGCCTTATTCCAGCTTCTGCATTGGCTATGATGTCTTCAATAGGTACTGTTTTAGGTGTTACAGCAAAATTTCCTCCTTTGGCAAGTACCGATATTTCTTCTTCGTTGAGTTGCCGGTCTGTCAAATTTACTACCGCTCTTGAGTTGGGTGGTTTATTTCTGTTTTCTTGATGATTTTTTATGTATTTTTGTTTCTGTCGTTCCGTGTTTTTCTCTATGGTTCGGCAAAAGCTGTGGTGTGTGATGTTGTCCACCTTCTCCCAGTCTCTCTTACTGAGAAAATTGCTAATCTTCAGATGTAAGTAAAAAAGTTCTTGATCATTCATCCCTAGGGTTCGTCTTGTATCATGAATTCGTTCTCTAAGAAGAGCCCGTTCCGTTCGTCCATATATCCTCTTAGCCTTTGTCGTTTTGAAGATTTGTTTGCATCGTAGAAATTGAGGGATAGTTCCCGTGTCTCTGCACCGTAGTAGAAAGCTTAAATTGCACAGAAAGCGTCCTTTTTTCTTTCTTAATTCTTCAAATTTCCGAATAGAAAGAAATACATCCTTCCCGTAGAGGTTGCTTATGTATAACTGTAGGCTTTCACGGCCGGCATCTTGATCCCTATTAGGTTCGTCTTCCGGGCATATAGGCCGTGGTCCAGTCGTTCTTCTACTCGACGTTTCGTCTACTGCTGCGGTAGACAGCTTCAGGAGATACTGCGTGCTCTCTGTGAACTCCTCAACAGTCGGCTGCAGACTGGCTGGTCGTTGGAAACTCCCTCCCTATTTATAGGCACGCCCCTGGTGGAGAGGCGGTTTTCTGCGCGGTCCGTGTTGCGTGCTGTTTTGTCCAGGCTGTCGCTAGCAGATGTCTACCGCAGCAGTAGACGAAACGTCGAGTAGAAGAACGACTGGACCACGGCCTATATGCCCGGAAGACGAACCTAATAGGGATCAAGACGCCGGCCGTGAAAGCCAACAGTTATACACTTTTCCGTAACTTCATTCAACAAATCAATACAATAAACATTTTATCATAAGTAATGCCACGGGTGATTTCCAATGTATCTAGAGAATTTGGAAATCAAGAGTGGCATTTGTTAGGACTATTTAACGAATAAAATTAAGCTGTTTACTCACAAATCATTATTTAAATATAGTTATTTTAAAATATTTATATATTTAATGTAATCGGCGAAGTTTGAAAACAAATCAGACACATTTGATAGGTTTCATTTGTTCATCACTGCAACCAGATCATATTACACTGCTCAAAACAATTAGAGGAACACTATGAAATATGCAAATATTTTTTCATTGGATAAAGGTACAAACATGTAATTAATAAAGTAAATTATTTGTGGTTATTTAGTTATTTATTTATTGCTCATGTCAGTAAAAACAAATGAATAACGCTGACAATTAACTTTTCAAATAATTCCGCTATGTAAGCAATTGAATCTTGTGCTTATTTTTCAAAGTTAAACACTCGTTATATAGAGTTAGTATCGTGTATGGCCTCCACGACATTCGATGACACTTTGGCACCTTCGTGGCATGCTCCCAATAAGATTCTGGATTTCCTCTTCCGGGATATTCTCCCATTCCTCCTTCAGAGCATCTCCAAGTTGCTGCAGAGTTTGTGGAGCTTGATGTCGGTTCCTGACCTTCCTGTCTAGAAGATCCCACAAGTGTTCAATAGGGTTGAGGTCTGGGCTGACCGCTGGCCACTCCATTACCTCAATTTCATTCCTCCTCAGGAAATCCCTGGTGACAGCCGCAGAATGTGCCCTGGCATTATCCTGCATAAACAGAAATCCAGGACCTACTCCGATGGCAGCAGGTACGACATGCTCTTCCAGAACGTGCTCGATATACCGGACAGCATTCAGTCGCTGGGGAACAAATACAAGGTCCGTACGATTGTTGTACATAACTTCGGCCCACACCATTATGGAACCTCCTCCGAATCTATCAATTTCCTGTACAGCCTCTGCAGAAAATCTTTCTCCTGGCCGTCCCCACACCCTCAATCGACCATCACAACGTGTAATACGATACCTGGATTCGTCCGAGAAGAGCACAGACACCCACTGGTTCTGGTTCCAATCACCATGGTTTTCAGCATACGTACGCTTTGCTGCCTTATGCCCATTTGTTAAGCGTGGTTTTTATAGGGCCTTTTTGGACGAATATTCTCTTTCCTTAATCTGTTCCTTATGGTTTGGTGTGAAACCCGGATTCCGGAAGCCATATGAAGGTCATTCTGCAGGTCTTTTGCTGTTTTTGTACGCTGTCGAAGAGCAGAAAGAACAACGTATCTGTCATCCTGGGGGCTTGTTTTAAATTTACGGCCCTGGCCACGTCTTCTACAATACTGACCTGTCTCTCTGTGCCTGTTGCGTAACCTGGGCACCACGGAAGGAGAAACCCCAAGCTCTCTAGCCACTTGTCGCAGAGATTGACCTTGTCGTAAAAGATGTAGAGCATGATACACTTGAAACTCATTTAAATGCCTCATTTTGTCAGAAACTTCAATAAACAAGGCAATAATCAAAATTCGTCACTATAGCAACATCAGGAAGCTTCCCAATTAGAAGTGGCCAGTGCCTTCCTAAATAAAACAATTCTCTATATTGTTATTTGAGGTAATTTCTGTGTATTTAGACCATGGATATTTAAAATTTGTATCCAATGATAAAATTAATAATTCAATTTTCATATTGTCCAACTTTCAGCATCACAGCTTTAAAAAACAATTACTTATTCAATTTATTACAAGTGTTCCTCTAATTGTTTTGAGCAGTGTATTTATTACCAAGTCAGATCGCAATATTGTAAGAATGCACCCTAGTGGAGAAAAAATGAAACACATCAAACTATTTATAACGAACATTATAGGTCATTAATTAATTTCTGATGTCCTATGATGTAAATATATTTCTGGAACTATAATACCTGGGAAATAATACGTTTAAGAAAGTTCAAACAGTGGTTTCTTTTTATCGTGGTATAATCAATTACTATAATATATCTCGCAAACAGTCTCTGGTTACATTCGTGCACTGTATATACAATCTGGCAGCCACATGGATTCTAGGATTCTTACACATTAATATATAAATTGTTATATTCAATGTATTTCTTAGAGAGTCAGTCACTGCAAAATAATGCTTTGATCTGTTCGGAATATTAAAAAGGAAGATCTTTCTTTTATATGATAAACTTAATTGATAAATATCAGGTGAAACACGATTGTGATTGGTTGTAAAACAAGATACATTGAAACGTGATTGGTCATTGACTCCCATTTTGGGCATGAGTCAATGAAATGATACACAAGATATGTGGACTTAGGATTTTTTTGCGTTCGTTCAAAGTGGTCACAATTGGAAAGAGCATAACTACTGTAGAAGACACTTAATATGATCTACTCCCTAGGGTAAAACGTGGTATGTGGGGTAAGAGATTGACGAAGCGTCATAAAATTATAATTAACTGTACAAAAAATTGTAATTCGTAACTTTGTACAGAGACTGCCAGTCATCTGAAAGCATGAAAACGTTACAGCCAGCCTAAAGCATGACACGCATGCGCTTGCCGTCTGCGTCACACATTGTACTATTCTAAGTCCTAATATTTGTCAATTGTGAAAAACTGTGTATAGTGAAGTAGTATAGGTAAGCGGACATTAATTTCAGTTTGGTTATTATCAAGCATGATAAAGACAAGGAGCATACCTACTAGGCTATGACATCACCCAAACTTTCAGCTATCTGGCGGAACCAGCAACTATTATTTTACTATCATTAAATCTAAAATACTGAGGCTCAATTATTCTTATATATTTCATCTTACACAATCAAACAATAAGTTTCATTAAAATCAAAATTATACAATATATTTAGAGTATAAGTACATGTATTGCATTAATAAATAGTAAGAGACATAATTGAATTACAAATAATCATCTGTATGACAATAAATTTTTAACACAGTGAAACTAGTTCATCTAACTTAATACAATATATTCCATATAAAAAGAATTAGGGATTACTCAATATATTAGACTTACTAAATTAAAATATGAGAAATAATTGGAATGCCAAAAAAAACACACACAATTGAATTACAGATACCTAACATTACAGCCGTATGAAACTACATCAAAACCATATAAAAAGAATTAGGGATTACTCAATATATTAGACTTACTAAATTAAAATATGAGAAATAATTGGAATGCCAAAAAAAAACACACACACAATTGAATTACAGATACCTAACATTACAGCCGTATGAAACTACATCAAAACCATATAAAAAAAAATTAGGGATTACTCAATATATTAGACTTACTAAATTAAAATATGAGAAATAATTGGAATGCCAAAAAAAAAACACACACAATTGAATTACAGATACCTAACATTACAGCCGTATGAAACTACATCAAAACCATATAAAAAGAATTAAGGATTACTCAATATATTAGACTTACTAAATTAAAATATGAGAAATAATTGGAATGCCAAAAAAAAAACACACACACAATTGAACTACAGATACCTAACATTACAGCCGTATGAAACTACATCAAAACCATATAAAAAGAATTAGAGATTACTCAATATATTAGACTTACTAAATTAAAATATGAGAAATAATTGGAATGCCAAAAAAAAAACACACACACAATTGAATTACACACATAATACCTAACATTACAGCCGTATGAAACTACATCAAAACCATATAAAAAGAATTAGGGATTACTCAATATATTAGACTTACTAAATTAAAATATGAGAAATAATTGGAATGCCAAAAAAAAACACACACACACAATTGAATTACAGATACCTAACATTACAGCCGTATGAAACTACATCAAAACCATATAAAAAGAATTAGGGGTTACTCAATATATTAGACTTACTAAATTAAAATATGAGAAATAATTGGAATGCCAAAAAAAACACACACACAATTGAATTACAGATACCTAACATTACAGCCGTATGAAACTACATCAAAACCATAGAAAACGAATTAGGGATTACTCAATATATTAGACTTACTAAATTAAAATATGAGAAATAATTGGAATGCCAAAAAAAAAACACACACACAATTGAATTACAGATACCTAACATTACAGCCGTATGAAACTACATCAAAACCATATAACAAGAATTAGGGATTACTCAATATATTAGACTTACTAAATTAAAATATGAGAAATAATTGGAATGCCAAAAAAAAACACACAGACAATTGAACTACAGATACCTAACATTACTTCCGTATGAAACTACATCAAAACCATATAAAAAGAATTAGGGATTACTCAATATATTAGACTTACTAAATTAAAATATGAGAAATAATTGGAATGCCAAAAAAAACACCACACACAATGAATTACAGATACCTAACATTACAGCCGTATGAAACTACATCAAAACCATATAAAAAGAATTAGGGATTACTCAATATATTAGACTTACTAAATTAAAATATGAGAAATAATTGGAATGCCAAAAAAAAACACACACACAATTGAATTACAGATACCTAACATTACAGCCGTGTGAAACTACATCAAAACCATATAAAAAGAATTAGGGATTACTCAATATATTAGACTTACTAATTAAAATATGAGAAATAATTGGAATGCCAAAAAAAAAAACACACACACAATTGAATTACAGATACCTAACATTACAGCCGTATGAAACTACATCAAAACCATATAAAAAGAATTAGGGATTACTCAATATATTAGACTTACTAAATTAAAATATGAGAAATAATTGGAATGCCAAAAAAAAAAAACACACACAATTGAATTACAGATACCTAACATTACAGCCGTATGAAACTACATCAAAAACCATATAAAAAGAATTAGGGATTACTCAATATATTAGACTTACTAAATTAAAATATGAGAAATAATTGGAATGCCAAAAAAAAACACACACAATTGAATTACAGATACCTAACATTACAGCCGTATGAAACTACATCAAAACCATATAAAAAGAATTAAGGATTACTCAATATATTAGACTTACTAAATTAAAATATGAGAAATAATTGGAATGCCAAAAAAAAAACCACACACAATTGAATTACAGATACCTAACATTACAGCCGTATGAAACTACATCAAACCATATAAAAAGAATTAGAGATTACTCAATATATTAGACTTACTAAATTAAAATATGAGAAATAATTGGAATGCCAAAAAAAAAACACACACACAATTGAATTACAGATACCTAACATTACAGCCGTATGAAACTACATCAAAACCATAATAAAAGAATTAGGGATTACTCAATATATTAGACTTACTAAATTAAAATATGAGAAATAATTGGAATGCCAAAAAAAAACACACACACACAATTGAATTACAGATACCTAACATTACAGCCGTATGAAAACTACATCAAAACCATATAAAAAGAATTAGGGGTTACTCAATATATTAGACTTACTAAATTAAAATATGAGAAATAATTGGAATGCCAAAAAAAAACACACACACAATTGAATTACAGATACCTAACATTACAGCCGTATGAAACTACATCAAAACCATATAAAAAGAATTAGGGATTACTCAATATATTAGACTTACTAAATTAAAATATGAGAAATAATTGGAATGCCAAAAAAAAAACACACACACAATTGAATTACAGATACCTAACATTACAGCCGTATGAAACTACCATCAAACCATATAAAAAGAATTAGGGATTACTCAATATATTAGAACTTACTAAATTAAAATATGAGAAATAATTGGAATGCCAAAAAAAAACACACAGACAATTGAACTACAGATACCTAACATTACTTCCGTATGAAACTACATCAAAACCATATAAAAAGAATTAGGGATTACTCAATATATTAGACTTACTAAATTAAAATATGAGAAATAATTGGAATGCCAAAAAAAAACACACACACAATTGAATTACAGATACCTAACATTACAGCCGTATGAAACTACATCAAAACCATATAAAAAGAATTAGGGATTACTCAATATATTAACTTACTAAATTAAATATGAGAAATAATTGGAATGCCAAAAAAAAAACACACCACACAATTGAATTACAGATACCTAACATTACAGCCGTGTGAAACTACATCAAAACCATATAAAAAGAATTAGGGATTACTCAATATATTAGACTTACTAAATTAAAATATGAGAAATAATTGGAATGCCAAAAAAAAAACACACACACACAATTGAATTACAGATACCTAACATTACAGCCGTATGAAACTACATCAAAACCATATAAAAAGAATTAGGGATTACTCAATATATTAGACTTACTAAATTAAAATATGAGAAATAATTGGAATGCCAAAAAAAAACACACACACAATTGAAAATTACAGATACCTAACATTACAGCCGTATGAAACTACATCAAAACCATATAAAAAGAATTAGGGATTACTCAATATATTAGACTTACTAAATTAAAATATGAGAAATAATTGGAATGCCAAAAAAAAAACACACACACAATTGAATTACAGATACCTAACATTACAGCCGTATGAAACTACATCAAAACCATATAAAAGAATTAGGGATTACTCAATATATTAGACTTACTAAATTAAAATATGAGAAATAATTGGAATGCCAAAAAAAAACACACACACAATGAATTACAGATACCTAACATTACAGCCGTATGAAACTACATCAAAACCATATAAAAGAATTAGGGATTACTCAATATATTAGACTTACTAAATTAAAATATGAGAAATAATTGGAATGCCAAAAAAAAACACACCACAATTGAACTATAGATACCTAACATTACAGCCGTGTGAAACTACATCAAAACCATATAAAAAGAATTAGGGATTACTCAATATATTAGACTTACTAAATTAAAATATGAGAAATAATTGGAATGCCAAAAAAAACACACACACAATTGAATTACAGATACCTAACATTACAGCCGTATGAAACTACATCAAAACCATATAAAAAGAATTAGGGATTACTCAATATATTAGACTTACTAAATTAAAATATGAGAAATAATTGGAATGCCAAAAAAAACACACACACACAATTGAACTACAGATACCTAACATTACAGCCGTGTGAAACTACATCAAAACCATATAAAAAGAATTAGGGATTACTCAATATATTAGACTTACTAAATTAAAATATGAGAAATAATTGGAATGCCAAAAAAAAAAAACACACACACAATTGAATTACAGATACCTAACATTACAGCCGTATGAAACTACATCAAAACCATATAAAAAGAATTAGGGATTACTCAATATATTAGACTTACTAAATTAAAATATGAGAAATAATTGGAATGCCAAAAAAAAACACACACAATCGAATTACAATTACGTAACATTACAGCCGTATGAAACTACATCAAAACCATATAAAAAGAATTAGGGATTACTCAATATATTAGACTTACTAAATTAAAATATGAGAAATAATTGGAATGCCAAAAAAAAACACACACACACAATTGAATTACAGATACCTAACATTACAGCCGTATGAAACTACATCAAAACCATATAAAAAGAATTAGGGATTACTCAATATATTAGACTTACTAAATTAAAATATGAGAAATAATTGGAATGCCAAAAAAAACACACACACACAATTGAATTACAGATACCTAACATTACAGCCGTATGAAACTACATCAAAACCATATAAAAAGAATTAGGGATTACTCAATATATTAGACTTACTAAATTAAAATATGAGAAATATTGGAATGCCAAAAAAAAAACACACACACAAATGAATTACAGATACCTAACATTACAGCCGTATGAAACTACATCAAAACCATATAAAAGAATTAGGGATTACTCAATATATTAGACTTACTAAATTAAAATATGAGAAATAATTGGAATCCAAAAAAAAACACACACACAATTGAACTACAGATACCTAACATTACATCCGTATGAAACTACATCAAAACCATATAAAAAGAATTAGGGATTACTCAATATATTAGACTTACTAAATTAAAATATGAGAAATAAATTGGAATGCCAAAAAAAACACACACACACAATTGAATTACAGATACCTAACATTACAGCCGTATGAAACTACATCAAAACCATATAAAAAGAATTAGGAATTACTCAATATATTAGACTTACTAAATTAAAATATGAGAAATAATTGGAATGCCAAAAAAAAAACACACACACAATTGAACTACAGATACCTAACATTACAGCCGTGTGAAACTACATCAAAACCATATAAAAAGAATTAGGGATTACTCAATATATTAGACTTACTAAATTAAAATATGAGAAATAATTGGAATGCCAAAAAAAAACACACACACAATTGAATTACAGATACCTAACATTACCGCCGTATGAAACTACATCAAAACCATATAAAAAGAATTAGGGATTACTCAATATATTAGACTTACTAAATTAAAATATGAGAAATAATTGGAATGCCAAAAAAAAAACACACACAAATCGAATTACAGATACCTAACATTACAGCCGTATGAAACTACATCAAACACATATAAAAAGAATTAGGGATTACTCAATATATTAGACTTACTAAATTAAAATATGAGAAATAATTGGAATGCCAAAAAAAACACACACACAATTGAATTACAGATACCTAACATTACAGCCGTATGAAACTACATCAAAACCATATAAAAAGAATTAGGGATTACTCAATATATTAGAC
The DNA here is from genome assembly GCA_030220185.1 of Diploptera punctata. NCBI lineage: Eukaryota > Metazoa > Arthropoda > Insecta > Blattodea > Blaberidae > Diploptera > Diploptera punctata. The sequence continues at coordinate 2,273,713 of JASPKZ010000042.1, forward strand.
TTACTAAATTAAAATATGAGAAATAATTGGAATGCCAAAAAAAACACACACACACAATTGAACTACAGATACCTAACATTACAGCCGTGTGAAACTACATCAAAACCATATAAAAAGAATTAGGGATTACTCAATATATTAGACTTACTAAATTAAAATATGAGAAATAATTGGAATGCCAAAAAAAAAACACACACACAATTGAATTACAGATACCTAACATTACAGCCGTATGAAACTACATCAAAACCATATAAAAAGAATTAGGGATTACTCAATATATTAGACTTACTAAATTAAAATATGAGAAATAATTGGAATGCCAAAAAAAAACACACACACAATCGAATTACAGATACCTAACATTACAGCCGTATGAAACTACATCAAAACCATATAAAAAGAATTAGGGATTACTCAATATATTAGACTTACTAAATTAAAATATGAGAAATAATTGGAATGCCAAAAAAAAAACACACACACAATTGAATTACAGATACCTAACATTACAGCCGTATGAAACTACATCAAAACCATATAAAAAGAATTAGGGATTACTCAATATATTAGACTTACTAAATTAAAATATGAGAAATAATTGGAATGCCAAAAAAAACACACACACAATTGAATTACAGATACCTAACATTACAGCCGTATGAAACTACATCAAAACCATATAAAAAGAATTAGGGATTACTCAATATATTAGACTTACTAAATTAAAATATGAGAAATAATTGGAATGCCAAAAAAAACACACACACAATTGAATTACAGATACCTAACATTACAGCCGTATGAAACTACATCAAAACCATATAAAAAGAATTAGGGATTACTCAATATATTAGACTTACTAAATTAAAATATGAGAAATAATTGGAATGCCAAAAAAAAAAAACACACACACAATTGAATTACAGATACTTAACATTACAGCCGTATGAAACTACATCAACTCATCATTACCACTACAGACCATGAAACTATTTACATTAATTAAAAATATAACTTCTCATCTTCTCACGAAAAACAATGTCTACGAAATTGTAACTCGGTGTTCAATGCAGAATTATTATTATTATAGTTATGTGGAACTGTTTATAATTCTTAAATACACTAATTACGAAATTATGTCAGTATGCAATGTAGAATTATCATTACAGTTATGTGGAACTGTTTAAAATGCTTAAATACACTAATTATGAAATTAGAAGTCAGTATGTAATAAAGAGTTCTGTGGAACTGTTTAAAGTGCTTAAATACACTAATTATGAAATTATATATCAGTATGTAATAAAGAGTTCTGTGGAACTGTTTAAAATTCTTAAATACACTAATTGTGAAATTACAAGTGAGTATGTGATAAAAAGTTCTGTGGAACTGTTTAAAGTGCATAAATACACTAATTATGAAATTACAAGTATGTGATAAAGAGTTCTTTGGAACTGTTTAAAGTGCTTAAATACACTAATTATGAAATTACAAGTCAGTATGTAATAAAAAGTTCTGTGGAACTGTTTATAATGCTTAAATACACTAATTATGAAATTACAAGTCAGTGTGTAATGAAGAGTTCTGTGGAACCTTTTAAAATGCTTAAATACACTAATTATGAAATTATATATCAGTATGTAATAAAGAGTTCTGTGGAACTGTTTAAAATTCTTAAATACACTAATTGTGAAATTACAAGTGAGTATGTAATAGAGTTATGTAGTACTGTTTAAAGTGCTTAAATACACTAATTATGAAATTACAAGTGAGTATGTAACAAAGAGTTCTGTGGAACTGTTTAAAGCGCTTAAATACACTAATTATGAAATTACAAGTCAGTATGTAATAAAGAGTTCTGTGGAACTATTTAAAGTGCTTAAATACACTAATTATGAAATGACAAGTGAGTATGTAATAAATAGTTCTGTGGAACTGTTTAAAGTGCTTAAATACACTAATTATGAAATTACAAGTGAGTATATAATAAAGAGTTCTGTGGAACTGTTTAAAATGCTTAAATACACTAATTATGAAATTACAAGTGAGTATGTAATAAAGAGTTCTGTGGAACTGTTTAAAGTGCTTAAATACACTAATTATGAAATTACAAGTGAGTATGTAATAAAGAGTTCTGTGGAACTGTTTAAAGTGCTTAAATACACTAATTATGAAATTACAAGTCAGTATGTAATAAAGAGTTCCGTGGAACTGTTTAAAGTGCTTAAATACACTAATTATGAAATTACAAGTGAGTATGTAATAAAGAGTTCTGTGGAACTGTTTAAAGTGCTTAAATACACTAATTATGAAATTACAAGTCAGTATGTAATAAAGAGTTCTGTGGAACTGTTTATAATGCTTAAATACACTAATTATGAAATTACAAGTCAGTATGTAATAAAGAGTTCTGTGGAACTGTTTATAATGCTTAAATACACTAATTATGAAATTACAAGTCAGTGTGTAATGAAGAGTTCTGTGGAACTGTTTATAATGCTTAAATACACTAATTATGAAATTACAAGTCAGTATGTAATAAAGAGTTCTGTGGAACTGTTTATAATGCTTAAATACACTAATTATGAAATTTAAAGTCAGTATGTAATAAAGAGTTCTGTGGAACTGTTTATAATGCTTAAATACACTAATTATGAAATTACAAGTCAGTGTGTAATGAAGAGTTCTGTGGAACCTTTTAAAATGCTTAAATACACTATTTTGCACAACAAACTTTTATTACGATGTAGAATTCTAATTTTATAAAGTGACTATAACTAATTTCACTTTTCATAAGGCTGAATCTGTTAAGTATCTTAAATAATTAATATTTAAACATCCTGTTCAATTTGGAGTATCAGATATATGATATTTGGGAGTAAATGACAAAAAAAATGATAATTGTTAAGGAGGCTTGTTACTGTTGCATTTTAAACTGTGATGTCCACTTGTCCAACATGATTATCTCAGATTAAGTAATTTTCAGAATTTTGAATCCGGTTAACATGTTCTATGTATTGGTTTATCCAGGATGCTTGATAATGTAAACAGTAATGATTTTTTTTAATATTGATCTTGACGTTTTTTTTATAATCGAATATAATTTAATTATGATGTAGAATTCTAATTTTATAAAGTGACTATAACTAATTTCACTTTTCATAAGGCTGAATCTGTTAAGTATCTTAAATAATTAATATTTAAACATCCTGTTCAATTTGGAGTATCAGATATATGATATTTGGGAGTAAATGACAAAAAAAATGATAATTGTTAAGGAGGCTTGTTACTGTTGCATTTTAAACTGTGATGTCCACTTGTCCAACATGATTATCTCAGATTAAGTAATTTTCAGAATTTTGAATCCTGTTAACTTGTTCTATGTATTGGTTTATCCAGGATGCTTGATAATGTAAACAATAATGATTTTTTTTTTTAATATTGATCTTGACGTTTTTTTTTATAATCGAATATAATGTAATTATGATGTAGAATTTTAATTTTATAAAGTGACTATAACTAATTTCACTTTTCATAAGGCTGAATCTGTTAAGTATCTTAAATAATTAATATTTAAACATCCTGTTCAATTTGGAGTATCAGATATATGATATTTGGGAGTAAATGACAAAAAAAATTATAATTGTTAAGGAGGCTTGTTACTGTTGCATTTTAAACTGTGATGTCCACTTGTCCAACATGATTATCTCAGATTAAGTAATTTTCAGAATTTTGAATCCTGTTAACTTGTTCTATGTATTGGTTTATCCAGGATGCTTGATAATGTAAACAATAATGATTTTTTTTTTAATATTGATCTTGACGTTTTTTTTATAATCGAATATAATTTAATTATGATGTAGAATTTTAATTTTATAAAGTGACTATAACTAATTTCACTTTTCATAAGGCTGAATCTGTTAAGTATCTTAAATAATTAATATTTAAACATCCTGTTCAATTTGGAGTATCCGATATATGATATTTGGGAGTAAATGACAAAAAAAATGATAATTGTTAAGGAGGCTTGTTACTGTTGCATTTTAAACTGTGATGTCCACTTGTCCAACATGATTATCTCAGATTAAGTAATTTTCAGAATTTTGAATCCGGTTAACTTGTTCTATGTATTGGTTTATCCAGGATGCTTGATAATGTAAACAATAATGATTTTTTTTTTAATATGTACTTGACGTTTTTTTTTGTAATCGAAGAATTTTATCGTGATAGTCCTCAAATCAGACTGCGTAATTTTGTTCTCTACAATCTTTATTATTAAGTTTTTATGTTTTCATATCATTCTGTTGTTTTTGTTTTTTTTAATACCGGTATTATAATTTTTTTTGGGTATTATGCTTTTATTTTTTTTTCTGGAAGTTTTTTGTAGTAGAGTTGCTACTTATAGCTATAATTCAATTTTATTATTGGCCTCACTTTCTTATTTTCATTCTGATTTATAAAATAATTGGTCTTTGGCATAAGTTTTATAACCTTTGTAATTAAAGATATCATATTTGTTACTTTAATTTATTGGATAATCTGATACGTTCAATACTACGCTCCGCTCCTTTTTTTTCTTCCTGCAACAGAATATTTTATCATAAGTAATGCCACGAGTGAATTCCAATTTATCTAGAGAATTTGGAAATCAAGAGTGGTATTTGTTAGGACTATTTAACAATAAAATTAAGCTGTTTAGTGACAAATAATTATTTAAATATAGTTATTTTGAAATATTCATATATTTAATGTAAACGGCGATGTTTGAAAACAAATGAGAAACGTTTGTTATGCTTTATTTGTTCATCACTGCAACCAGATCATATTAATTATTATCAAATGATCGCAATATTGTAAGAATGCACCCTTGTGGAGAACAAAATGAAACACATCAAACTGTTTATAACGAACATTATATGCTATTAATTAATTTATGATGTCCTATAATGTAAATATGTCAATTATATTATTCTGGAACGTAAATTCCTGGGAAATAATACGTTTAAGAAAGTGAAAACTATTTTTTTTGTGTGATATAATCAATTGCTACAAATGTTTTTATATTATATCCTGCAAGCACTATCTGGCTACATTCGTGCACTATATACAGGGTGTTTCATAACGGATGGCGCAAAATTAAATGGTTGAAAGTACACGATAATAGAAGCAACAATGTCCCAATAAACATGGGTCCGCAAACGAGCCGTTTGCGAGATAATTACGAATGTATGGTTACAAGCCGCCACTGACGTCATTGTTTGTAACATCGTACTAGGTGATTATCTCATTGGGCCACACATTCTTCCACCAAACCTTAATGGATGGAGGTACCTTAGGTTTCTGCGGCGTCATCTTCCAGGATTGCTTGAGGATGTTTCCCTTCAGCAACGTCAGAGTTTGTGGTACATGCATGATAGAGCTCCGGCACATTTTGCTGCTGCTGTGAGACGGCATCTAACGCGCAGATACGGCCAAAGATGGATAGATCAAGGCGCATCTGTACCTTGGCCTCCAAGATCACCTGATCTAAATTCTTTGGATTTTTATGTCTGGGGTCATCTCAAAAGCGAAGTGTACAGCACACCCGTTAACACGATTGAAGAACTGGAGCAGAGAGTTGTACATGCTTGTCAAAAATTCAGAAATGGTCCAGGGGTTTTCGAAAGAATTCGACATTCATTGCAGAGACGAGCTCAGTATTGCATCCACATGCAAGGAAGACACTTTAACATCTCCTTTAACAGTTAACCCATAAGTGAAGTGAACTGTGAAATGTGAACTAAATGAGATGAAAAATTAATAGTAAAGTCTAAATTCAAATTAATTTGTACTAACTAGGGCGATGTTTACAATGAAGTCAGTGGCGGCTTGTAACCATACATTCGTAATTATCTCGTAAACGGCTCGTTTGCGGACCCATGTTTATTGGGACATTGTTGCTTCTATTATCGTGTACTTTCGACAATTTAAGTTTGCGCCATCCTGTATGAAACACCCTGTATACAACCTGGTAGCCACATGGATTCTAGAATTCTTACATCTTAATACATAAATCGTTATATTCAACGTATTTCTTAGAGAGCCAGTCACTTCAAAATAATGCTCGAACCTATTCAGAATGTTAAAAAGGAGGAGCTTGATTATAAAGTGATAAAATCCAGATAAAAAACGACTGTAATTGGTTGTAAATCAAAATTCATTAAAATGTGATTGTTGATTGACTCCCTTTTGGCGCGTGAGTTAAATAGTCTTAGAAATTGTATTTATATTCTCTGCACACGAAACCTGGAAGAGAGATGAACTGCACAATCCCCAAGTTGCTAGGATGTTCTGTACATGGATATGTCAGCTTGATTTTAATCTTAACGCTAGTAACAGCGTTTTTACACGCTTTATATTAGCTTGACCTGTATCTATCTATCTATCTTATGTAACGGAATCTTTCAACGCGATTTTCACCCACTTAAAATCATTGGATCGACTTTAAACTTTGTATACTTGTAGAGAACCCGTGACAATACAATAATTTCATATTTATTTTCTAAAATCCTGGCCATAATCATCAGAAAATCAAAAAAAGTGTTTTTATATCAATGTAACGGAATATTTCAACGCGATTTTCACCCACTTAGAAACATTGGATCGGCTTGAAACTTTGTACACGTGTAGAGGACCCGTGACAATACAATAATTTCATGTTTTGTTTCTAAAATCCTGGCCAGAATCATTCGAAAATCAAAAAAATGAAAACTGGTATAATAGGTTGCGGACTTGTCGAGTTTTTAGTCAATCGTTGTAAGAGCGCAGTTGGTAGAGCAGTGAACTCTTAGTTGTATATGATTTCAGTAATCCATACGTCGCTGGTTCAAATCCAGCTGGGAGGGTTTTTTAATAGAAGAGTATTACTTTTAGCTCATACTACAATAGTATCGAATTTAAAGATATTTACATTTTTATCTTATTCTGTAAAATATTAAAGCTAAAAAATAAAAAATAAATAATAGTTTTAAAAAACTAAAAGAACACGCTTTATTAGAAAACTAAAAAATGAAAAATCATTTTAATTTGCAATACGCTTGGGATAAAATAATGTGGCAACAAAAAAAATCATCTCCAACACATATAGAATAAAACTAGAGTTATCAACAAAAAGAAAATAATTTTACCATCAAAAGCGTGGGGTGCTTTTTATGATTTTTACATTTTCTTCTTAGAGAGCTTACGTTTACCAATATCTGTTTATTATCAAATATATTAATTGATATAGAGCACCCCACGCTTTTGATGGTAAAATTATTTTCTTTTTGTTGATAACTCTAGTTTTATTCTATATGTGTTGGAGATGATTTTTTTTGTTGACCACTTTATTTTATCCCAAGCGTATTGCAAATTAAAATTATTTTTCATTTTTTAGTTTTCTAATAAAGCGTGTCCTTATAGTTTTCTAAAACTATTATTTATTTGATTTTCTGATTATTATGGCCAGGATTTTAGAAAATAAATATGAAATTATTGTGTTGTCACGGGTCCTCTACAAGTATACAAAGTTTCAAGTCGATGCAATGTTTCTAAGTGGGTAAAAATCGCGTTGAAAGATTCCGTTACGTTGATACAAAAACACTTTTTTTTTATTTTCTGGTGGTTATGGCAAGGATTTTAGAAAATAAATATGAAATTATTATATTGTCACGGGTCCTCTACAAGTATACAAAGATTCAGGTCGATCCAATGATTTTAAGTAGGTGAAAATCGCGTTGAAAGATTCCGTTACATAGATAGATAGATAGATAGATAGATAGATATATATATACAGATCAAGCTAATATAAAGCGTGTAAAATGGGTGTACACTTACTTATCACTCCCTAACGCCGATCCAACCAGCGATAACCCACACAAGCGATCGAAAAATCATAGACTAAATAATATACTCTGTGGAGTAAATGGCAGTCAGAATCACAATATTGCCTAACAATGTCATAATGTTGTGATTTGCATATTAAAAAAAGTGCTTAATATTATCAAATAATGTTATAAAAATTGTTTGAAAAAGTTCAAAATATTGAAAAATGTTAGTAAACACAAAAGAATGGCTATAATTTAGAGCAATCAAGTCAAAACTCAAGGGTAACCATAAGTGCTGTTCAGCCCTTAAAAATTACTATAATCTTATTTTAATGATATAACTTGAGGTGTTAAAAACCGCTGCTAAAATGTGTTTACAAGACTTTTCTGCAACTTGCATTGATAGATTGAAATTGTCTTCCTTTAACTCATCATTCCTCACTCATCGGCCAACATTACTTCGTAATACTACAACTCCCTTGCAATGCGTTACCTTGTAAAGCAAAGAACGTGTTCCGGCGAGAATTAGTCACGGTGAGCAGTAGAGCAGGGCGAACATCCAGACTAGCAAAGCTATCCTCTTAGCTCTGACGACTGTGCACAAAGCTTGCGCTCTCAGTGGATTGCATAGAACGATGTACCTCTCCACGGTGAAGGCGACTAGGCTGAGAGACGATGCGTTGATTCCCAAATTCTGGCAGAACACGAGCACAGCACAGCTAATGTTGCCCCAGAGCCATAGATTTCCCACAAGGTAATAGCTGAGGATCTCCACAGGCACAGCAGCGAAAAGAACCACACAATCCGCCACTGCTAAACTTACCTGCAACACCAGAAGTGCCTCGTTTAATACAGAATGGAAGTAATATATGAGCGCAGATTTTTAAAGCGGCACCTACACGATCATTATTTACGTCCATATATTGCACAATATTTTGTACAATAGTATTACTTGGCCGCAATAAACTGAAAACACGGTGCAATATTATTGCTCAATAAATTAGTTCGCGGGTGATACTTGAGAAGTCAACATGTGGAATAATAAGAAGACAGAACACAGAACTGAAATAGTATTGCGCGATAGTGCCAACAGACGACGCAATATTTACTAGATTGCACAATAAAAATCAAATTGTTTTTGATTGATTCAAAATATTGCGCAATCTTTCAATGTGATCTACAGACGTTCAATATTATTTTACAATGTCAATTATTGTGAAATATATATTGACGTATTTATTGATCGTGTAGGGGTCGCTTAAGTATGAATTCCTTATAGTAATCATAAAAGAAAGACATTTTAGTTACAAATTTAATAATAATAATAATAATAATAATAATAATAATAATGATCCATCCACCCATAATAATTCTGCCCGAGGCCAGATCTTTCACTGCAATCATAGCATCTTCATGCTATGGTTTGCAGCTTTACTACGGAATTATAGGTGTGGTAGCTTCCCGTTGCTTTCCACATCGGTGAAGGATGATGATGATAATGATAATGATGATGATGGCCGGATGATTTTCGGGAACTGTTGAGCCCTAAGCTTCCTGATATTTGTCTTACAGGTTAGGAAAAACCCCGAAAAAAACCTCACCCAGGAGCCCGTCCCGACCGGGAATCGGACACGGACCCGCTGCGTGATAAGTCCATAGCGGTGGATAATAATAATAATAATGATGATGATGATAATGATGATGATGTTGTAGATGTAGAGTGTGTAGATGATGTAGATGTAGATTATGTAGATGTAGATGATGTAGATGTAGATGACGTAGATGTGGATGACGTAGATGTGGATGATGTAGATGTAGATGATGTAGATGCAGATGATGTAGATGCAGATGATGTAGATGCAGATGATGTAGATGCAGATGATATAGATGCATATGATGATGTAGATGTGGATGACGTAGATGATGTAGATGTAGGAGTAGCTGATGTAGATGTAGATGATGTAGATGTACATGATGTATATATAGATGATATAGATGATGTACATGACACACTAGACAAATTAAATAGTGACCTAGACTCAATTTCCCAATGGTCGAAGAAACATGAACTTAATCTAAATGCTGACAAGACACAATGCATAATTATAGGACATCGGCGAATCCAAAGCATTATAAATTACGAAAATATCCCTACCATTCTCCTAAATGACAAAAACATCCCCTACAGCTCAGTAGTAAAAAATCTGGGTATTTACATGGACCAACACCTAGACTGGAAAATCCAGGTGAATAATACCTGCAAGAAAGTGTTCTCAATTCTTCACTCCCTAAATAGTTTTAAAAACTTCCTTCCTACAAAATTAAAACAAATACTTGTACAGACTCTTATAATGCCACACTTCGACTACTGCGACATATTACTGACTAATCTGACAACTGATCTATCTGACAGACTACAGCGTGCTCATAATGCGTGCATTCGATTTATCTTCAATCTCCGTCCTTATGACCACGTGTCTCCTTAATTTCAGGCCTTATCATGGCTACGCCTAAATGACAGAAGAACTTTACATTCACATACCTTACTATTCCAAATTCTGCGCACATATTTACCAAGTTATTTAACAACACGTTTTCAAAATTTATCGGCTCATCACAATTTAGGAACAAGATCACAAGACTCTTCTTTACTTTTGATACCACAACACAGGACCTGTCTATACTCTGAATCTTACACAATATCTATGACTAGAGCCTGGAACTCACTTCCCAGTCATGTCAGGGACTGTCAATCGCTATCATTATTTAAATCCAAATTAACTGATATCTTAAATTCGACACAATGAAAACATTAACTGCATAACAACTATATAGAGCATTCCATTAATAGTCATCTAGGAAGCTACTTACTTTATTTTACATAATTTAAATTTTATTATATTCTATGTTTTTGTTAGTATTAGCTAGTATTAGATCACATCATCTTTGTATTTTGTTTAGTCTGTATTTTAATATCTTAAAATTGTAATATGTATGTAATTGTTTGTATAATTTTACTATTCGCTGGCTGAGTGGAAGAGAAAGCCTTATGGCCTTAACTCTGCCAGCTAAAATAAAGCATTATTATTATTATTATTATTATTATTATTATTATTATTATTATTATTATTGATGTAGATGTACATGACGTAGATGTAGATGTACATGATGTAGATGCACTTGATGTAGATGCACATGATGTAGATGTAGATGATGTATATGATGTAGATGATGTATATGATGTAGATGTAGATCATGTATATGATGTAGATGTAGATGTTCTATATCAATTAATATATTTGATAATAAACATATATTGGTAAAAGTAAAGTCTCTAAGAAGACAATGTTAAAATCATAAAAAGCACCCCACGCTTTTGATGGCAAAATTAATTTCTTTTTGTTGATAACTCAAGTTTAATTCTATATGTGTTGGAGATGATTTTTTTGTTGACCACTTTAATTTTATCCCAAGCGTGTTGTAAATTAAAACTTATTTTTCATTTTTTAGTTCGGTTTTCTAATAAAGTGTGTTGTTTTAGTTTTTTAAAACTATTATTTATTTTGTTTATTGTTCATAGTTATGTACCAGGCAGAATAGATAACCAACTAATTCATTGGCACTAATAAACCATAACATAATGGCCGCGGGATCATAAGATCCCTGAGCTGATGTATCCTAATCATTCTCTGTATAAATTACCTCCATCAAATCACAGCAATATTAGTCTCCCACCTCATTCTTCACCTACTTACTGGGGGCTTCCCGTGTTTTATTTTCCTACGAATTTCCATGTCCCTCTTACATTTTCCATTCGTGCTATATATCTTCTTCGCGGTAGTCTATGTTCATGTAGTTCTCTGTTATGCAGTCTTCTTCATTCACCCTACCGTCTCACTTTCGTCCAAAAAATGTTTGTAAGAATGTTATAAATAACGTAATATTTTTTTCCTCTTTGAAAGTAAAAGTTAATATTGATACTGTATAATAGCGAAAATTAATCACTTATTGAGAGAAGAGTCCATATAATTGTAATAACATGCTTTTTCAGAATTGAGCCTATGTTTAATTTATTTATGCACTTCATTACTGTTTGTAGTTATTGTTTCTATATATTATAATTCAGACACTTTTTCTAATTTGTCATTAGTGCCCATTTCCAACATAGAGTGTGTATCATAAATGATAGCGCAAATAGAAGCAGTAGAAAATGCATTTTTAATAGAATCAAAAAATTCTCAGTAAACATGGGTCCGCAAATGAACCGTTTGTACATAAAATATTTCCACACTTTGACTTGATGCACGCAGGTATTAAACAACTTAAACGTTATTAAGCCCCTCGCTAAACGTCGCGTATTTAAGGTTTTCCTGTTCTATTGAATCTGTCAAGGAATAATAATGCCGTACACTGTACAGAATCCTCAAACCCTTTAAAATAAGTGTTCAAAATATCATCTTTGCATCTGGATACAAGACCGTATTCTTCTTCACGTTAATTTTCGAATTATTTCTAGTACTCCTGGATAATGTTTAAATTCTTATTAATCACTTACAATTACACAGCATATTACATCAACCGGTTAAGCACCATTTTAAAATAAAATTGAGATTTTGATGTCATCTGATGCATTGGCTCATGAATTAAGTGTATGCACAGTTTTATGGTGATATCTTTAAATTTAGCCCTACTATCAAAGAAAAATATGAAACGCCATTAGTCCTCTCAGATATTATGCACAGTTTTATGGTGATATCTTTAAATTTAGCCCTACTATCAAAGAAAAATATGAAACGCCATTAGTCCTATCAGATATTTTGTGTTTTGCAACAAACTGGATCATCATAAATACTAATCTAAATTTTGCATCATGCTGCTTAGCTCCAAATTCTCCTGCTCTTATATTGTGGATGGATATCTGACTATTGTAGTTTGGCGCTACAATATATCATCAAGATTGTCGTGTCAATGTGATTTTTTAATGACATATAGGGCTTAGAAAATTTTAGATATGGGTTAGAAGAAGTGCCTTGAAAATGGAAAGGCGTCTTCTGTCTCACTGCAGGTATGTAAGAGTTTTATTTATTATGTGAATCGTATATTTTTCGTACACGAAGTCCATATATTATAGTCCTATTTTATAAACATAAAGATAAAAAATTGTAATCTCAAAATCTCAACTTCAAAAACTAAAATTATGGCTTTTCAGGGCAAAGTGCCAGTCAGAGCAAAAAGAGTGATCAATAATGAAATAATAGAACAGATAGCACACTTTAACTATCTTGGTTCAGATATAACATATAGCTATGATTCGGATATACATAATAAATGAAACCGATATCAAATGATGTGTGGCACCATAAGAAGAACCCTCCGAAAGACTCGAAGAGAAACTCAGCTCAGGTTTTATAAAATGATGGCTGTTCCTGTTCTTTTATATGGTTCTGAATCTTGGATACTTACAAAAAAAGATATCTCACACATTCAGGCCACTGAAATTAAATTTTTAAGATCCGTAAAATGATGTACACGCATGGGTAGATTACACAATTAATCAATAAGAAATTAACTGGAGATATTTTCAATAGTTGATAAACTAGAAGAGCACAAATACCAATGGAAAGAACATTTAGACAGAATGGACAATACAAGATTACCCAAAAAATCAACACCTACAAACCACATGGGAAAAGTTCTTTGCGACGGCCAAGGAAACGATGGACTTGAAACCGGAAGAGGTCACATTGACATAATCCTGGAAAGGAAGAAGAAGAAATATAAAAAAATCAGGCGCTTGTCAATTCAGAGGCCATTGTAATACGTGACGAAGTTAGGAGACTCACTATTCACCAGTGAGTGAAATTCGTTCTCCGTTTTTTTTGGTGAAATGAAAAGAGTATATTTTTTCTAATTTTTTTCTATGATAATTTTAATACACATAAATTTCCACTGTGAATAATTCATATTAAAAATATGAGATAAATTATTTGTATTATTTACTGTTGTTCCACTTATTTTAAATATTGTTTACAGTTATGTAAGTATATTATTAGTCATGTATATGCCGTTTAAAAAGTATTATACAGTGAGATCAGCATAGTATTGGACAGCAAACGTGGTATTTGTGCTGTACTCTAACGAAGGCTTGAAATGTGTGCTGACTCAGCAGTATTCGAGTACATCCCACGTATTCACGGTTACAGTTAGATAGTGTGATTCGAGTAGGTAAGTTGCTCAGTCGCTTTTCCCTGTGAACTGAACGACGTGTATTTAAACTGTATAATGACTAATTATTTTTCTACTGTACAACGTGTATTTATTTCTTCTTCTTCTTCTTCTTCTTCTTCTTAACTTCCTGGTGTAGGCATTAATTGCCTGTTCCGTCTTCCCTAATAGATCTAAGACCATCTCTTCCGAGGACGTCCGGCATTTCTTTATGATCAGTATTTGTTAACTCAGTCTGCCAGCCAAGTACGAAGGCTCTTTGAAACACGATTCCCGGGTGTAAAAATCCCATCACGTTCAACAGTTCATAATCTCTATAACAAATTTCACGCAACGGGAAGTGTCGAGCCTAAGAAGCCACACAAGCCGCCTTGTGTTCTCACAGAATAAACAATAGACGACATCGGTTATCGATTGGAGCAGTCTCTTAGAACATCACTTAGGCGCCTTTCGCAACAAGTAGGAATATCTTATGGCTCTGTACAAAAAGCTACTAAATTGTAAAAGTTGCATCCATATAAAATAACCAAGACACATGCTCTTCAACCGGGTGACCCTATTCCTAGGCGCTCATTTTGTGAGTGGATGCTAAATAATATTCATAATGGTTTAATAGACCCACATTTAATATGTTTTTCGGATGAGACGTGGTTCCATCTCCATGGTTACGTGAGTTCGCAAAACAATCGTCATTGGGGTCCTGAGAACCCTAATATCGTACATGAGAGCCCTGCCCCTCCATGGTGCGAAAATTGGTGTATGAATGCGCTATTCGTGGCGAAAGAATCATAGGCCCCATTTTATTTCGGAACAACAGTCCCATTCTCGTACATATGTGAATGACATTCTGACACCCTTCTACAGGGAACTAACCGACAGGGAGCGTGATTTCACATTCTTCCAGCAAGACTCAGCTAGGCCTACAGCTCATACAGCTGATATTTCAATGCGCGAAATTCACCGCGTGTTCCATAACGGAATTATTAGTAGGGATTTATGGCCTGCTCGTTCACCCGATATAACCCCCTGCGATTTCTATCTCTGGGGCAGATTGAAAAATGCTGTGTACAAGAGAACCCCACGCACTCTGGAAGAACTGAAACGTAATATCCGTGACGAAATTAACCACATCAGTAAAAGAGAACTACAACTAGTTATGGGAAATTTTATAAAGAGGTGTCAAAAATGTATAGACAACGAAGGTGGACAGTTTCGGCACATGTGTCAATAAATTTGGTAAGTATGACGATTTGTAAAATAATTATGGAAATGCATGTGGTTGTATCACCGCGATGCTACCTGTCAGTTCCCCGCCGCGAGTGCGTCAGCAGTGTAAAGCGAAATTCCTGCGTCTGCTGTCAGTTCTATACTGATCGCACTGTAGTTCAAAATAAGAATTTAGTGTGCAAGATGATGGATGTCTATCGATATTTTTTACCGTAAGGAATAAAAATATTGATACAGCATGCCTGTTTTTATGTGTGTTTTTTGTACTACTGTAATTGTATGAATAAATTGGATTTATTTAGAAAATAGCATCCATTTAACATGCACATTTCATATTGTAATATGTATGAAGTATTACAAAACAATACAACATAAAAACCGATATAAATAATAAGTGTATTGTGCATACAAACACTACTGATATGATGATTAAATATTTTACATCAATAGTGTATACTCATTACCTTGACGCTTGGCTGATTGATACATAATAAAATATCCCATACTAATACGCACCGGCACAGCGGTGTAAACTCCCCCTTGCGGCGCTTAACTTATTGATGCGGAATTATTATGACATCATTCTCATTAGTCTAAGTGTAATATTGGCCGTTAAAATAAATACGAATTGTTTTTACTCGTGCAGTACGAATCAGTATATACAAGTGATTATGAATTCAGAAATAATTAAATACCTCTTGTTAGAGTTTAAAACGTAAAAGAAGCTTTAAATGTATTTTTGTCGGAACTTACGTAATGGCGCATATCCTGTTGATGCATAATGCCGTTCAATTTTGTGCTCCAATTCAACTGTGTCAACGGTAGTGATGTGCACTTAGCTTTTCAGGTTACCCCAGATACACAATATTGAAGGATTTAATTCGCATGATCACGAAGACCAAGGTACAGGTCCCATCGATCTATTCATCTTAGGTCATATCTGTGCGTTTGCCATATCACAATAGCAGCAAAACGTGCAGTCACTGCTGAAGGAGAACATCCTCAAGCAATCCGGAAGATAATCCCGCAAGAATTGAAGGTAACTCCGTCCATTGAGTTTTCTTGAAAGAATGTGTGGTTCAATGTGGTTACCTAGCACCCCTATCCACACGTTGCTGATGTGGTGACTCAACATGATATGGAATTACATCACTCCGGACCTGAGCCGGTATGCATCTGATTTATGGTGTAGCACAAGATAATGTTTTAAGAGCTGCAGCCAAGAACGCAGAGCGGTATCCGGATAGACGCCATCCTCACCGAACAACCTTCGAGTCTGTTGATAGGCGTTTGCGAGAACATGGGACGTTGTAAAACAGAGTAGACGTAGGTGCAAGACGTACGCGCCGCACTGCAGATTTTGAAGAAAATGTTCTTCGTAGGGTGAAAGAGGAACCTTCTACTAGTATTCGTGCTATCGGACGTGTAATGGGTACGAACCATCAAAGTGTATGGGAAGTCCTGCATGAAGACCAGCTCTATCCCTTTCAACTGCAAAAAGTAAAAGTCTTACAGCCACTGGACTTCACTCAATTTTGTAATTGGGTTTTGCTGCAGCCACCGCACTTCTTTTCCTCGGTATTATTCACTGTTGAGGTAGTATTTAATAGGGATGGGCTGGTTCTGAACTCCAAGAAGTAATGTGTGGGATTAAGAAAATTCTCATGCCATCTTCCAGAGGAGTCACCAGCAGAGATTTTCGGTGAACGTGTGGGTAGGTATAATTTCTGACCACATCATTGGCCTCCACCTTCTTCCCCAGAGATTAAATGGTGTCATTTATAAGACATTTTTGGAGCACGTCATACCTACATTACTAGAAGAAGTCCCTCTCCACATCAGGATTAACATTTGGTTTCAGCACGATGGAGCTCCTCCCCATTTCTGCCGGAATGTGCGAAATCATTTGGATGGAGTGTATAACGGTCATTGGATAGAAAGAGGTAGTCCAACTGTAGTGCGGCCACCTCGCTCTCCAGATCTCTTGATTATTTTTTGTGGGGACATCTGAAAACGCTGGTGTATGCGACCCCTGTTGATACAGATGAACTGTTAGTTGCACGTATAATCGCAGCATGTGAAGCGATCCGTGAGACACTTGGTATCTTGAGCGGAGTACGAGAATCCTTTCGTCGCCGATGTCGTCTGTGTTGTGAGAATGGAAGCCGCCAATTTGAACAATTTTTTTCATGAGTCTGCAGGTGCTTTACTCAAATGCATTGCTTTTATTTCCCAATAACATTATGTATGCCATGTGTACATACGCTATATATTAATCAAGCTATGAAACCATCCCTTGTACAAAAAAAACACCAGATTACATTTATATAAAACTTTGGCTAGACCAGTGTTGACCTATGGTAGTGAAGCATGGACACTAAAAAGACAACATGAAAGCAGAATAACGGCTTATGAAATGACATTCATACGCAGAACAGCGGGTTACACCAGATGGGATCGGAAAAGGAACACCGATATCTTAAAAGAATTGAAGACTACGCCAATTTTGGAATATATTAAACAGTATCAACTAAATTGGAAACACCATCTAGAAAGAATGAGTTTAAATCGGATCCCCAAAGCTGTTTATAATTATATACCAAGAGGACGAAGATCACTGGGCCGTCCTATGAAACACTGGAGGGAAAATTTTCTATATGATCGTAACAGGCTTTGGCCTAATACTTGGAAGGAAGAAGAAGAAGAAGAAGAAGAAGACATACACTATACCTTTTCATGTTATTAATCACTGCACTATCATTTATCTAAACACATAAGTACTGTACATGATAATTACACATTTTATTTGCGAAACCTATTGCACTCTACAATAATCGTATTACTATTTGAACCTTTCAAACAATTGTCTGTACAATACGTGCATATATAGTTTTGTAACTTGTGTACTGCACCGACATTCCATTACCATATTCTCTAAAATAATGAATAAACAGTTAAACCAGAAGTAAATCTACGCACGTAACAAATTTACAGTACGTACTTAATAAAGGAATAAAAAAATTGTACACGTACTGTAGAGAGTTTCGAACGTGATGCATAAATCTTACGTTTGCGTTGGTATTAGACTGCTATAACCATTGATCTAAAGGTGCATGCTTGTTGCAAGTTACAGTCTCTGTATCATATTATTTCCATTTCAATTTGAAATAATCAGTGGTGTGCCGATAATTTTACAAAATGAATCATGACTTGGACATTTTTATTCGTAGACCATTAGTACATTATCTCAAAATGCTTATGTAATACCTCTCTATACGTAGTTCAATTTATGCAGTATAATTCATTTACACCCTATATAATATAGGTCCACTTCTATTTGTGACAAAATTTATAATTTATTAATTTTTACTTCCAGCAGTAGTGTTAGAGCCTACCCAATAGAAAGTTCGTTAGTATATAGCTACAAATGAAAACTGAATTAATTTATTTTATACTTCTTCTTGATCGAATAGTGGTTTTACCTTTAAGCGTGTAAGAAAATGTAGTTCCCTCTCTAAACACTCTAAATAAATAAAACAAAAATAACAAAAAATGTAATATTTAGCATATGTCTATATAGGCCCTACCTATGTTATATAGGAGATTCTTAATACATATCATAACAATTTTAATAGATTCAATAAATAAGCATCTTATGCATGTGCGACGTAGAATACATTGGAATTTAAATTGTTTTAAATTGGTAAAATTTGTGTAGAATTTCTTAAATACTGGAAAGCTAATCATTTGAAGAGCCGAGAGAAACAAATTATTATGAACAATTTCAAGCAGTTTAGTGAAAAATATCCCTCATTAACCATTAAGGATATCGTAATATAATGTACGGTTAAAGACTATAATATAGTTACCTTGTAGGTCCGTCTCCTCAACTTAAGTTCTTTTAAAACTCTGTAGGCCTTTCGGGACTAGTCCCATCATCAGCAGAATGCATTAGGTCCGTTCTTGTTGACCCTTGTTGAAGCACTGACTTGGTTGTGAGAATTTTGTACAGATGATTGTGTGGATTAGGTGTGTATTCATTGAGAATCAGGTTGCTGTTGATTTCTCTTAGGATTGTGATTTCCTCCAGTATATTTATTCTCATTGGAATGTTTTCTCTATGTACTATTGTGAGGGTGTTATCGATGTTATGCATATGGTGTCCAGCTTGAATTACATGTTTTGCGTAACTTGATTTTCCTCCATTGTAAACGAAATCTCTGACATGTTCCTTGAATCTAATGTTGAAGCTTCTGTTAGTTTTCCCAATGTAGAATGTATTGCAGTCTGTACATGTTAATTTGTAGATGCCTTTATTGTCGAATTCATCTATTTCTTCGATGTTGTTGTTTATTAAATTGTTTAGTTTGTTGTCAGTTCTGTAGGCTATATTAATATTCTTATCGAGCTTTTTTAGTGTTTTGGCCAATTTTAATGTTTCTGTAAAGAAACACACTAAAAAAGCAAAACATTAAAATTGGCCAACACACTAAAAAGCTCGATAAGAATATTAATATAGCCTACAGAACTGACAACAAACTAAACAATTTAATAAACAACAGCATCGAAGAAATAGATGAATTCGGCAATAAAGGCATCTACAAATTAACATGTACAGACTGCAATAAATTCTACATTGGGAAAACTAACAGAAGCTTCAACATTAGATTCAAGGAACATTTAAGAGATTTCGTTTACAATGGAGGAAAATCAAGTTACGCAAAACATATAATTCAAGCTGGACACCATATGCATAACATCGATAACACCCTCACAATAGTACATAGAGAAAACATTCCAATGAGAATAAATATACTGGAGGAAATCGCAATCCTAAGAGAAATCAACAGCAACCTGATTCTCAATGAATGCACACCTAATCCACACAATCCTCTGTACAAAATTCTCACAACCAAGTCAGTGCTTCAACAAGGGTCAACAAGAACGGACCTAATGCATTCTGCTGATGATGGGACTAGTCCCGAAAGGCCTACAGAGTTTTAAAAGAATTTAAGTTGAGATGGACCTACAAGGTGACTATATTATAGTCTTTAACCGTACATTATATTACTGTGAACTAACACCTCAACGGAAAATCACCATGAATTTTACTAGTATCCATTAAGGATATGGTGAAAATAATAACAGAATTTACAGGCAAGTCAGCATGGAACATAAATTCTGCTTATATGAAATTGTACTGACAAAAAAAAATATTATCTATTAAATAATAAAATATTATCACGGAAAAAATGTAAACATCCAATTACGTAGGGTCTTAAATAAATATTTGTTATAAATAAATAAGAAATGGAGGAAGTTTCTAATTATTGGTGGTATTTTATGTTGTATTTTGTTTTATTTCCGGTAAAAAACTATTGCCTAAGAACAATGTTTATATAATATATAATTCAGTCATATGGCGGGTAAATGTAGTACCACGGTTACCTCAATACACGAGTTGGCGGAGTAATAGGCCTACCTTATGCAAGTTTGTTTCCAGTACAACCGAAACTTAGCTCGGAATTGGTACAGAATATAAATAATACCAATAAACCATGTTATCATAATCATCATCATCATCATCAATCTGTATCATGGCAGCTGCCGCCGTCTTCCGGAAACCAAACGCCATAACTGTAAAGATGTTCGTTCCATGATGCTTTCATGTAATGCAACTGAATTGATACTGAAGTAACTTCTAATCAGATATTAATGTAATCAATAGAAAAATAGCAATTTTGCGCATACCCATAGTAGACAAATTTCAGTGTCAACATATCACAGTATACACGCAGTGTACAATAGGAGAATAGGAATTTTGCGCAAGCCCATACTAAACAAATTTCAGTGTCAACATATCACAGTGAAGAAAGAACGAAAGAAAGAAGAAGAAAAAAAAAGTCGCCTGCCGTGATTTGAACCATCAGTGTTCGAATCATAAATCCAACACTTTGACCATTAAGCCACAAGTTAACTACGCAGATTCTGCTTGTTTTACTCTGTACTAAGACTCACATTGTATCGATTCTACTAACCAGAGTGCAGTGGCGTGCAATCATCTGCTCAGATCGAAATTTTAAGGAATTTGAAAACCCAATATTTCATAAACGTTGTTGACGAATTATTAGCAATCAGGATCTCGGAATTAATACTAAGATATGAAGTTATTCTAGTATAATTTTCTCTCCTAGTATGCTCTCCTGTTGATTTATCTGTATCAAATGTCGTATAGTTTGATTCCTTATAACTCACCCATTTTCCCTCGTAGACCAATAGTTCATTATCTGAAAATACTTATATAATACCCCTCTATACATAGTTAAATTCATGCAGTATAATTCATTTATACCGTGTATAATTGGCATGGACAATTAATGACAAATGAGGGAAATAATGAAGAAGTGATTGAATTCAAACAATTGGGAACAGTAATTACAAACAGGAATGAACTACAAAGTAATAAACTTAGGTTCAATTCTATAAATGCATGATATGTGCTTTACCTGGACTCTTGTCCTAACTTCTCTCTCCTCGCCTGGCGCGACAGGCCTAGAAGGCCCTTAGCCTACCAGCCGGCTGCAGGCCTCACATCCACATGTGTCAATCACAGAGGTAGATGATCATTAGCCAGTGTAATGGTGACATGTGTTCATCATGTCGATTCCCCCAGCGTTATAGATGATATTTCCTCAACCTGGAGCCGCTACTACTTATTGTAGCTACCCAAATGACTCACGATGCTGGGTGGGCACCGGTCTCATACTAGCCGAAACACCATGAGAAAATTTCTTCCTCCATGGAGACTCGAACCAGCGCAAGTCCCGTAGCACTGCGCCAAGGCTTCCTGACTTAACCACTCGGCTACGGTGCGGTATCCCCAATTTTTCTCTAAAAAATTAAACTAAAAAAACTTCTATTCTCTCAGCTATATGCATGTGAAACTTAGAGCTTTACTTTAAGGGAGGGAAAAATATGACGAGTACTCTAGAATAAAGTTCTTAAACAGTTTTTCTGCCAAAGAGAGATGAACAGGTAGGTAAAAAGAGAAGACTTAAAAACAGTGAGTTATCGGTACGTAATATTTATGGGAAACCAATTATATTAAGAACTATTAAGTCTCATAGGCTACAATGAGCAGGAAATGTGACAAGAAGGGGAATGAAAGAGGTGCATGGAAACCAGAGGGAATTCGCCCAGTAAGTAGGCCAAGAATCAGGTGGGGGAATAACATTAATTATGATTTGAGGCAAGTATATTATACAAACCATGATTGGCAAATATTAGCTCGTTCATATATTCGCGGTCATAGACCTACGTGTTCGATTGTGGCAGTGAGTTAGTTAAATATAATTTACGTGTATGGTACTTACCTCTAATTTTTATAATGTATCTTCAAATGTCAATTACAGCAACTTGTGAAAATTACAATTTTGATATTATATTCAAATTTTTTAACCGTTGACTCTTTGTTGTCTATAATTCAATATTGAATGCCTTTAAATATAAGTTAACCTTTTCAAATCATTAATTAAATGGTCTCTCGAACATAAATGGTCGCTAAAACATAAAATTATAAAGATGGTAATCCGATTTACTCACTTTAAAAAGCAAAACTAATTTCTTAAAAATCACAACCTTATAATCTCTAATCTTAAATTTCGCTCTTCAACTGGACATTGCATAGCAACAGTGAAATAATGTGACCATTCTTTCTATAACAGTATAGTTTTATTAATATTTTATTCACAGTTTGATATATGCATTATTAATTTAAGAGAACAAACTTAATTATTGTAAGATCCTCTCTCCTAACTCCTAATTTGTTTAACGTGTTAACAAGTTCTGCAACACACTACTGGTAGGTTTTAACTACCTTCCGGAAGGAAAGAACCGCAATAATTCTTATATCTAGACGATTCAATGAGTCATGTCTGGACTCGAATCTGCGACCACCTACGCCCGAAGCAGCTGTGATCTCAACTACACATTTAACAGTTACATTTGCATAACGTTGGTTGCCACGATATAAATAAACATGGACTTACAAAACTTAGAAAACTGTATTTTGAAAACGTATAGTATACAAAAATAATTATAATTTATAGTCATAAAATCAAAGTAGTAACTGTTGCATTTTTATAAACTAAAAATGGAACTGTCAACCGTTGCATGCCGAAATCTATCTTGAAATTTCTCCCAGAGAAGCGTTGTGTTGTACTATGGCGGTGTTCAAAAATTATCTGCAGCTTTTAACTGCAAGACACAAAAATAGAAGCCAGAATCCAGCAATGGCAATACACTGAGCGAAGCAAATGGACGTCCCTGCGTGAGTAGACAGGATGTCAGGGTTATCCAATTCACAAGTCAGAAGATGTTTTACTTCCGTGTATTTTTAATCAGTTAGGAGATGTATTACTTCCGTGTATTTTTAATCAGTTAGGACATGTATTACTTCCATGTATTTTTAATCAGCAATTTAAATGTGGATTTTTGTGTCTTGCAGTTCAAAGCGGCAGATGTTTATTTTTTTATTGACACGGCCTTGGTACATCACAAAACTTCTCTTGGAAAATTTCAAGTTACGTTTCGGCATGCAATAGTTGACAATTCTCTTGTAAGTTATGTATGTAGCTAATTCCCTTCAGTTTTCTCATCTGAGCTATTCAATACGTTATTAAAGATATTTCCCAAGATACTTACAGATTAAAATATTGATTTATGTATGCCCATCTTCATATTACCACGTTTTTCTGTTGAAGACACTCTTTTATTCTGAGCTAAAACAGGTACCTGATGTAGTCGTCATCCTCAACTAAATCAACTTAAAAAAAACTTCGTCAAAAGGTTAAAACAATGAAGGCCTTTCAAAATCAAGTTTCATCTTCTGCATTTTATTTGGTACTTAAGTCGGTGCTTAGTTGTACAACGGGTTCAGATCTGTGGTGTGTTTTCGTTCAGCATGTCTATGCTCTCTGCCTCCTCCAAATTTCTATGTCAAGATGCTAATTTTGTTGTTGTTTTACGAAGAATTTTAGAAGTATTGGTTTATTCAGAACATCGCCAGCATCTTGCTTCACTGGTTCCATCATCATAAATTACCAATTATACAAAGGTTGAACTCAAATAGTGTAAGAATATGTCTTTATCACAAATTTATTAATTCCCGGCGCGGCGTTAGCTGCTACGCCTAAATAAATGAAAATTAATGCGCTTTTATATTTAGTTAAATAAGTAAAAGGAAAAAATAATTATAAATTTATATTTTTTTAGATACCCCGTGCTGTTTACCCAGCGTTGTCCGGGAATCTACTCATCCCGATCTTCTTACCATAAATGAGCTAAAAGACAAAAATTAATGCACTTTTATGATTAGTTGAATAAGTAGAATGAAAATAAATGTAATTATTTTAAGATTCCCCGTGCTGATAACCCGGTATTGCCTGGGAATCTACTTATCTCGATCTTCTTGGCATAAATGAGGTAACTGACTAAGGGCCGGTTGTACGAACTTAGGTTAAATCCCCACGCAGTCATCTGACGCTTAAGGCTACCAGGAGTACAGAGTCGATATGCGTTGTACCAGCTGCTTATACCGATTTTAACTCAACTTTTCAGTTATGTTGGTAATAAATTCCAATTTCCCTCCGTATTATGTTGGCTGAATTGTGTACTCGCGCATAATTTTTCTTATGATTTCTTATTTCCCATAGCAAATATTCGTCTGCTTTCATTATTTATGCATACTGCATGAATGGCTTCAGTTCTGATATCATTAATTGTTATACTATACTTTAGTTTATTCTCAATATTATAAATTAGTGTAGATGTATGTAGTTTTAAATAAATTGGGTTAGTTTCCATTTTCGTGTTATTCATTTTAATATTATTTTTATTTCTTTGAAGTTTGTTTAATATTATAACAATTCAATGTAATTAGGCTACACGTAGTAATAGTTTTGTGAAATATATGTACGGTATAATACACGCACACACCAAAATATAAAAAGTAATGCAATGTTTAATTATATGAAATTCAAACTTTCTCATATTTGTTATAAATAGGTACAGCAGGCCCCTATTATAAGTACCGAGATTTGTTTTTGATTAACTGAATTTTTAATTTAAGATGATCATCAGATGACTGAAGGCAAGTAAATTGCCTTATGTTATATGTAAACCTATTTGGTTATTTTGATATTTTTTCTATATAATCTATGCCTATTTTGTTGGAAATTGACCAGTTATAAGAATCTATTTTTTTTTACTTGTAGGCACACTAGAAATAAACTGCATAAAAATAACCCAGTGTGAATTTCTATTAATTTTAAGTTAGTAATTATTTTTTTGTATTATTGCATGTTTTCCAAAATGAAGTCCATTTGTCCATTCTGTGTTGAGATCTCTTTACTGTATTATACTATAGTGAAATTTCTGCACAAAACTACTCTTTGAAACCAATCACAATTACTTGGAAAGGAATATTATTCCTATGACTGTATATTCTGATCCTCTGTAAGATGACTATCTCTCTCTTCCCAACCAACGCCGATGCTTTTGATAAGTTTATAAATGTCTTACTGCCTGTATTTGCTCATATTATGTAATAAACCTAATGAAGGCTATATTCTTGTCACTTTGTGCCAGAGGGGTAGAATAGTAGTCATTTAAATCCTGTATCCCATTAAAATCTAATAATACAACAATCGCGAATAAAAATATTAACATTTTTTTTCCTATTTAGGCCTAACTATGTAAGACATTTGTTTTGTAAATTCAGAATCTTTCTATGATAGCCATTGATATATGAGTTTAGTCTTCAATTTCTACATATTTAAAGGATAGTTAAATTAGTAAGAGCAACCTTTGCTCAAATAAATTATCTTACCTGAACTCAGTAGTATTAATGTGCTTGCAATAAATGATATTCAGATGTTGACATTTTCTTCACAACAATTTTTTTGCATAGTTAATTTTTTCCATAAAATGGGGAGCTGGGCCATTGTTATAACTCTCAACCTGGAGGACCAGATGATTTTTGTTCAAAGTTTTCTTCCTCTAGGTTTTGACAAACCAACATATCCCTACAAGGCAGCAATTGCCGTATCCTGGCAAGGAGCCCTCACAAAGTACTATCATCTGGGCCAGAAAGAACCCTAGTTTTGTAAAGAGGTGTTATTCATCCATCACTCCTCATTTCTCCTGGCTTGTGACAGGCAGAGTCTAGTTCTCAAAAATGAGTCTAGGTTGGCTGGAAATCCCTATACTATTGTATGGTGCAGAAACATGGACATTAAGTAGAGAGCAAGCGCATAAACTATAGGTGACAGATGCAATTTTGGAGGAGGATTTCTAGAAATTCAAAAAGAGACAAAATTAGAAATGCTAAAATCACAGAAGTAATGGATGTTCAAAAAGACATTCTACAAGTTATTGAAGAAGACTGAAATGGTTTGGTCACATAAAGAGAATGTCAGATGACAGGATACCTAAGATGATATTAAATCTTGAAGCGGAGGGCAATAGAAGAAAAGGGAGACCAAAAGAAAGTGAATTCAAGGAGTGCATAGGAGTATAGTGTCGACAGGATAACAGGGTGATGCAAAGAATAGGGATTTATGGAGGAGCAAAATTTACAATGGGTTGTAGGAAAACTACTGTATTATAGAGAAATTCCTAATAAAGTAGAAGAATGTTAACATTTTCCAATTATGGTGTAAAGGTCCAGATTATATTCAGGATGAGGGATACCCCCTATTAGAAGACTGCTTTTAAAGTAAATTTTTGATGGTCGACTTAAAGACCATCACTGTACGTTTTCTCATTTGTAGTTCATGATTGATTTCTTTCACAATTTGAAGTAACATAATGCAGATAAAACAAATTTGAACATTTATATGTTTTTAACATAATTATATCATCTTAAATTTGTATCTTATTTCTGACAAATTTGTTATTGATAGAAACTGTAGTCCTTTGTGAAACAACCAATCATAAGACAGTAGATTTCAGATTTTCATTAGGGACAACCTTCTGAAGAGTAATTTATTGGCACTAGTTATGTACATTTAATAAAAACATATTACTCATACGTTACTTTATTATAAAAAAATTATATACAATGGATATTCAACATGCTTATATTATACACAATAAAAGTAAACATCACCTACGTAAAATAAAAATAGACCACATTAAAGCTATTTTTCTACATAATATGATGAAACCCAAAGCATGAAAAGTACACCAGGTGGCTTTGGAACACACACATATATTATGCAGATCTTCTCTTTTCTATTGTAATTTAACCTCATATCTTATAGGTTGGGAGCGGGAAACTTTGAATCACACAAGGTTACTGAGGACCTCAAATCCAGGACTTCCTCCAAGACAACACAAATATTTAAGACAAGATGCACAATTCACTCACATTCATACTAAACCTGGCGAATATGATGATCACAGATTGTTTGGGCCTTAAAGTTTCCTAATAGGTACAGGTTCAGAGAAACCATCATCCAGGAAATCTATCATGACTGGGGATCAAACTCAGGCCCTCTGCAAACAAAGCAGCGATGCTAGCCTGAGACCATAGCCGTGGTCTATATTACAAATAAAACTTGTGAATATTATTAATGGCAGTTACCTGGAACATATTTACTTATTTTCTCATAAGGAAATTTAATTTGCAGTCATTTGTTTTTTTGTGGCAGAAAGCTTAATAAAACTTGAAGAGAAAAACAAACTACTGAATTCTGTTTATATGATTCTAACAAAATTATTATAAAATAGTATATATGTCGATATTCGGCTTGTGATCTGGGGATGAAGTTTCTCGTCCCAAGAGTCAAGGGTTAAAATCTGGCTGGGGTCGATATATTATTAAGATGGATGAATCCTAGAAAACAAAAAGTTCTCTGGGAGGAACTTAAATCCATGGGATCCGAGTCTGAAGATTTTCAGGCTCGTAACATAATCTTAGCCTAAATTGGAGCAAAATTAATGGGCCTTTCCCATCCAAGTAAAGGCTTTGACAAGACTTAATGAAAATTAGCAGCAGAAAACATATTACAGTAATTAAGACATTTTGTCTGTACATTCTTATCTCTTAGGGTTGTTTTTGTTTAATTTGAGTCATCATTAAATATGTTTCAAGGCTTCTGATTACAGCCTGTACTTGCTGACGATGGGGTTCAGAAGCCTTGAAACATATATTTGACAAAAACAACCATAAGAGGTAAGAATGTACAGACAAAATGTCTTAATTATTAAACAAACCTATTAATGATACTTCCTATTGCATTTTAAAATACTATTTTGAAGCTGTCTACATTGGTGAAAACTTAATTTGCTGATATACAAGACAATATATTAAATCAGTGGTTATGTACAGTTTATATAATAATAAGAGAAACCTTTACAGGGGTTGGGGAATCAAAATTGGACGTATATGTCAGGGGATCCTGGCTCTTATGGACCATAGCACTGGTAATTATGATGATTATGATTGACTCTCTACTCCATTTACACTAAAGAACATTTGCCCCTTTTCCAACAAAAATGAAAGGATTGAAGACTACAAAGAATCGGGAATTTATCAAATTAATTGTAAAGATTGTAAAAAGATATACATAGGAAAAACAAAAAGGATTCTAAATACAAGATTAAAGGAACACCTCAGAAATGTTAAAAATTGAGAAATAGAAAAATCTGCAATAGCTAGCTGCACATGCCTGGTCAGAAAAACATAGAATAGAAACCAAAACAAAATTACTTAAATAATTGGAAATAACCGAAGGAACTCTCAATTTGGGAAAAAATTACATATGGAAGAATAAAAACAGAACAATGAATTTTTAAATACCCGGTGATAAGGAGAGGGGAATGATTTGGAAGTTCGTCGGTCAGGCATCAGATGGCGCGGAGGTCAGTCTGCAGGATAGGAGGCCGTTGGACATCAGTTGTGAACGTAATACAGCATTGAGGATGTCACAAATGAAGTGAAGAAACTCGAGTCTGCTTGGGAGTTAAGAAATATTAGGTGAGTGAAGAAACAACTAAACAATAATATCTAAAATATTTAACTGCACATCACACGCTTTTATTTCTTGTATGTTCCTCAGTATTGGACTATCCTGGAGAACTGGTCTTTATGTGCGTACAGTCTAAATCTTTGGTGACATTCGGGAATGAAGCGATGTAATATCCCAGCAAGCATTCTAGAAAAAAAAAGGAATGTTTATGATTTTATCAGATAATCAAAAGTGACTTAATATTTATTCACCATCAAATGTAGACAATAGAACAAATGCATTATATTTTTAGTGGATTCTACTACTTTAATAACATTGTAATTTCTCAGACGTCATAAGCTAAGGGGCAAAATTTTTATTTTCTGATATTAAAAAAAGAATGTTCCAAGAAAAACATAATGTGTAGCAACAATTGATACATTACATTACTTTATGAATTACAATGCCAATTTGATTCCCTTTCAGTTACTGGTATACATTATTTTATTCATGATTACTGCATTAACAAGTTTCATTATTCTCATTATGGATGTATTGAATTACTACTCACCTCTAATTCTCATATAATGTTTTCACAGTTCATACCAGAACATGTTACACAATTACCAAATTTTGGGCAATTTCATACAAACGTTAAGTCACTATATTTATGGCATTTCATGTTAACTCGCTTTTAATTAAAATAGAGGTTTCTTTATGGGAAGCCATATTATCTAATAAACTAATTGGTGTACACAAACTTGCAGTGCACCATAAGGCAAAATAGGCTATTCTGTTTGAACAGTGACTAATGCAGGTGGACTAGAGGCATAGAATCTCCAAAACTGACATATGCTGTAATAAAGGTCACCATTTATCAAATATACAATGAAAGTTTCATAATTCTATGATAGCTGAACTATAGTTTATGACCCACTATGCTATACCATACAGCATTAATATCACACTTGCATTATTTACTTTTTCCATTTCTACTAACATTTTCTACTATTTTAATATTTTGTAATAATTCTTAAAACATTTTTTTTTTACATTTCTTATAAATTCATCTACGTATACAAAATCTCTCAATCATTTCTTCTAAGTTCTACAGAGCTGTAGTGCATATGTGCATGCAAAAGATTTTGTCAATATATGGCAAGACTAACTATACTATTGTATGACAATCTTACACAATATAACTACTATTTTATTATGTTTGGTTAAGAAGGAAAAGTTATTGTACACCAAATTAGATTATCGAATAATAAATTATTTGTTTCATTAGGGTACGAAATTACAAATTAATGTAAATCCATTCTTTAAAAGCATGTTGGGGAACTTATTGTGAAAATTGATTATTCCAATAGCACAGATACTCTTGTCATCTATCGAGTAAGTTCCTAAGCCTTGTGCATCCAGACAACTGTTATGTAGGAAAAAACAGAAAAACTGCACTTAAACTAGCGTGAAATATTTTCAAAGTCCTAGAGAACAACAGTGCGCATGCGCCAGAGTTTATAGAGCCAGCGATAACCCACAATCAAACTACATATCGATTATCATCCTCAGTTACTATCTGTCGCAATGAAATTTAAATGACCAATATTTGCAATAAATCCCCAAATCTATGTTTAAAAAATATATTAATAATAATAAAATTACTAAACGTTTAATAAAAACGGGTGTACACTCACTTATCACTCCCTAACGCAGATCCAACCAGCGATAACCCAAAACAGCGATAGAAAAATTAGAGACTAAGTAATATAATCTGTGGAGAAAATAGCAGTTAGCATTACAATATTCTGTAACAATATCATAATATTGTGATTTGTATATTTAAATAAATACTTCAAAATTGTTTAATAATGTTATAAAAATTGTTTGAAAAAATTTAAAATATTAAATAATGTTAGTAAATATAGGGGAAGAGCTATAGTTTACAACAATATAACTAAAAATCAAGCACTAGTAGAAGTGCAGTTGAGCCAGAAAAACTTTAGTTTACCTTCCCTTAATTTTTGTGTCCTACAGAGAAACATATGCATGAGCATAAATTTATATAGTTGTCACTAGATGGAATCACATAGAAGTTCTACAGAAAATTTAAAGAATTGACAGTAGATGAAACCATGTAACTGCGACCAAACTTCACAATACAGTCCCAAATATTTGTTAGAAATGGATACACACCAACTTTCTCCTTCCTAACTTATCAAAATAAATTGTTTGCATATTATTTAATGAAGCATATACTATAAATATTTAATAATTGTAGAAGAAAGGTTATAAGTATTGTTGCAAAATGTTAGATAGATGGAAAGCTCTGTGGCCATCACTTAAGTGTTGGCGGTGAGCGATCCATTTTGATCCCCCTTAATAGGTAGAACCCCGGGTTCCTGTAAAATATATTAGCACCGGTTTAAATTTTAAATTCAAATTTGAAGTTAATTAGCAGAGTGAAGTCGGAAGCGAAAATGTTAAAAAAAAGTACAAAAGTTAGTAAAGACAGAAGAAGTACGTAGAGCATCAGTATTACAAGAACAAAGATGGAAAATCAAGAGGAAGATAATCTAAAGTTGAGCCAGAAAAATTAAAGGTGAGTCGCAAACTGGGGTTTCTCCAAAGCGTTGTGTACTACGTGTCAGCTTTTAATAATGTCATAACTTCACAGAGATGTTTTGGGTATTCTATGCCAGGATTCCATCTACATTAGTCACTGTTCAAACAGAATAGTAAACTTATACTTATGGTGCACCAGATTATCCAATAAACTATAAACTAATATGGTGTACACTTACCTGCCCATTTTCTCAGCTAATGAAATAAAATAAGGGATAATCTTTGCATTAAGCGCAGTGAGAATTTTTTCCAAGTCCCAGGCAGACACCACGCGCATGCACCAACAAACGCACAGCAGTTTATTCTAGGGAATATCGCGATGCAGCCAACATTATACATGCTATTTAACAAACCTAAAAGCTAACCTAACGCAATTTAAGTACTCTAACTTGTGAAAGACCAACCTAAAAGCTAACCTAACACAATTTAAGCACTCTCACCTGTGAAAGAATGCAACACCCAAAAATAAATAGTAAGTTCTCAAATTCTGAAGTACATAACCTATGTAGGCTGCACTGTTGTTGTATAGAATATTCTTTAAAATCAATATGGCTGCCACATCTTCATGTTACGTATATAGTTAAATATCATAGAAACCAGATTATCCAATAAACTATAAACTAATATGGTGTACACTTACCTGCCCATTTTCTCAGCTAATGAAATAAAATAAGGGATAATCTTTGCATTAAGCGCAGTGAGAATTTTTTCCAAGTCCCAGGCAGACACCACGCGCATGCACCAACAAACGCACAGCAGTTTATTCTAGGGAATATCGCGATGCAGCCAACATTATACATGCTATTTAACAAACCTAAAAGCTAACCTAACGCAATTTAAGTACTCTAACTTGTGAAAGACCAACCTAAAAGCTAACCTAACACAATTTAAGCACTCTCACCTGTGAAAGAATGCAACACCCAAAAATAAATAGTAAGTTCTCAAATTCTGAAGTACATAACCTATGTAGGCTGCACTGTTGTTGTATAGAATATTCTTTAAAATCAATATGGCTGCCACATCTTCATGTTACGTATATAGTTAAATATCATAGAAAAATTTTGTTAAAGTAATCGTTAGAAAAAATGTAAAATGTAAAATTTGTTGTAAATGGTGGGAAATAATTTGAAAATAAAACCTTGCTGGCGCATGCGCGTGGTGTCTGCCTCGGGCTTAGAAAAAATTCTAACTACGCTTAATAGAAACATGAGCCAAAATAAGTATATGTTGTCTCTTGGCATAGAATAGCCAATGCATTTTAATAATAATGTGTCAATGTAATAACAGCTTGAAAAATTGGAAATTAAGTATAAATTTTGAGGTTCATACTAGTACAACATAATCGACCTTGTTTATTGAACATTCATACCATAATCACTACTGTAACTTAAGTTTTAAGGTTATGGCACTGTAATATAATCTCAAAATTTACACTTCAATGTTCTTTTGTTACATTTTTGTGGATATGTAACATATACTTACTTACTTACTTACTTACTCACTGGCACTATCGAACCCGTAGGTTGATGGCCTCGCGGACATAAGCTCTCCATACATCCCTATCCTGAGCTAAAGCTTTCCAATCATTCCCTGTATAATCTACTTCCCTCAAATCATAGTTAATGCTGTTCTCCCACCTCATTCTTGATCTACCAACTGGGCGTTTTCCTTCTGGCTTTCCTACAAGAAGTTTCCATGCACGTCTTTCATTCCCCATACGCGCAACATGTCCTGCCCATCGCACTCTACGAGACTTAACTGTTATTATACCTGGCTTCCTATAAAGACTATGTAGTTCATTGTTATGTAGTCTTCTCCATTCACCTGTCTGTTCATCTCTCTTTGGTCCAAAAATTTTCCTAAGAACTTTATTCTCAAATACTCGTAATCTCCTTTCCTCCCTTAAAGTAAGAGTCCATGTCTCGCACCCATATAATATAACTGGTAGAATAATAGTTTTATATATTTTCAGCTTAACGTTTTTTGAAAGGAGTTGAGACATCAAAAGTCTCTGCAATGCACAATAGCATGCATTTCCAGAATTGAGCCTATGTTTAATTTCTTTGTGCATCTCATTCCTATTTGTGATTATTGTTCCTAGGTATTTGAATTCAGCCACTTCCTCAAAATTTCCCTCATTTGTCATTAGCTGTCCATTTCCATTATATACTGAATTTCTACGTGTAACCATATATTTAGTTTTACTGATATTTACTTCCAGTCCAAATTTCTTAGTGTTACTCAATAGTGTGTGCGTGTTGGCCTTTAGTATCTCCTCGTTATCGGCCAGTAGTACTACATCATCAGCATAAACTAACAGCTTATTAACACCATTCAGTTGTAAGCCTTCCTCATTCTCTAAAGATTTAATGACATGCTCTAGTAAAAAATTAAATAGTAGAGGAGATAGTCCATCTCCTTGCTTCAACCCATTCTGGTTTCAAAAGTGCCTGAAAACTGTTTGCCTACACGCACCCTACTCTTTGAGCCATTCAAACACATTCGTATAAGTCTAACTAACTTTTTAGGAATTCCGAACTCCAGCAGGATACTATATAACTTCTCCCTCTTAATTGAATCATATGCTTTTTTGAAGTCTACATATAGTTGATGTACAGTACCATTATATTCCCATTTCTTTTCTAAAATCTGTCTTATACTAAAAATCTGATCTGTTGTAGACCTGTTTCTTCTAAATGCACATTGATGATCTCCTAGAATGTCATCAATATAGGGACTAAGGCTGCTAACTAATATATTTGTTAGAATTTTGTACGAAGTTGAAAGTAATGAGATGTCCCTGTAGTTGTTGCAATCAGTTTTATCTCCTTTCTTATAAATTGGTACGATAATTGATTCCTTCCATTCATCTGGAAGAGCTTCTTTTTCCCAAATCATACTAAGCAACCAACGTATCTTGTCCATCAATTTTTCTCCCCCTGATTTTATAAGTTCTGCTGGGATCTCATCTGAACCTGATGCTTTATACATCTTCAATTTTTCAATCGCCATTTCAACCTCTAATGAACTTGGTCCTGCGACTAACATTTCTGCTGTCTGTAACTTATCCTCCACAATGTCCTATTCTGTATGTACATTTAATAGCTGATTAAAGTAACTTTTCCATCCATTTAATATACTCCTAGAATCTGCAATCATATTCCCATTTTCATTCCGAATTATGTTTGTTCATCATCATCATCATCATAGTACATTCACGAATTTAGGCCATTTGTTGACCTGTTTCGGCCTCAAGAGAAACACCATCCAGAAGTCTTTTGAGTGGACGTCCTGGTCTTCTTCTTCCTGCAGGTTGATATCTTAACATTTGTTTGGGTGTTCTGTGATCTTCCATTCGATGAACATGTTGTATCCATCTTGACTTATAATCAGAAATTTTGTTTTCTAAAGATTCCATGTGTAATTCTTCTAAGATGTCTTTATTTTTTTTGTGATGTAGTAGTGTGTATCCTGCAGTCCTCCGAAGATATCTCATTTCAGCAGATCTAAGTCTCTGTATATCCTTCTGTTTCAACGTCCATACTTCGCTGCCATACAAAAGAGTTGGAAGAGCCAGTGTTTTATACACTTTCAGTCTTGAATGCTTTTGGACTAACTGTGGCTTGAAGATAGAATTTATTAACCCTAAAATTCTTAAAAATTTAGATATTTTTGCATTTATATCCTTTTCTTCTTCATATGAGATATTGCATCCTAGATATGTAAAATTATTCACCTGCTCCAAAATTGTATTGTCCAATACAATTTTACTTCTGACAGGTTCTACACCTTGAAATGCCATAATTTTTGTTTTTTCTGTAGATATCTTTAATTCATATTCTTCTGTAATTTTGTTAAGTTCATACAGACCTTTCTGTAGATTATCTTCGGAATTTGCTATTATTATTTGGTCATCTGCAAACAATAGGGTGTTTAATTATCTATTTTCTGATATTCTTATTCCAAATTTATATGTTTTGTTCCAGCAACATATTACTTCATTGATATAAATTGCAAAGAGTGTTGGGGATAGGGGGCAGCCTTGTCTCACACCACGATTTATAATTCCTTCTTCAGAAAATCTGTTATTTAATTTAATCTTCATGATGTTGTCTTTGAAAATATTTTGTATGTTCTGCCGAAGTAAATTTGGTATATGTCTGTCTTCCAATATATTTAAGAGTGTTGATCTCTTGACTGTGTCAAATGCTTTTTCAAAATCTATGAAAGCAAAATGTGTTTCTAAGTTGAATTCTCTTCTTTTTTCAAGCAATAGTTTAACAATTATGTTTGTTCTGGCCTGAAACCCTTTCTTCTCTATACTAATTCCCTGATATAATTCTCTAATGTTCCTATTTTTTGCATTCATTTCAAGATCATTAATCTTCTCTATAGCGTAAGAAATTACACTTGGATAGAAGACTATTTTTTATTAATTTTTTGCTAAATATAAAATATGTTACCTAACTATGCTGCCAATACTGTAGGCCTACTAATCTCAATGCAAGCTCATACATGTTTAAATAAGAATTATGAAACACTACCCACAAATTTTGTACATTGTGGCAATAACAAAACAAGAATGAAAAGTATTAAAATTTTACCTTTCTGTTGTAATCGATGTATGATCAGATCCACATTGAACGTAATTGCTTCGTTTCAAAAGCGAAACCAGACGAAAAAAATCTTCCATACGTTCTTCAAGACGAACTGGGCTCCTTGAGATTTTTCTGCAGAATGTTGAAAAAATTATGGTTATGTTACAGATAATATCCTGATCAATAATAAAAATAATTTATCAATTTTATGATAGTTTAGAAAAAAAGTTATGTCACACGACATAATACTCATTTTTTATTTAAAGTCGATGGCATAACCAACGTTGTAATTAAGATTTTAATTTAATGGCATTATAATATAACCTCAAAATTTACACTTCAATGTTCTTTTGTTAAATTATAGTGTGTAAAATATAAGCAATTATACTTTGAAAATCACACTTTTTCTTAGAAGATTATTTTTTAAACTTCTATCCCTATTATAAAATACATTGTATTATACAGTATTATCTAATGAAGCTACCTGTTTTCAAGTACGAGTACTAATGCTAATTCATGCTCATACCTCTTTAAATAAAAATGTTTAAATAATCACCTACAAATATTAAACAATGATTGTGGAAATAACAAAATACAAACGAAAAATGTTTAAATCTTACCTTTTCGTTTTATGTTCTAATCGATGTCTGATGAGATCAAGGCGAAAGAGGATGAAAAATTCTTCATCATTGTAATTTTCAATATGATCCGGTCTTCCCTTGATTTTTCTGAGTTTCCGAGTGTTGAGAAACATATTATAAAACACTTTATCATTACAATAGGTATCGATAAATAAATTTCCATCGGCCATGTTTAACACAAGTATTTCTCAAAATCAGGCTTCGAATGACCGTACAAAGTCTACCAAGTTTATGCTCCTGCTAAGATGATATACTGTCGTGGTACAACGCAACTTTGATTGAATACTTGCGGTAGCATGTTTTCCGAACTTATACCGAGTTGGTACAACCGGCGTAACTAACTCATTGGCACTATCGAACGCCCAGGTTCATGGCCGCGCGGACATTAGCTCTCCATACACCCCTATCCTGAGCTAATGTTTTCCAATTATTCCCTGTATAATCCACTTCTCTCAAATCATAGTTAATGCTATTCTCCCACCGTTCCAAATGCAGGTCTTTATGCACCCCCATAGTATAATACAAAATTTCCTGATTCTTGACTGCCTTCTCCTGGCCATCTGACTTTCTGTAAAGCGACTATAGCCAAGGACGATTTATCTACTTCCCGCGTTAATACCTCTAGCGCCACGCTATTGTATAAAGTCCTAACATTCCATGTTCCTAGGAACATGTCCCTGTGTTTGAGCCTTTGGTATGGGTTCCCTGAAGTAGTCCGCGCCCGGAGAACCTAATGGGGGACTATTTGACTTCCGAAAAATTTTACCCCAGTAGAACCCATGTCCGCATTTTGTGACGGTTGTATTTTTTACGGTGAAAGATCGTCACTCTTTCGACCAAGGTACTTTTTTCGTCTGGCTTATCACCTTCGACCAGTCCGGCATGGGTAACCCTATCGGCAGCAATGCTACCGCCGGCATAAATCTTGGGATCATTTAAGCACGCAAGCCTCTCCACCTCGACAAGGTAAAGATACCATGGAGGGGGCATAAATGAGCTAAAAGACAAAATTCGTTATTGTGAGTTATCCGAGAAAGAATACCCGCCATGTGCTGCTATGCTTGCACAGGAATCTAGGTACTTGTCTCGATCTTTTTGGTATCAATGAAAGACAAAAATGGTTATTGTGAGTTATCCGTAAAAGAAAAACATATGCTGTCGCGGACATTTTTTGTAGAGTTTTTTTTGAGATATTCAATTCTGTGTACATTAATTTCTTGTGTATTTGTTATGGTTTAGGCAGCGTAAGCATTTAAACGTCCAAAGAGCTACTTTTTCCCCCACTTTTCCACTAGAAATGGTGATTGTTAAGGGTCTAGGAGTTGAGTATCACAACTCTCCTATAGCCTATGTCCATCCCGGGAATCTCCTGAACATTTGCAAAAAGCCCCATGACAATCGGATCAACGGTATGGCCGCGCATAAAGTACGAACAAACAAACCAACAAACATTCATTTTTATGTATTAAATAAGGTAAGTAAGGGTTTCTTTACCCTATACTGTATCCGAGCTAAGTTCCTGTTGTAGGCCTGGTTTAAAGTAACTTAAACTTGTATAAGGTATTACTTCGCCGACTCCGTCTATTGGGGCAACGTGGTGCTACTTTTACCCGCCATATGAGTGACTGTCAATGATATAAACATTTATCATGGGCTGCATCGTATTTTACGGGAAATAAGACTGAATACAAAATAAGATGGTATCAATAATATTAGTAACTTTCATTTCTTATTTATTTATGACACACATTATATTTGGTTCTACTTATTCAGACGTTTACGATTTTCCACGTTGTCGAGAAATATCCTTTATTTGCAATTTCATTATTCTACAAGCAGAATACATGCGCCATGATGACTCACCTGTAAATTCTGCTGTTATTTTCACCACATCCTCAATGGCTAATGTAGGATATTTTTCACTAAACTGTTTGAAAAAAAAAATTAAAAATAATGAATGATTATCTCGAAGTAGATTTCCGGGCTGTAAGGGCGTGGTCTTGAGGCTTGAAGTTCCCCGACGTTTCACCAGATACTGTACCCGGCATCCTCAAGGGTTGTCTTGAGACATAAAAATAATTTGTTTCTCTCCGCTATTCGAAGATTTTCCTCTTTGATGCTTAAAAATGTATAGCAGAAGCAGCCATTTGAAACAATTGTACAATGCAATGGATATTTATTTAATCTATTAAAATTGTAATTACATATTTCAAAGTTCTCACATATAACTTATAGAGACATGTGCTAGATAATATAGCCTATATTTTCATTATTTTTATTTAATTTATTTGGAGTGTTAGAACGCATACAACATTTTCTTGCACGCTTAAAGGTAAACAGTTATTCGACCAATGAAGACACAGTCCATACAACTGGTTTGTTTATATTACAACTGGAACTTAGATCGGCAGAAGTAGGCCTATAGTTATTAAAATTCAAAATGAATAGTATTATTTTCTTAATAAAACATACAAAATCCTTGAAATCATTATCTTCAACAGTTCAGAAGAATATTAAATCTAATGTAACACAAGATATTAGAAGTAAAAACTACCTCAAACAAAATTATATTGTTTTAGAGATGGATAATATCTATCACAACTTCCACAGTCACGGCCTCCTTATTCTCTAACTGTGTATGTGCCGGCATAAGTATCCAACGTCTGGAACAATTTCAACCAAATTTGGTACAATATGGCTGTAAGACGTAAAATACCTCTAGCACCACTAGGGGTGGATAGGAAGGTTGAAATAGAAAAAATATAGGTAAAAAGATAAAGTGATCCCACTACAGGCCTCAGGGGTAGTAGAAGGTTAAGGCTCCACTTTTTCTGGACAAACGGCACTTGATGTCAGCCGAGTTGTCAGCCTTGTGTGACGGCCGCCTTTACCCTCAGAGCAGATGTATGGTACTCATTTCAGTTAGAGGCTGAGTCGACCTCAGGACCATAGTGCCGCCAGAAGGTTTGGGTCAGTTTAAAAATCTTGACCCCACCGAGATTCGAATCCTAGACCTTCCATCTTATAGCCCAGTGCCTTAACCACTACGCTACGGCATTAACGACCTATATATATATATATATATATATATATATATATATATTGTCGACGTTTGTGCGGGTTCGTGTTTATCTAATTTCGACGTAAATGAAGACACTGAATTTGTTTAAAATATCACTTAACACTTTATTTCTTTTCACAAATTATCGGTATACTTTTATTTCAATTTTCACTCACAGTTGATCTTTCAAATTTTTATCGCAGTCACAATTATTTCCACGCTCACTGATTGATTTATTCTCAGCAATTTCTCGTACACAACACAAGGTACTGTTATCGCTGTGAAACCAAGACTGACTTGGTGTCTCACCTCCGCTCCTTTATATAGGCCCGAAGTCAAAATCTAGGTTTTAGCTTCGAGATACTTCGAAGTGTAGAAGCCTCTGGCCATCGATCTTTCCTGAAGGAGGAGGGAGATGCTGGTAGAATCATCTGGGCTAACAGCCCAGAAATATCGGTGATTGACGCTGGTCTTTCGACTCTCGATTGGTGACTTGCAAATCTATTGTGACCAATGCGAGACCACCATTTTCGCCCGCGCAATTCAAATGTCGCTCTGCCACACGTAATAATAGGCCTTATCGTCAAGCATAACTCTAGAACATATGGAGTAATTTCAACCAAAGTTGTTGTATATTATCTAAAAAAATACATTTTAATTTTTTTTTGCACCACTGCAACGAAACACAGAATAAAAAAAAGCCCTAGAACACTGAATACATATGTTACTGTTAAAGTGTTTAATTAATACATCAAATTCGGCAGTTATTAAGTTTATTCATGATATTCTAGCAGAATGGCTAGATTAGTAACATTGATTTTAACATACTCGTAAATACAAATATGTGTGTACGTTATTCACGAGAATACTAGCGGTGAGTGAAGAATGAGGCGTAGGATTTACCATTATATGAACGAGTGTATCTGTAGGTGAAATTATTAAAGTAAACTTTTTCTCCTCTGTATATATTTCCTTTACATGTCTTGCAGTGTTTGTTAGCATGTTTAGTAATTCCACTTTTAGGAAAGGACTCTGCTTCATGATGTTTATACTCAACAGGCTGGTCTTGTAGTGAGTAATCAACTAAGCGTTATAATTAAGGCTAGAATTATTATGTAATATTAACATGCAAAATATGTACATATTTAAGTAATAACATTATATAAAATATATAAGATTACATAAAAGTTC
Source organism: Diploptera punctata (assembly GCA_030220185.1). Taxonomy (NCBI): domain Eukaryota; kingdom Metazoa; phylum Arthropoda; class Insecta; order Blattodea; family Blaberidae; genus Diploptera; species Diploptera punctata. The sequence continues at coordinate 2,315,137 of JASPKZ010000042.1, forward strand.
CTTAAATATGTAATATTAAATACACCACCACTGTGGTCTCGAGGTAGCCTTGTCACGCAGCGGTTCGATCCCCGGTCGGGACAAGTTTCCTATGTAATTTTTTTCGGGGTTTTTCCTCACCTGTAAGATTAATGTCGGGAAATGTTAAGGCCCAAACGGTTCCCGAACACCATCTGACCATCATTATCATCAATATCATACTCGCCTAATTAGGTTAAGTTTAGATTAAGGCCTCTGTTGGTGCATCATTACCATCATCAACTCTCATATAATCGGGGCAGCGTAACCTCGCCTTCCTGGCACCCCAGCCTCAGAAGTGGGTTAGAAGTACGCCATGCCAGGAGAGGTGACAATCAGGGGCATTTGGAGAAAAAAACAAATACATTAAAATTGTATTTTGTATAAATACATATTAAACGTTAATTTTAAGAAAGATCAAATTTGAAGGAATGGGACAATTAATTACTTCTTACGTGGTAAGAAAGGTATTGTCATGTTTCTATTATAAAATGTTCCCACTACAGGTCTTAGCGTTATTGGGTGGTTAAGTCTCCTATCTTTCGAGACAATCTGCAAGAGATTTCAGCCTTGTGTGAAAGCTGTATTTACCCCACAACATAGTATGATATTAATCTGCAAGAGATTTCAGCCTTGTGTGAAAGCTGTATTTACCCCACAACATAGTATGATATTAATCTGCAAGAGATTTCAGCCTTGTGTGAAAGCTGTATTTACCCCACAACATAGTATGATATTAATCTGCAAGAGATTTCAGCCTTGTGTGAAAGCTGTATTTACCCCACAACATAGTATGATATTAATCTGCAAGAGATTTCAGCCTTGTGTGAAAGCTGTATTTACCCCACAACATAGTATGATATTAATCTGCAAGAGATTTCAGCCTTGTGTGAAAGCTGTATTTACCCCACAACATAGTATGATATTAATCTGCAAGAGATTTCAGCCTTGTGTGAAAGCTGTATTTACCCCACAACATAGTATGATATTAATCTGCAAGAGATTTCAGCCTTGTGTGAAAGCTGTATTTACCCCACAACATAGTATGATATTAATCTGCAAGAGATTTCAGCCTGTGTGAAAGCTGTATTTACCCCACAACATAGTATGATATTAATCTGCAAGAGATTTCAGCCTTGTGTGAAAGCTGTATTTACCCACAACATAGTATGATATTAATCTGCAAGAGATTTCAGCCTTGTGTTGAAAGCTGTATTTACCCCACAACATAGTATGATATTAATCTGCAAGAGATTTCAGCCTTGTGTGAAAGCTGTATTTACCCCACACACATAGTATGATATTAATCTGCAAGAGATTTCAGCCTTGTGTGAAAGCTGTATTTACCCCACAACATAGTATGATATTAATCTGCAAGAGATTTCAGCCTTGTGTGAAAGCTGTATTTACCCCACAACATAGTATGATATTAATCTGCAAGAGATTTCAGCCTTGTGTGAAAGCTGTATTTACCCCACAACATAGTATGATATTAATCTGCAAGAGATTTCAGCCTTGTGTGAAAGCTGTATTTACCCCACAACATAGTATGATATTAATCTGCAAGAGATTTCAGCCTTGTGTGAAAGCTGTATTTACCCACAACATAGTATGATATTAATCTGCAAGAGATTTCAGCCTTGTGTGAAAGCTGTATTTACCCCACAACATAGTATGATATTAATCTGCAAGAGATTTCAGCCTTGTGTGAAAGCTGTATTTACCCCACAACATAGTATGATATTAATCTGCAAGAGATTTCAGCCTTGTGTGAAAGCTGTATTTACCCCACAACATAGTATGATATTAATTTTATAGACTGAGTCGACCCCAGGATCATGATGCGACCAGAAGGTCAAGCAATTTAAAAATGGACCCTCGATGTTTCAGCTTGTAGGATATTGCCTTAACCAACTATACCACGGTTCATTCGTAAACAGAGTAGATCGTTCAGGTTTTAAAAGAGATCTTGCAATGTGGAACCCTATAACCATGTTTTCAGAGTCTTTCTGTATCTATGTTTGCCGTGTTTAGTAAAATGAAGTCTTATTTGAACGTTTCTCGACAGCCTTTGTGTAGGTTGGAGAAACAGTTTCAGTGAACAATCAGTTTATTGTAAATAAACATTGTCACACATATTGTTTTCAATTATTTTCCGCTTATGAAAATATATTTTTAAGAGGCATAATATGTAGATTAACATAAAAATATTTAAGACATGTAAAAATATATAATTATGATCAAATATGTAAAAGTATGTAATGGTAAATTTTCATATATGATAAATAAGTTCCTAATTATTGGACTTTTATTAGTTTTACTCACATGTAAACAAAAGGAAAGAATATGTAATTACATACAAATCCTAGCCTTAGTTGTAACTATATGTGTATGCGCGCGCATGCACGGGAGTTTTAAGGCTTTTGATAAAGTGTCTAGACCAAAATTATGGAACATATTAAGTGAAAACATAATTCCACTACACTTGATAGCAGTAATTAAGGACATGTGTGAGAAAACAAAAATAAAAGTAAATCAAAGAGAACCAAAACATATAACAGGAATAGTTAGACAATGTTGTCCACTATCAACCACTCTTTTTAACATTTATTTTGACTACATGATAAGAACATAAAGAAATGACGACTGGCGGTATTAACTTAGGAAATATAGTAAGAAAATAAAACAGTAGCCTTTGCATATGAAAATATTTTAATAGCAAAAACGGAAGAAAAATTACAAAGAATGCTATATAAACTAAATTAAATATAAAAAAATACAATATGGAAATATCATCAGAAAAATGAACAATTGCTTTCAAGGGCGTATATTCATTTCGGACAAAGATAATATTAGAAAATAAACCAATAGAATAAGTGGTAAGATATAATTTCCTAGGTTGTAAAATATCATACACAACGGAAACAGATATAAATAACAAACTAAATAAGTTTAATTATATAACAGGAACACTAAAAAAAAACTTTGTAGTTCCAATTATTACTTATGGATCCGAAACATGGACAGGGACTACACAATACTCTGCCAGAATTCAAACTGCTGAAATGAAATTCCTCAGATCAATAGCAGGATATCAAAGAACAGACAAAAAACACAACTCAGAAATAAGACAACTACTAAAAGTAGAGGAATTAAACACAACAGTAGTGAAATACAGAACAAACTGGAAAGAACACTTAGCACTGACTGAAAATAGAATACCAAAAGCAGCATTCAACTATTCACCACGAGATGGAAGAATTTTGGGAAGACCAAAGAAAAGATGGAAACAGCAGTAATTTGGAGCCGGAACAGGCTAGTAAATAAGCCTAAACCGTGACGATGAAGGAGAAGAAGAAGAAGCTCAGAGTTTTATTAAAATTAATACTATTGGAACATGAACATGACAACTCTTCAAGTCTGTGCCACCAGTGTTTAAGGATTATGAATGAATGAATGAATAAGTAATCTATTATGTTCCATGAAGGGATAGGGCCTCCTTCAAGAGGGATAAGTTCAAATTTTTACAAATTCTCATGTGGGGATGAACTCCAAATTAATAGATAACACTGTTCTAAGCCTGCACTTGTGATTTCAAATACGTTTGATGTTAGCAATATCGTGCAGTTTGTGATTGGACTCAATGTTTTTGACTTTTTAATGGTGCACTTTTGTCTTCTTTCTCGCAACTGCAGCCAGACATTCACTCAGCCTCCTTTGCACAGAGAAATAAAGACTTTTATTAGGGGTGAATAATTATTTGAGTTATAATTATTATCAGAAGTAGGGCATACCTACACTCAAATTAAACGTGACGAAACCAGAAATCATTGGTAGGTAATCAAATTGATACGACTTACCATAAAACAATTTCATATGCAATCAATAAAACTCTAATACAAGGTGATTAGCGCTCGGTCATAGACCTAGACCTTTGCTATTGTGATGAACCACACTAGCGACCAAGATGCAATGGAACGGTAAGCCCTTATACAATGGAGAGAAAGTTTGCAGTTTCCTTTGTAGAAGGGAATTACAAAACTGCGCCATTATTAACTTGTAATAACAGTAACTAAATCCAAAACTGCATACAAAAGGCTGGACAGCAGCGAACAAGCAACCGGGTTTTCCTAGGTAAGCTATGGAAAAAAGCCCCCACAAACCAATTTAACAAAATATGCGCGCACTCCACAGGTGTCTTCTTTGGCGGCAGAAGGTAGAGACCGACAAACAGAATTCGCCCTAGCAAAGATAACTCTTAGTTGGACAACCCTGCAAATTTGATATTGGGGCGCAAATAATTTAAAGGAGGGGATATGACAAGAAACGCTCAAGTTTAACACACCCGACAACGCCCTCAAGACATGGTTTGCGAATCAAAATTGTTGTAACATGTGAACTTTTTGTGAGACGCTAAGACTTTTGGTGGAAGGAACGGATGCCGGATCATATAGAGAAAATAAATTTTAATTCTTAGCAAAAATTGAAGTTACTAGCGCGTGTGCCAGTCGAGGAGGCACGTCGCTTTGTTTAAGTCAAAACTACTAGCGTGTGCGCCAGCCACAAGCACGTTTCCTCTAAGTTTCGGCGCTATCAGTCAGAGCACACTTTTTTAGTTATTATGTATATTACTAGTTTCGACCCTCAGTTTATAGGGCTTTAAAGTCAAGTAGCTACAAATAAATGATAGCGCATTTATTTGACCCAAACGTTGGAGTTAGAACAATTATTTAAACACGTGCAGTGAATAATAAATATACGCTTCCGGCCACCAACAGCCTTCAGCGTCAAGTTAAATTGTCGAATAAGACAAGTGTAAAATATAGTGATAATAAAGTGGGACGTCAATTTCAAGACATCACACCGAGTCTGCTGTTTTTTCCCCAAGTGAATATCCTTCTTCGCGGATACCTGAGATATAGCCTTGTTCTACCGAAAACCTGAACCCAACTAGTACGCAGCAAAAAATTGTCCATATACCTTATCCTGGACACCTAAGCGAACCTATCCCGAATAAAATCCCTCTTCTCAACTTATGAATAGCTGATCAACACACTGGTTGTACTTATTATCATGCTTACCTCTATTTCCGAGTTTTGCGGGTTCAAAAGCCTGAAATGGATCTTTAAGAGTACGTAAATCCAGAGCTAAACTTCTCGTAGGAAAGTAAATACAATGATTGGCCTCATTTCTTAGATTTACAAAATGTATACTCGTACACTTCGTGCACTGTAAACTCGAAGTTGGGAACTGTTACTTAATTGTCGTTTTATAGCCTAAGGGTTACCCTCACTCTACATTCTAACTCCTAGTATAGATCAGGAAGAAAACGCTGTCTCTGTAGTTTGTATCAGTGTTGAGATAGTTCCTATCTTTTGTTCCATGCGATCATTTTGCCGTCAGTTATAAGTTTAGCTTAACTTAGAATCACTTTTAAGTACATATTAAAATTTAAATGCGTCTTCAGTAATAACAGATGAGTCGACATTTTCTTCTTCTTCTTCTTCCTTTCATGTGATAGACCTAGTGGTCTGTTACGGTCTCAATCCAACACTTGAAAGGTCTGCCCATAGATCTCTTGCCTGGTGGCTGGTAATTTAAGATTTGACGTGGTATTCTTGTCTGCTCATTCTTCTTACGTGAGATTTCCAGTTGTTCCTGTATTTTTGTACATATTCCATTACTAATTTTGATTGTAATTCTTTGAGAATCTCAAAATTCCTTGTAAGGTCTGTTTTTGAGTAACCTGCAGTACGTCTCATAAATTTCGTTTCTGCCGCAGTTAGTCTTTGTTCATATACACTGCGAATTGTCCAGGCCTCACCGCCGTAACATAATATGGGTCTGGCCAGTGTTTTATAAATTCTAGTTCGTGTTTGTTGCTGTACTGTGTGTGGCTTGAAAATATTATTTATAATTCCTGTTACTCTGTTCAATTTTATAGTTTTTTGACTGAAATATTTTTCCTCTTCGTATCTAACTTAGTATCCGAGATAGTTAAATATGTTAGTTTGTTCTAATATCTTATTTTTAATAACAATTTTAGTGCGAACAGGGTATTTTCCTAGGAAAGCCATGACTTTAGATTTTTCTGTTGAGATATCCATGTTATAGTTTATTGCAATTTGGTGAAAAGAGTGGACTGAACGTTGTAGATCTTCTGAATTCGCTATAAACACAATGGCAATTGCAAATAATAGGGTGTCTCAATTATATAATCTATTAAGTGGTATACTGCCATGTGGTTGTAGTCTCCATTCTTTAATAATTGAATATATATATATATATATATATTATATATATATATATATATATATTATGACATTTTTATGCCAGTTAGTAACACCAGCTCACCACTTGTTTTCCCAAACACAACAAAGATAAGTTTATAGTGCGCAAGATATATGAACTGTAGGCTTGACAAAATTTGTCAGCACTTACTACGTCTATATTTGTATTGTCCTAAGTCGTTAAAGTGTATAGTTAAATAAAACACTAATCGATCTCTAACTGGCTAACTCTCTAGAACGATGATTTATCACCAGTTATTTTGATCATGATGTGCCTCTGCATGAAATCCGAATTATAACGAATATGGTGAATAATATTCGTACAAATTATTTTTCATTGGTTAACAATTAAAATACATAATTATTAGGACAAGAGATTAGGAGTAAATATTAAATTCATTGTTTGCGGTTGATCAAACAACTTTTGCAAGTTATGAAGATTATATCAGATATATGATAAATAGACTAATGGAAGAATATACGAAATGGGGACATATAAAATTAAGACAACAGAATATATGTGTTTGGGAAAGGATGTGGATGACCTCATACTCGAAACGAGGAAGATAAAATTTGATTTTTTAAAATATCTTGGGCCAATTATTACATGTTTAGGTACATGTGAAAGAGATGTGCAAACAACTAAAATTGCAATGGTTAAAAATGCAACAAAGACATTACATGGAATAATTTGGAACAAAAATATTACAAAGGAAACTAAAATGAAAATTTATAAGAACATAATACGGAATATTTTGTCATATGGAAATGAAACTTGGTCTTTGACGGAATTAAAAAAGAATACAATTAGAACACTTGAATTTGATTATCTTAGAAGAAGACTTCAAAAATAGAAGACAGGATAAAATAAGAAATGAATTCCTCTGGAAATAAATGAATTTCACCACATCTGTTGTTAAGAGGATTGAAAATCAAACTGTTAAATTGTATGACCATGTACAAAGAATGGGAAAAGAAACATGACCAAAAATATACACCAATAGTCACCCCTGGATGAAATAAACGTGGCAGACCAAGATGGATATGGAAAATTTATATCAGAACTATAATTGATGATAGGAATTTGGAAGGAGATTGGAACCATAGAAATAAATGGGAACTGAAGACGGCAAACGTATAACTGGGGGAAAGCCGAAGAAGAAGAAGATTTGGAGAATTGTGAAGTTCAATGAAATTCTTGGTCATCATTTAGTTGTGCTTCGTGGAAAACCATTTAAAAACAAGTCTTTAGTCAGGCCCTCCATGGTATCTTTGCCTTGCCGTGGCGGATTGGCTTGCGTGTTTAACCCTTTAGGTCTCATGAGCCGATTAGATCGGCTCTGATGCTTCTGACCATTACCTGCCAGATAATATACTTAAACTACATGCAAAGCCGATCACATCGGCGGACGCAATTTAAATCTCGGACACAAGAGATATTACCAGTGGCATGCAGAGCTATGCTTGCCGATAGGGTTACCCATGCCGGATTGATCGAAGGTAATAAGCCAGACGAAGAATACCTTGGTGGAAAGAGAGACGATCTTTCGCTGTAAAAATACAACCATCAAGAAACACGAACATGGATTCCAATGGGGTAAAATTTTCCGAAGGTAAAATAGTCCTCCATTCGGTTCTCCGGGCGCGGACTACTTCAGGGAATCCATGCCAAAGGCTCAAACATAGGAACATGTTCCTAGAAACATGGAATATTAGGACAATAGCGGAACGCTAGAGGTATTAACACGGGAATTAGATAAATCATTCTTGGATACAGTCACTTTACAGGGAGTTACATGAAAGTAGTCACTCATCAGGAAGTTTTGCATTCTACCACGGGGGAGCAGAAACACCTGAATTTGGGAACTATATGGTCTTTAAAGAAAGCCAGATATAATAACAGTTAAATCTCGTAGACTGCGATGAGCAGTACATGTGGTACGAATGGGGAATGAAAGAGTGCATGGAAGATTATTGTGGGAAAATTAGAGGGAAAACGCCCAGTTGGTAGACCAAGAATGAGGTGGGGAAAATAACATTAACCATGATTGGAGGGACGTAGATTATACGGGGAATGATTGGATGACATTCGTTCGGGATACCGCGCGGTCATGAACCTATGTGTTCGATAATGCCAGTCAGTTAGTCTTCAGTCTGGAATGTCAAATTCTGGATTTGAATCAAGGAAGTTCCGATTAGAATATCATAATCTACCATCGCTTGGAATCTATATATTAATACTGTACGTGAAGAAAGAAACTTTGCACCCCTTTTTAAGCATATTGCTCGCACGGAGAAGTATGATATTTGGCATAACTAAAGTTCATATAGAGAAGGAGTGCAGAAAAATAAAATTGATGTATAATATGTGTTACAAAGAAATTAAATTAAACAAAATAAAATAAATTCTCTGAGGAATTTATGTATATTACTCATTCGTTTACGTTCATACTGAAAGTGCATTGTTGTAAAAAGAAAATTATGCAGCATTGTGAATTGACTTACTCTCGCGTATTTATTATTAATGGTTTAAAAAAGTGAGTACATCATATTGTTTAAATTTAAATCAAACACTGTCTAATCTTGGTTTCACTAATTTCATGACTTTTTTTATATTTAGATATTCGCACCTACTTCCATTATGCCTCGACATAGATCATTGACGGTTTGGAGTGAGAGACAAAGAAGAAGGGATATATATTCCCGTATAAATTTAAGTAGTATACAAATGTCAATGGACGCGTTGTTTTTTTTTCTTTTTTTAAATATCACTTAGCCAAGCAATGCCACATATTTCCTATCGTTCTCATTTTTAAAATAAATCGACAATTAATTCATAATTATGTATTTGCGACTAACTTAAAATTTTAATGAATTGTGGTCGAATTTCGACCGTTGCGCGAACACTAGTATACAGAAAAATCTATTTAGAAATAGAATACTTGTAGTATGATCGTTTCTGGATCCGAGATTTGTAGTTCAAACCTATTTGGCGTGGATGGATTTTTAGGGAGTAAAAATTATGAGCATGGATTCCTTCGGGAGATAAGTTTCGTTGAAATACATGCAGAAATACGAGACCTCAGAGCAAAATTTGTCGGCCCTTTTCAAACTCAGATTTCAATTCTGAAATGTTAAAGAGCGTCTTAAATAATATATTCACTAAGTAGAATATTTACACAACAAAATGTGTGGTGATAAGACCTGAGGTATTATGAAAACTAAATGCGGTCCTAGAGTCACAGCAGTATTCTCCTCTCACGGAACGTGGGGAGACATGACAACACGCGAACTGACAGCAGTACGACGTCCTCTACTCGCTTTGGCTGCAATGCGGCGCGCCGTGCCACTTGCCTGCCTAATCACATTTTTATATTTGCAAGAAATGTCTCTTTTAACCTGTAGTTACTCCCGTTAATATTGTGAATGATCTTATTAGTACATTAAAATATATATACAGTCAATATGCCCATTTCACCAATTAATGTTTAAAAAGGTCAACAAGTTTCCACAGCCAAGCTGTCATTTTCAAGACCAGATATTGACTGAAGAAAAAATTGATAATAAATAATAAACAAATTCAGTTAAAAACAAACTACGTCACATGACGCAATCATTCATAAGTAAACAATAAAACATAATAAAACTAATCCTCTTTTGTTTCAATTAAAGAAAAGAGGGCGCTGTACGGAATAGGGCCCTTGTCTTTATTCATGATTTTATCCTTATTTTTATAAATTTCCAAACTTTCAAGGACGTCAAGGAATTTGAAATCAATGACCGAACGAATCAGCCTAAGGTTACTTTTATTGATAGCATGATACATATTAGTACATAACTAACTAACTCACTGGCACTATCGAACCCGTAGGATCATGGCCGCGCGGACATAAGCTCTCCATACATCGCTATCCTGAGCTAATGCTTTCCAATCATCCCCTGTATAATCTACTTCCCTCAAATCATAGTTAATATTATTCTCCCACCTCATTCTTGGTCTACCAACTATGCGTTTTCCTTCTGGTTTTCCTACAAGAAGCTTCCATGCACGACTTTCATTCCCCATCGCAGTCTATGAGACGTAACTATTTTTATTATATCTGGCTTCTTATAAAGACCATGTAGTCACTGTTAAGTAGTCTTCTCCATTCACCTGTTTGTTCATATCTCTTTGGTCCAAAAATTATCCTAAGAACTTTATTCTCAAATACTCGTAATCTCTTTTCCTCTCTTAAAGTAAGAGTTCATTTTTCGCATGCATATAATATAACTGGTAGAAAAATAGTGTTATATATTTTCAGTTTAAGGCTTTTTTGAAAGGAGTTGGGAAGTCAAGAGTCTCTGCAATGCATAATAGCACACATTTCCAGAATTGAGCCTATGTTTAATTTCTTTGTGTATCTCATTCTTATTTGTTATTATTGTTCCCAGGTACTTGGATTCAGCCACTTCCTCAAAATTTCCCTCAATTGTCATTAGCTGCCCATTTCCATTATATAACTTAATGTAATTCTACGTGTAACCATATATTTACTTTTATTGATAATCACTTCCAGTCCCAATTTCTTAGTGTTACTCAATAATGTGTGCATGTTGGCCTTTAGAATCTCCTCGCTATCGTCCAATAGTACTACATCATCAGCTTAAACTAAAATCTTATTAATACCATTGAGTTGAAGGCCTTTTTCATCCTCTAAAATTTGATGGCATACCCAAACACAACCCACACTCTCTCCATCTCTTTTAATAGACGTATATAAGAAGTAGCACTTTATTAGACTAAAAGTGAGACACGTACAGTGTTATTTACAAATACGGAACTTACGGGAAGCAAGTCATTTGTACTGTTGACAGTCCGTAACAATAAATGAACGCCTAGTAGGCCTATATATATATATATATATATATATATATAAACGAATGTATGTCTGTCTGTCTGACCTTTATGCATTACTATACCATTCATCCGATTGTGATGGTGCTTTTTGCAAAATGTTCAGGAGTTTCCGGGGACGGTTTTAGGCTATTAACAGAGTTGTAATAATCAACCCCTTCACCCTTAAAAATCACCCTTTGTGGTAAAAAACGCGTTTTTTCGGACCTTTTTGGATGCTTATATGCTTACGCTGCCTTAACCATAAAATATGCACCACATTAATGCACACAATTGAATATCTGAAAAAAAAATCTACAAAAAAGTCCGCGACAGGATATGTCAAACCTTTACGGATAACTCATAATAACCATTTTTATCTTTCAGCTCATTGATGCCTAAAAATAAAACTTTACGAGGATAATGAAAATCATTGGAACTATAACAAATTTTACAACTTTATCACCTACTCTACAGGAACATTTTAAAAGAAGATCGGGATGACTCGATTCCCGGGCAGGCGTAGCAGCGCGTATTCTTTTACGGATAACTCTCAATAACCATTTTTGTCTTTCAGCTCATTTATGCCAAAAAGATCGGGATAAGTAGATTCCCGCGCAACGCCGGGTAATCAGCACGGGGTATCTAAAAATAATTACTAAATACATTTATAATTATTTTCCTTTTTACTTATTCAACTAAATATAAAAAAAATACTTTTAATTTATTTAGGCATAGCAGCACACGCCGGGTATTAATATAAAATAGACAAAACAACACAATACATAAAAATATAATTACATTAAACATTAATTAAGTTACCTAAAGTTATTAAGTATTATTTATATTACACTTTGCTTATATCCTTCGGACTGCGAGCAATTTATAAGATATACTTTGAAGTGGGTTGCTAGCCCGTTTTCACGGCGGGTTATTATTCGAGGTTTCGTCAATAGAAAGAAAAAATCGCATATACAAAATGATAGTTCAACCAGTTATCGTATATGGAACAGTAACTAGGGCTAATACAACAAAAACTAAACAAATAATAAGTACATGTGAAATGAAGATCTTAAGAACTATTTAGGGGAAAACATTATTTGATAAGATACACAACACATAAATTAGGGATAAATGTCATATTCAAGACATAACCAAATTTATTATAGATAGTCGAAAATATGGAAAGGTCATATATGAAAAATGGAAGACAACCGACTTGCAAAAAAAGAGCTAAAGAAAATAGACCAATGGATGGGAGAAGAACAAGAGGGAGACCAGCCAAAGATGGATAGACAGTGGATGCACATCCGTCTTCCTCCGAGGAGTGATTTTGGAAATAAACAGGATGAAAATCCTATAAATTATGAAGAAGAAGGCTTTGCTTATATTTGTTTATTCACGAATGAATGTTGTTCCTATTTTTCGCGTCTTGTTAAAAGATGTACACAAGTTTATCCAATTTCCAGGTTTATCATTAACTCGTAGCATGCCAGTCTTTAACAATTTGAATTTATAAATCTTTCCGGCAACAATATTGTAGCCTCTGTAGCTTATAGATAAAGGTAAAGTGATCTCGTTACAGACCTTAGGAGGCCGTTGGGATAGTAGGAGGTTAAGGTTCGCATCTTTCTAGACAATTGGCCCTAGATGTCACCCGGGTTGTCATCTCTGAGTGATGGCAGCCTTTACCTCCAGAGAAAGCGTGTGGTACTCATTTATGTTAGAGGCTGAGTCGACCTCAGGGGCATGATAACGGCAAAAGGTTCAGGACAGTTTAAAATTCCTGATCTTACTGGGACTCGAACCCCCCGAACTTCCGGTTTGTAGTGATTGCATTAACTAACTGTGCTACGGCGATAATCCATTTTATGAAATACAGTAGACATAACATTCGGGGAATCTGAATGTTGTATTAAAATGTAGGTTTATATAGAAACAGACGAATTACCGTTGAAGAATGGGATATAGCTATATATATATAGGCGGCTCCATCGTGGCGTAAGCGGTTAGCCGCTCGCTTCTCACAGCTGGGGTCCCGAGATCGAGTCTCGGTCACTCCATGTTGGTTTCGCGGTGGACGAAACGGAGCTTGGGCAGGTTTTTTTTGGGGGTTTCTCGTGCTTTCCCTTGCCACAAATTTCATTCCATCATTTTCCATGCTCACCTCATCGATTTCATTCATCGTCCCCTGTGACGATGCGTCAGGATTGGTCGGCCGGCACCCTCGTCGTTCACAAACCTCATTAAATATAAGGACTTCATCTCATCTCATTCCTCGATCCGAACCTGTGTTGGACACCAGTTGAGGATATATATATATATATGTGTGTGTGTGTGTGTGTGTGTCTGTGTGTGATACAAAAAGAAAAATAAATGTCTGAGTCGGGATTTGAACCCGAGATCTCTAACTCTGTACGTTATCGCTGTAACCAACTGAGCCACTCAGCAATCCTGACACAAACATTTATTTTTCTTTTCTTTATTTGTGTTAGGATTCCTGAGTGGCTCAGTTGGTAAGAGCACTAACATATAGAGTTAGAAATCTCAGGTTCAAATCCCGACTAAGGCATTTTTCGTTTCATGTCATAATTGGCCTTCATTGCTAAATGTAAAACATATAGCAATAGCATATATATATATATATATATATATATTAAATACATTATAAATCTCGATTGAGGCCACTATATAATACTGTTAAATATAAAATTGGTATTGTCACCTCACTTTGATGGTTGTCCGTTTATATAAAAGCGGGCGCCGCGCGATAATGTCTGACAGTGATTAACATGCGGAATTAGTATAGTGGCGGTAGTTGGCACCTGTGTAGTTAATTATATATAACAGCTGCGGGGAAACAAAGCGAGCCGCTGGACAACCATCATAGTGAGGCGATAATATCTCATTATCAGTCATCTTCAACTATCAGCAAAATAATTCATATAAGAGGCATTTGGAAAACATGTTTCATCTTCTGTTTGTAATTTGGTATTGACTTGCTAATAATGATTTTATAAAGAGGGCTTTGGTCACCGGGTGTGTTCTTAGTTAAAAGGTGTTTGTTCATGGTTTCCTTTATGATTTCGATCTCTCGAAGACGTCCTCCACATAATTTTGAAAGGCATCTTATAAAAAGTGTATTGTTGGTATATGTGTGTGTGTTTGTATGTCCTGAATGTGTGGCGTCTACGTGGCACACGTCCTTATTCACTCGCCCCTGCACCTCTGGGTCCCGAGTTCGCATTTCGGTCACTTCGTGTGGATACCGTGGTGGACGATTCAATGTCAGGAAAGGTTTTTCGGAGTGTCTTCTGTTTTAACCTCTACCAAACCACTTCTCCGTACTCATGTCATCCATTTTGTTTCGTTTCATTTCATCTACTCCTGTGATAGTGCCACAGGACTGATTATCCGGCATAGGGTACTTCACATATTCATTAATAGGGACTTCTTCTCATCTCATCCCTCGACCTGGCATTATGCCGGATACGAGTAAGGTGTTTATCTTATATATATATATATATATATATATATATATATATATAATATGTGTGTGTTTGTGTGTGTACTAGCGAAAAAATTAATTTAAAAAGTGAATATATAAATAACCTAAAAGACGCGGTACTAACAGTAGGCCTTCTAAATTTGCTCTTCAATGGGTTATTGGTTAGAGCAGGATTTCAAATTAACTAGAAAACGAGGTGTCCACCTACGCAGACCAGTATTCCGGAGAGGATACAAATCAATAAAATATAGCTTTATATTAAAAATACCTACAAAATTTTACAATTATTAGAATCGGATTTTCTTCATAGCAATTAAACTTAAAAAGGTAAAAAAAACTCACTATGAACTTGAAATATTCCATATAGTGCAAGTATGCAAGTGCATTACGTTGCCTGCACAAAGTTAATCGATCATAATGGGAAACAATATAAATAGTTTGTAAATTGTGGTCCTTTTCCATTCTGCGCATGCAAATATCACATTATACTGTAACTTAAGAAAGAGGGGCGTAGCTTCAGAGGGAAAACGCTCAGTTGGTAGACCAATAATGAGGTGGGAAAATAACATTGATTATGATTTGAGAGAAGTAGATTATACAGGTGATGATTGGAAAACATTAGCTCAGGATAGGGAAATATGGAGAGCTTACTTTCGCGTGAGTATGAACCTGCTGGTTCTAAAGTGCCAGTTTAGTTAGTTTAATGTATGTTGAATGTGATAACCTAAGTAATGATAATAAACATCATCCCCATAACATAACTCCGCCTTTCAGGCGACCCAATTTCAGAAATGGGTTAAAATTCCCCCAATGTCAGTAGAGAATGTCAAATATGTTGTTAGATAACCTGTTGGTATTAGACTAATAGTAATAATAATAATAATAATAATAACAATTATAACAATAATAACAATAATAATAATAATAATAATAATAATAATATTGACGTTGCAAAAAATATTTTGAGTAAAACTTCTAAAAATATATTGTACCCACTTAAAAAAAAGCTGTGTGCGCCCTTGGTCTTTGATATAGAAACTCACATCTGGCGAGTTTTAGGTTCTAAAAGTTAAAATTGCAACATAATATAGCGATAAAATTAATCTAATTAATAGGTCTTTATATCCAATCAACTGATTTTTTTATAATACAACTTACAAAAAGTTTTTCAAAAATGTTCTATTTTGATTGTTTCTGTTTAATTTAAAAATAAGATGTTTAACGTGTACCGAAATAGAGATTTCGATACAGGGATTACGTCATGCTGCGCAAACTATACGTCATCGCGACTCCATTTCGTGTGCGATCTTTGTGAACAGTGCCAAATGCTCCCCCACCTACCCCTTCCCTTCCTAGTACGCGCCGTGTGCTATCGCGCATTCTCCCCTCTCCTTCTGAACTCTCATAAAAAGCTGTGTTTTCTGACATCGAATAATCATCTGTTGAGTGATCGTCGGAGTCTGGTCAGTGTAGCTCAGAAGAGCTAGTTTGGTTTGTTAGTCCTGTAGGCCTGGGTGGGGCCGCTAGAACTGTATACCCCGACCCGAGGCTGGACTAGTATGAATGTTTGTTTATATATTTTTTTGTATAGATGATCAATCATAGTATTCTTTTCTTTGTTAAATTAATTATTTATTCATTTATTTTCACGTTATATCTGACTATACTTTTTGACTCGCATTAAAGCTTTAGTTGTGCATTTTAAGTACCTTTTTGCCTAATCATTTAGTAGCTAGCTTATGTCAGATATCAAAGTAAAATTCCAAAGCTTGCTCAGGCGTGTGTTAGTTCCTCTTTCCTTAAAGTTTCCACGATTATAGCTTGTAGCTCATTGCACATCACATGTTTGAAAATTTAGTAAGGAAAGTTGAATTAATCTTTGCCTTTTATGGGCCCGGGCAAAGATGTCATAATTTGAGCAGTCTATGTTTTCTAATCAAAATAGTTATCAACAATAACGGTTTGATCCAGCACCTATACGGTGCAAATGTAAATATATTATTACTAGATACCACGCAAAAATGATTGAGAAACGTTTTTGTAAGTTGTATTATTAAAAAAATCAGTTGATTGGATATAAATACTTACTAAATTAATTTTATCACTATTCTATGTTGCAATCTAAACGTTTAGAACCTAAAAATACGGTTGCTACTGACTATTTAACTCATGCCCCAAATGAGAGTCAATGACCAATCACGTTTCAATGATTTCTGTTTTACAACCAATCAGAGTCATGTTTCACGAAATATTTATCAGTGTTAAATTTACCATATTAAAGAAAGCTCCTCCTTTTTAATATTCTGAACAGGTCTGACCATTATTTTGCAGTGACTGAGCCCATGAGAAATACGGCTACCAGATTGTATATATAGTGCATAGATGTCAACACATAGCGCTTGCAGGAGTTAATATAAAAACATTTTTAGCAATTTATTATACCACCAAGAAAAGAAACCACTGTTTGCACTTTCTTAAATGTATTTTTTCCCAGGTAATAATCCAGAAAAATATAATTGTCATATTTACATCATACGACATCACAAATGAATTAATATTAGTTTGATGTGTTTCTTTTTTTCTCCACTAGAGAGCATTCTTACATATTGCGTTCCTTTGGCAATAAATAGTATGATCTGGTTGCAGTGATAAACAAGAGAAGCAGATGAAGCATACTTTTCTCATTTGTTTTCAAACATCGTCGTTTACATTAAATATATAAATATTTTAAAATAACTATAGTTAAATAATGATTTGTGAGTAAACAGCTTAATTTTATTCGTTAAATAGTCCTAACAAATACCACTCTTGATTTCCAAATTCCCTAGATAATTTGGAAATCACTCGTGGCATTACTTATGATAACTTTTGCACATAAATATCTTGTTCAGCAAAAGGGTGAAGTGTGGTTTCCCTGCCTGTTATAGATGGTTTTCTGAACTAGGGGTCGCTATTACTCAATTGATCATGTTGTTGGGTGACCACCAAATCTATTTACTTATCATAATTCCTGAGAATTTTTTTACCCTAATGAGGGAGGACTCAGCGCAGGTTGCCTTAGCCAAGTGTTTAACTTTTTCATGGAGGACTCTCCTTTCTGTTGCATTTAATCTATGCGACCCCCAAAAGTGTTTACGTGTGTTTTATAAAAAGTAAAACTAAGGTAATACTACAAATATAATATATTTGGAATTAATACATGTTTAACAATAAAAGCTGCAAAATTATTTCCACATACATACCTCTCTTCCTTCTTATTACTAGCTTCAAGTTTGAAATATAGCCTAAGCATAGATTATTTTTAGAATCCATATTTATTAGGTTACATAACAACGCAAACATTCCGGCAAACTAAAATACTTTTGCCTGGTGTACATGGGAAAGAATGATTATAAAATCTGTTTCCACGATAAACAATAAATTTTTATTATCACTACATATTCCCAAATATTGCAGTGGTGTTCCATTCCAGAATTCTATACAAATGAAAGATGCAATACAAACACACACACACACACGCACACGCACATACACACACATACATACATATATATATATATATATATATATATATATAACTTATATATATAATGATATAATTAAAATTTTGACATTGAGCAATGCAAGCTTAATATGACATGATAAGAAAATAAATGCCTGAACGGGATTTAACCCAGACCTCTGGGTTGGTACCCTAGCGTACTATCCATTACACCACCAGACAAATCAAATTCAAACATTTATCTTTCTTTAATATATATATATATATATATATATATATATATATATATATATGTAGTCCACCGCTGTGGTCTCGAGGTAGCGTGCTGCCTTGGTTCTATCCCCGGTCGGGACAGTTTTTCTGGGTGAGGTTTTTATCGGTGTTTTTCTTCACCTGTAAGACAAATGTCAGGAAAACTTTAAGGCCCAAACGGTCCCCGAAATCATATGGCCATCATCATCATTATCATCATCCTTCACCGGTGTGGAAAGCAACGGGAAGCTACCACACCTACAATTCCCTAGTAAAGCTGCAAAGCATTGCATGAAAGACCTGCCCTCGGGCAGAATTACTATGGATATATAATATTCTCCATTGTTACTAGATGGCAGTGAAGACCGAGTTCTCGCGACATATAGTAATAATGGAGTATATATATATATATATTATATATATATATATAGTCAGCTACTAGATGGCAGTGAAGACAGTGTTCTCGCGACATCTAGTAATAATGGAGAGTATAATACATATATAAGAAAAATAAGTGTTTGAATTGGATTCGCCTGGTAGTGTAATGGATATCACGCTGAGGTACAGACTCAGAGATCCGGGTTCGAATCCCGTCCAGGCATTTATTTTTCTTATCATACCATATTAAACTTGCATTGCTCAATGTTAAAGATTTAATTATAACATCGATAAAGCGTCACTGGCTATAAAGTAAAATAAATATTCTCTTTAATTTGCTTACTTGATATAGTCAGCTACTAGATGGCAGTAAAGACAGTGTTCTCGCGACATCTAGTAATGATGGAGAGTATAATACATATATAAGAAAAATAAGTGTTTGAATTGGATTCGCCTGGTAGTGTAATGGATATCACGCTGAGGTACAGACTCAGAGATCCGGGTTCGAATCCCGTCCAGGCATTTATTTTTCTTATCATACCATATTAAGCTTGCATTGCTCAATGTTAAAGATTTAATTATAACGTCTATGAAGCGTCACTGCTATAAGGTAAAAATAAATATTCTCTTTAATTTGCTTACTTGATATAGTCAGCTACTAGATGGCAGTGAAGACAGTGTTCTCGCGACATCTAGTAATAATGGAGAATATAATACATATATAAGGAAAAATAAGTGTTTGAATTGGATTCGCCTGGTAGTGTAATGGATATCACGCTGAGGTACAGACTCAGAGATCCGGGTTCGAATCCCGTCCAGGCATTTATTTTTCTTATCATACCATATATATATATACATATATATATAAGAAATATAAATGTTTGAATTGGATTTGATTGGTGGTGTAATGGATAGCACTCTCTGATATCAATCCAGAGGTCCGAGTTCAAATCCCGTTCAGGCATTTATTTTTCTTATCATGTCATATATATATATATATATATATATATATATTAAGATTAATGTTATTTCGTTCGTTAATAAAATATATACAGTAGGTAACACGATTACGATGGTTTTAAAGTATACTAAACTTTATTATACAATCAACAGGCTGCCTTAGAATACCTATATTTTGTTGTTGTTAAAATTTACCGTATGTCTAAAAATTTATAAAAGTGTCTTAATACATTCCACAGTACACCCTCATCATACGAAAGACATCAGGTGAGAATCGCTGCCTCAGACCACTTTGCCACAATGCGGATCGTAATTAGGCTCAAAATTATTTATATTTTCTTTCTGAAAAAATCTGTACAAAAGTGTGCAAGATAATTTGTTTTTTTTTTCAAAATAATTCATACTTAATATCTGCGCAATTGCAATTATTCCACTATGCAACACTTTAAAGATTTTAAGAAGAAAGAAAAGATGTATGATTGCGCTCATATTTTGAGAGGCATCTGTAGGAATATGTTGATATTACTGCTCTGATCTTATTTGAGTATGTCACCGCAAGATGGCGTATAAATTACGATTTAAAAATTGGCGACAGAGCAATGCGACGCCTAGAGTCATTTTAATTTCCGACGGTCCCAGTAGATGGAATCGGTATATCTGGAAACTGCGGGCTAGACGTCTTTCTGTTATCGGTTGTTTTAAGTTGCGCACAATATGGCGGTTAATATGAAATTATTGTTCATTAAAACAAGCACTGACTAATAAATAAGACAATTTCCAATGTGAAATATCTCAGACTACCATTTGGAAAATATTTAAAAGTTCAGTCTTAAAAATAGAGTTGAGGTAATATACCTATGTGTGAAGATTTTTAAAATATGAGTTCATTGTGTAAATATAATCTAAATCTTATGGGATTTTTGTCACAAATGCACAATTTACCCCAAAAATATTTTGTATGGATAGGCTACTTATTCATTCTTTATAATTATTGGCGTGATTTTCACATAGTCCCTATAGGACATAACATTCAAGGACGTTTTAATTCCATGTTTCGTTTTAATTTTTATCGGGTTTAACTGAAATTAAGATGAAAATAGACATTGAAATAAACAATATTTATTAGCATTATTGCTACAGCATATTATTTATTTTATCTTACTCATTGGCACTATCGAACCCGTAGGTTCATGGCCGCGCAGACATCCCTGTCCTGAGCTAATGCTTTGCAATCATTCCCTATATAATATACTTCCTCTTCCTTGAAATCAAAGTTAATGTTATTCTCCCACCTCATTCTTGGTCTATGAACTGGACATTTTCCCTCTGGTTTTCCTACAAGAAGTTTCCATGCACGTCTTTCATTCCCCATTCGTGCCACATGTCCTGCCCATCGCAGTCTACGAGACTTAACTGCTCTTATTATATGTGGCTTCCTATAAAGATCAAGTAGTTCACAGTTAGTAGTCTTCTCTATTCACCTGTCTGTTCACCTCTCTTTGTCCAAAAATGTTCCTAAGAACTTGTTCATCATGAACTTATTTAGGTTTAGGTCGTTTGAGCCAGTTCTTATGAGATCTGAAAATGTGGTTTATCTCTAAGATCTTCAGGTTGATACTGCAATACTAATTTAGGACAGCGAGATAGGTCCATTCTTTGGACATGTTGTAACCATCTTTTTATTTTATTAACGGCGTAGCTCATTGTTGAACCATAGCCAGGAATTACTAGATACAGTTAATTTTTAGTTACATAGATGTCACGAATGGCATGACACACCGACTCAATGAGACATCTAACAGGCAACGTAGGTATTACAAGGGCGTTGAGGTCGGTCAATTTTGCTTAGATTTTGATAATTCTGAATTTCTTCAACGTTATTTTGAAGTTTTAATTAATCGCCAATACCTGTGTTTCTTTCTTTGTCCAATTTTGTCAAACCCAGGAGTGGACGTAAAAATCTCATCTTTGCCACTTTCAATGATGATTTCATTTTAAAATTTAGTATCCAATTTTCCATGCTATATTTCAGTCCTGATTTTGCAGTTACATTCTGTATTCTCAATTTGATTGCGGTTGACATTTGTTTACTAAAATTTGTATTTATGACTCAATTTATTGCATTGTACTTCTGTAATTTTTTCTGTGTCATTTTTGTATCAGCTATTAGGCGATCGAAATAATTAAATTCAGGAAAATTTTCTCTGACCTTTTCATCTCTTCAAAAAGTATTTTCCACGCTTACCCATATATTTTGTTCTGGGGACGAAAATGTTAAATCGACAGTTTGGCTAAAATCATTAAGTTGATGTAATTTATGAAGATCGATACTTCTTATCCTCTATGTACACTGTATAAATCAGGCCCCTTATCACTCACTGACATATATGAGTAAAAAAAAGTAAAGTAATCCGACAACAGACCCGGAGGCCCTTGGGGTAGTAGGAGGTTAAGGTTCCCACTTATTCTAGACAATCGGCACTTTATGTCAGCCGGGTTGTCAGGCCTGCGTGACGGCCGCCTTTACCCCCAGAACAAGCGTCTGGTACTCATTTCCGTTAGAGGATGAGTCGACCCCAGGGTCATAGTGCCGCCAGAGAGTTTGGGTCAGTTTAAAAATCCTGACCCCAACGGGACTTGAACCCTCGACCCTCCGGCTTGTGGTCAGTGCCTTAATCACTACGCTACGGCGTGCCCTAGACAGTAAAGAGATCCCACAATAGGTCCGTAGACCCTTGGGGTAGTAGGAGGTTAAGACTCCCACTTTTTCTAGATAATCGGCACTTTATGTCAGCCGGGTAAAAAATTAACTTGGTCAATACGTTCCTATTAGGAAACGCCCTAATTCCGACATAGGGAAGGGTAGGGCTTAAGAAGAAGTTAATTTAATTAATTTATTAATGATTCTGTTGTGTGATGTCCTAGTTATATATTTATGTCCAGTCATTCAGCGCAGATGTTCGGGAAGTGTGGAGAGAGATGATTAATTTGTATTTACGTAGGTACACAAAGAAGTATAACAGCGTAAAATTATAACAACGCTTCAGACAACATGATGGTCATTTTATTAAGATATCTGCACCAATCTAACAAGAGCATCTCATTGCGCATTAATTAGGAGAGATATTCGAAATCCCAGTCTTCAGCACTAATACAAATCATACCGGTGCATGTATGGGTCAGATATTAATGAGACAGTGATGCATATGAACCATCGACGTGTTTTCCAATCATCTATGTGTAATCTACTTGCCACAAATCATGGTTAATGTTATCCTCCCACCTCATTCTTGGTCTACTAGCTGGGTGTTTTTCCCTCTGGTTTTCCTACAAGAATTTTCCATGCTCCTTTTTCATTTTGGCATGATGTTGGAGAGGGAAACTATCGGGCGTAGTTATATCTATAGTACGCTTCTGAATAATGAATTGCATAATTATTATTTAATAATGTTATTTTCAGTTCGGTTAATTAAGTGTATAAAACAGAGTTACATTGATGAAAGGGGCCCAATCGAAGTCCTGTAGATGTTAAATTGAAGCGTGGTGTTCGATTGACTGAATGTAGTTAACTGGATAATTAAACAAAATTAAGTTTCTTTAGTTGCTGATGTGAGAAAATTTCTAACTTTATTTAACAACATGAACCTTTATGAATATTATAATAACTACATACATATTCCTAACTAACAAACTAACTCACTGGCACTATCGAACCCATAGGTTCATGACCGTGCGGACATAAGCTCTCCATACATCCCTTTCCTGAGCTAATGTATTTCAATCATTACCTGTATACTCTACTTCCCTCAAATCATAGTTAATGTTATTCTTCCACCCCATTCTTGGTCGCCAACTATGTGCTTTCCCTCTGGTTTTTCTACAAGAAGTTTCCATGTACGTCTTTCGTTCCCCCATCCGTGCCACATGTCCTGCCCATCACAGTGTACGAGACTTACCTGTTCTTATTATATCTTACTTCCTATAAAGACCATGTAAGTTACTGTTATGCAGTCTTCTCCATGAAGCACATACCTAGAAACAATAATCACAAATAGGAATGAGATGAACAAAGAAATTAAACATAGGCTCAATTCTGAAAATCTATTATCATCACAGCGACTCTCGTCATCCCAGCTTCTTTCAAAAAACGTTCATCTGAAAATATATAAAATTATTATTCTACCAACTATGTTATATAGATGCGAAACATGGACTCCTACTTTAAGGGAGGAAAGGAGATTATGAGTATTTGAGAATAAAGTTCTTAGGACAATTTTTGGACCAAAGAGAGATGAAGAGACAGGTGAATGGAGAATACTACTTAACAGTGAACCATAGGTTCTTGGCCGCACGGACATAGGCTCTCCATACATCCCTATCCTGTGCCAATATTTTCCAATCATCCCCTCTACAATCTACTTCCCTCAAATCATAGTTAATGTTATTCTTCCGTCTCATTCTTGGTTTACCAACTGGGCGTTTTCCCTCTGGTTTTCCTACAAGAAGCTTCCATGCATGCCTTTCATTCCCCATTCGTACCACATGTCCTGTCCATCGCAGTCTACGAGACTTAACTGTTCTCATTATATCTGGCTTCCTATAAAGACCATGTAATTCATTGTTATGCAGTCTTCTCCATTCACCTGTCTGTTCATCTCTCTTTAGTCCAAACATTTTCCTAAGAACTTTATTCTCAAGAACTCGTAATCTCATTTTCTTCCTTAAAGTAAGAGTCCATGTTTCGCATCCATATAATATAACTGGTAGAATAATATTTTGTATATTTTCAGTTTAACGTTTTTTGAATGGAGTTGGGAAGTCAAGAGTTTCTGTAATGCATAATAGCACGCATTTCCAGAATTGAGCCTATGTTTAATTTCCTGGTGCATCTCATTCCTGTTTGTGATTATTGTTCCCAGGTATTTGAATTCAGCCACTTTCTCAAAATTTCCCTCGTTTGTCATTAGCTGTCCATTTCCATTATATAATGTATTTCTATGTGTGACCATATATTTAGTTTTACTGATATTTACTTCCACTCCCAATTTCTTAGTATTACTCAGTAGTGTGTTCGTGTTGTCCT
>JASPKZ010000042.1:2345000-2442500 GCA_030220185.1 Diploptera punctata
AACAAATTAGAAACGATTTGTACTCTTCATGTGCTTCTTTTGTTGATCACTGCAACCAGATCATATTATTTATTGCCATATTGTAAGAATGCACCATATTGGAGAAATTTATAATCAACGTTATAGGTATTAATTAATTTCTGATGTCCTATTGTAAATGTGTCAATTACATTTTTCTGCGTAATTTCCTGAAAAATAATTCGTTTAAGAAAGTGCAAACAGTGGTTTCTTTTTTTTTTGTGGTATAATCAATTGTTACAAATGTTTTTATATTATCTCTCGTATGCGCTTTCAGTTGATATTCATGCACTATATATACAATCTGGTAGCCGTATTTCTTAGAGAGTCAGTCACTGCAAAATAATGTTATGACATATTCAAAATGTTAAAAAGGAGGTGCTTTCATTATTATGATAAACTCTAGTTGGTAAATTCTAGGCGAAACACGACTGTGATTGGTTGTAAATAAAAAATCATTGAAATGTGATTGGTCATTGACTTCCATTTGGGGCATGAGTTAAATAGTCTGAATAAATTTTCACGCACCACTGCTCCCCATGGTCAGATAGAAAAATTATCACTTTGCTGTCACACAGAACGTGCTAAGCTTTGTGAAAGTGGTTTCGAATTGCCCCTAGACTGGAGCCTCGATATCACAAACAGGTCAATAAATTTCAGAGTTTGGAAAGTTTTCTGGCCTTGGAGTACCTTGTAAAATTACACATATTCAACAATAGACTTATTGGTTTGTGACCTACTTTATTAAACGTAAACAAAATATATAGTGAAAGTAATATACGTGCACAGATTTTAAGAATAAATTACATGGGGTAAAGATAATGAAAATCTCTTAGACACCTTTGGCCTAAATTTATGTTTTAGCAGAAAAAATGTGTGGAACTTTATTAATGTATAATTTTATGATAGTGGGTATTGATATAGCCAATTTCTCACAAATATTTGAGGGACATATCTTTCTTCTTCTTCTTCGTCTTCTTGTTCTTCAATCTGGGATTAGGTTCTGAAGCCTGTTCCTGCTTCACATATTCTCCAACCAACGTTACCGAGTTCTTCCCAAACCTCTGCTTCCTTTAGGTTTATAATAAAAAATTCTTCTAGGAATACGACTGTAGCTCATTCTTTCTAGGTGTTCAATCCATTGATCTCTATAACAATGAATCCATTCCTCTAATTATATTACATTTAATATTTTGTTGTATCTTCATTTTTAAATTTGTCTAACCAAGTTCCACCCAGAGCTGATCTCAAAAAACTCTTTTCTATAACCTGCAATTTGTTTGTGCGCCGGTAACGTATCTGGAGGACATTTTATACTCCTCAGAAGCTTCACAATTTTTCTTTTGGCATTTTTCAAGAAAAATGTATTGATTAAGAAAATGAGTAGGGTTTATGACTTAAGTCTTGGAGTTTAAAATAAATAAATAATATTTATTGTTATTATTATTATTATTATTATTATTATTATTATTATTATTATTAATCGGCCGCGGTGGACTAGTGGTTATGCTCCTTGCCTCTGGTCCCGAGGGTCGCGGGTTCAAACCCGGCCGGGGTCGATGGATTTTTTAGGATGGAAAAATTCAAGGAGCAAGTCCTACGGGAGGGACTTTAGGCCGTGGGTCCCGAGTCTGAAGATTTTCAGGCTCGTAAAAGATCCTTAAGCCTGAATGAAAAGGCCTCTATGCAAAATTTACCGAATTTTCCCATCCTAGTACTACCTTGGTTTCCTAGATGTCAGTATGAGGCGGAACGCTGACCACGGACCACTCAAATGACATCTATACGAAAAAAGTATAACTAAATTAGTATGGTTCAAATTCTTCCCTGTAGGAGGAGAGCGCCTAAATCGCTGTTAAGGGAAACATGGGCTTACAAGTACAAGTATTATTATTATTATTATTATTATTATTATTATTATTATTATTATTATTATTATTATTATTATCGAATCCCAAAAGAATGTAGCTAGAGAGATTGTTCTCGTGAAAACATTTTTGAAACAAGAGAATTAGACAGTCCGATTTTCTTCTCTCTTTTAGATATAGCTATGACAATTCGTGGAATAATGGAGAAATGTGATCGTATTTTCGAACATTAAATATGAATCTGATACACATATTATGGACACGCTGCAGTTTGTCCGACAATCCGTCACTTATGTCAGTTAGTAGAACGTCACAATAGTCAAAATGCGGCATCACTAAAGTTTGAATTAAAATTCTTTTAAGAGCTGTAGGAAGAAATTTTTTGAGACGCTTTAGGGAATGCATTATGGAGAAGATCTTTTTAGATGTTTGTTTTATTTGGACAAGCCAATTTAAATTAGAATCTAAGTAAAGTTACAAGTTTTAACGACGTTGGTATAAGGAATTTGTTCGTTACCTAATATGACAGCCGGCATATTGTCATTGTTTATGGAGTGTAATAGTCTTGGATGTCCGATAATTATTGCTTGCGTTTTGTTTACATTTTGTTTTAGCCCATATTGTCTGGACCATAAAGGTATATGTCTGAGGTCTGTGTTTATTTTGTCAATATAGCCCTATTCATTAATTTCTTCAGGTCTAAAGTGTGTGTAAATCTGTAAGTCGTCGGCGTAAAGATGATGCTCGCAGTTTTGTAGTTTCTTGGTCACTTCATTGATATAAATCGAGAAGAGAAGAGGAGCGAGGACACCGCCTTGTGGTACCCCTTTCCTCACTAAGCGCCAGGAAGAAATGCGATTATTAACAGAAACTGATTGCTGACGATTAGGAGGTAAGATCTAAACCAATCAAGGCAGTTTTCCAACAGATGTAGTGTCTTATATATGTAATAGTTGTATGATATATATGTAATTTTTTTAACTACCGTTACGTAATAATATTTATTTATATACAGAATTTTAATGTTTACACATCTTTCTGTGCCTAAAGTTTTATTTTTCTTCTCCACTCATCTCTCTCCATCCAATCCATGTCCTCCAGTCCTCTTGCTCTCATTCCAGTTCTTATTTGCTGCATCCATGAGTTTCGAGGTCTTCCTCTCCTCCTTCTTCCAGGTGGACACCATTCCAATATTTTTCTGGATAATCTTTCATCTTGTATTCGTCGTACGTGCCCATACACAATTTAATTAATAATAAGTAATAATAATAATAATAATAATAATAATAATAATACAAATGAATAACTAACTTACTGGCTCTGTCGAAACCGTAGGTTCATGGCCGCGCGGACATAAACTCTCCATACATCCCTATCCTGAGCTACTGTTTTCCAATCATTCCCTGTATAATCTACTTCGCTCAAATAATGGATAATGTTATTCTCCCATCTCATTCTTGGTGTACCGACTGGGCATTTTCCCTCTGGTTTTACGAGAGATCAATCAAGGCATTATTGGCAAATTTAAGTAATGGGTGTCTAATTCGTAATGGTTAGCTCATTATCTTATTTGGCGAAGAGATCCTTTGAAGATGTTAATAATTTTTACACTGCTACCAGAAGTTTGCATATATCTCTTTCATCCCCCATACGTGCCACATATCCTGCCCATCGCAGCCTATGAGACTTAACTGTTTTTATTATATCTGGCTTGCTGTAAAGACCATGTAGTTCACTGTTATATAGTCTTCTCAATTCACCTATCTATTCAACTCTCTTTGGTCCAAAAATATTCCTAAGAACTTTATTCTCAAATACTTGTAATCTTGTTTCCTCCCTTAAAGTAAGAGTCCATGTTTTGCATCCAAATACGAGTAATATAACTGGGAGAATAAATGTTTAATATATTTTCAGTTTAACATTTTTGAAAGGAACTGGGAAGACAAGAGACCCTGTAATGCATAATAGCATGCATTTCAGGATTGAGCCTATATTTAATTTGTTTGTGCATCTCATTCCTATTTGTAATTATTGTTTCTATACACTTGAAATCAGCTACTTCTTCAAAATTTCCTTCGTCATTTAACAGCATTGTATTTTATAATATAACGATTGCTAAAACCGGTCTATGAAATATATAGTTTTCAAAGTAGACCAATGTATTAGAGATGAATGATAGTGTTACGGATTTTCTTTTATGAAAGTTTATTCAATAATTTTCTTTTGTAAAATTTATGTATATCTAGTTATGTTTTTGTGAAAGATCTCATTTGTTTGAAAGCAATATAGCAGACAGGACATTTCTTTGTAAATGTCGTATTACAATAACATCATTTCTTGACATATAGGCCTAACTAAACACGTTATATGTGTTAAAATTTATAGTTTATAAAGTACTTTTTTTATAATCCTAATTGTGACTTTTCTGCAATGAATAACAGGCCTGTTGTATTAATCTTAGTTCCGATGGGTTAAGTTTTCTAAACTGGCCTAAATTTTGAGATGGCATCATGGCTCATTCCTAATGGAAGTGAGTACCAGACGTTTTATCTAGAGATAAAGGCGGCCTTCACAGGGCTGGCAACTCTTGCCGAATATTGTATAGAATATTAACCCCCTAGTATCCCAAGACCTATTGCGGAATTACTTTATTACATAATTCCAGTTTATTTTAAGTCCACCGCTGTGGTCTCTGAGTAACGTAGCTTATCCTGGTTCGATCCCCGGTTTTCCAAAACATGTAGTCAATATATCAATTTTACCAATTAAATATTTAAAAGTCAACATGTTTTAACAGCGACGTTGTCATTTTCAAGACTAAATATTTAGTGTAAAACTAAATATTTAGTCTTGAAAATGATAGCTTCGCTGTTGAAATTTGTTGACTCTTTTAAATTTTAATTGGTTGTGAGGAGGAATAATTATTGCTTCCTTCTTCTGTTTTGGATTTATAGGTTAATAATAGGATGTTTGGGCACCAGGAGTATCAAAGGATTCTCCATGTATGAGAACTTGGGTTGCTCAGATTGGAAATTGGTAGAGTTGAGGTTCTTTATCTTCAGGGATAGCAAGGAGCTGGCCGGCGCAAAACTACGTTAGATGAATTTTAATAAATATGCTTTAATAATCGATGTGGACACTGGTTACACGTATAATTATAGACACACTTAATGTCGGACAAGGTACTGACCGCAGGAACGCGTCTAGAGTTCAGACTGGAATCTCTGAGAGTCTATCACGACAGAATTATTTCTAAGTATGAAATTCCCGAAGTTATGTTTCAACTAATGTGTTAATTGATGTCATTGTGCCGTTTAAGAACTATGTCGATGAGTAGTGGAGAACGGCCGCCTCCGTGAGTTACGCAGAACTAACTTTTATCGGTGAGTTACGCAGAACTACGAGTAATTTAACATCTTTTGAGTAGTTATAAGGAAAACTTCGTTTACCCTCTCCCTGTAATTATGTCATCATGAGGTCATTATTTGTCGTGATATAACCCTTCACTATATTGGCTGACGATTCCTTATGCCTACAGAAGGGATCGCCGTCTTTTGATTGGACAAGAATCCATCAAGTTTTCTGGCCGAATACGCCCATTCTAAAATACAGTTTTACCATAAGTTTCTAACTCTGGGGAATTCCGATCTAAGTTTGTTGTATAATTTTGTTTAGGTCAGTGACTTATTTCCCGCTTGTTTGCTAGCTTGGCGTTCTCGCAGTTTGTCTGGTTCCTTATAAGGAGTTGTTTACTTCACACTGTAGTTTCCAAGCCCTACATCAATTCTTTGTTCTAAACCTGCCAGCGAAGCTCGGTTTAAGATCTTAGATTGTTGGTCTACAAAGAAACGTCTGGTAACCCGCTAGTACAATGGATTTCCTCAAATTCTAACTATTTTGTCATCTTTTCTGTTATGTGTCACTTGACAATAGCGGTACGATGCACTTGCTAAATTATTTCCGTAATAACAGACTGATAGTTTATTCCTAATACTGTCAACTTCTTTAATTTAATTTATTCATACTTAATTATATAAAAATCGAATCCTTCGTGTTCTCATGATTTGATTGCATATACATTTCGTATATCTTCGACGATTATTTCGTCCTATAGTGATTTAACATATGTATGATTATAATACACGCCCTGATTAATTAATTATTTCGATGTCTCAATTTAAGAGAGGGTGAGTGGAAGATTATGCTTCACGGTAAAATGGCTACATTGACTACATGTTTTACGATTTCATCATCAAGAAGATCGTTAGTTTATTAAATAAAGTTTTCCAATTATCCGCTATATAATCTACTTCCCCCAAATCATGGTTAATGTTATTCTCCTATCTCATTCTTGGCCTTTTTACTGAGCGCTTTCTCTCTGGTTTTCGTACGAGGATTACCCATGCGCTCTTTTGATTCCCGAGTCGTGTTACACGTCCAGCCCATTGCAGTCTACCAGATTTAACTGTTCATAATATATTTTGTTACTTCAATTTATCTTCTTCTTCTTCCTTCCAAGTATTAGGCCAAGGCCTGTTACGATCCTATAGAAAATTTTCCGATCCTTCCGGGAAATTTTCGTATAAGACTTGAAAGCATAATAATAGTCCCTTCAATTGGTTGCTGGCCAAAGGAAGGCAAGACCAGTTGAAATATTTTAACAGTGTCATAGCCCAGCAATTTGAATTTTTCTGATCCATAATAGTTATTTGTGTAATTAGTAGTGGAAGTGACAGTTTCGCGGTCGAGCGAGACGTTTTCTGCCGAGACGAGGACGCGAAGCACTTCCACTAATAGTTACATACATTACTTTTTACTTAACCTGTATGGAAAATTAATGTAATAAATAATAGTTTTAAAAACTAAAACAACACGCTTTATTAGAAAACCGAACTAAAAATTAAAAATAATTTTAAATTCCAAACACGCTTGGGATAAAATTAAAGTGGTCAACAAAAAATCATCTCCAACACATGTAAAATAAAACTAGAGTTATCAACAAAAATAAAATAATTTTACCATCAAAAGCGTGGGGTGCTCTATATAAATTAATATATTTGATAATAAACAAATATTGGTAAAAGTTAAGTCTCTAAGAAGAAAATGTAAAAATCATAAAAAGCACCCCACGCTTTTGATGGTAAAATGGTTTTCTTTTTGTTGATAACTCTGGTTTTATTCTACATGTGTTCGATATTATTTTTTTTGCTGACCACTTTAATTGTATCCCAAGCATGTTGGAAATTAAAATTATTTTTCATTTTTAGTTCGGTTTTGTAATAAAGCGTGTTGTTATAGTTTTTTAAAAATATTATTTATTTTATTTTTAGTTTTAATATTTTACAGAATAAGATAAAAATGTAAATATCTTTAATACTATTGTAGTATGAGCTAAAAGTAATACTCTACTAAACAAATTCTCTGGGCCGGATTTGAATCAGCATCTATGGATTACTGAAATTATATACCTTCAGAGTTCACCGCTCTACCAACTGAGCTCTTACAACGATTTGTGCGGGTTATATAACCTCACTACTCGCTACCCTTCGTGCCGCTCTGGATCGTCTTTTGTTTCTGTTGCTTCTACTAGCATAGATCTGATTACCTCCAAGGTTATTAATCACAAAGCTACTTGCCCCGGGCCCATAGAAGGCTAGGATTGATTCATCTTTCTTACCTAAGCGTTTTAGCATAACTCAATAATAGTTCTCAAAACAACAGAGTGACCTAAAATGAGTGTTTTCACTATAATTATCAATCAGGAAAGCTAGACAGAAAAATAAAGGGAGCTGGAATGATCTCCTAACTGAGTGAGTTTCCGTATAGGAATATAAACAGCTACATGCACATACATCACTTTGAACATTAAGTATAAAAATGATATTTAATGTAAACAAGAAGTCTGAAGTAAAAACATAACCAAGATAAACATTTGATCATTCAAAAAGAAAAAAGAAAGTGAATAAATAAATAATACTCTTACATGACAAAGAACCACATCATACCAGATACCATATTCATGCTAGAGTCCAAGCCAGGGCGGCTTCTTCCCCGGTCTTCAGGACCAACATAAACTCCGCCACTCGCGGCTCCAGACGACCTTGTCCACTTAAAAGTCCGATCCCATCCAGGAATGGATAGATGAATGAATGATGAATTATAACGCTCTCGCTGTGCATAACGTTTTTGAAGGTTCCGAGGTAGAGGGGAGATGCGCCGTAGGAACAGCGCACCAGGAGAGGTAAAGAGAGATAGTGGGGGTAGATGCATAGAGAAAGGAATATTGGCATAGTTCATGAATCTCACAGTCTAGGGAGGATAACGACGCTGCAGTAATGAGCCGAAAAACGCACTTTCGGTTCAGATTGGCTAAAAAGTCGACCAGTCCGCAACCTATTATACCAGTTTTTATTTTCTGATGATTATGGCCAATATTTTAGAAACAAAATGTGAAATTATTGTATTGTCACGGATCCTTTACAAGTACACAAAGTTTCAAGTCGATCCAATGTTTCTAAGTGGCTGAAAATCGTGTTCAAATATTCCGTTATATAGATATAAAGACACGTTTTTGATTTTCTGATGATTCTTGTCAGGATTTTAGAAAAAAATATGAAAGTTGTAACAATCTTCCACTCAGCCTCTCCTAAATTAAGAAATTAAAATAATTAATTAATTAGGACGAGCATTATTATCAACATATGTTAAATCACTATTGGACGAAATAATCATCGTTGATATACGAAATGTATATGCAATCAAATCGTGACAACACGAGGGATTTGATTGTTACTTACTTACTTACTCACTGGCACTATGGAACCCGTAGGTTCATGGCCGCGCGGACATAAGCTCTCCATACATCCCTATCCTGAGCTAATGCTTTCCAATCATTCCCTGTATAATCTACTTCCCTCAAATCATAGTTAATGTTGTTCTCCCACCTCATTCTTGGTCTACCAACTGGGCGTTTTCCCTCTGGCTTTCCTACAAGAAGATTCCATGCACGTCTTTCATTCCCCATACGCGCAACATGTCCTGCCCATCGCAGTCTACGAGACTTAACTGTTCTTATTATATCCGGCTTCCTTTAAAGACCGTAGTTCATTGCTATGTAAGTCTTCTCCATTCACCTGTCTGTTCATCTCTCTTTGGTCCAAAAATTTTCCTAAGAACTTTATTCTCAAATACTCGTAATCTCCTTTCCTCCCTTAAAGTAAGAGTCCATGTTTCGCACCCATATAATATAACTGGTAGAATAATAGTTTTATATATTTTCAGCTTAACGTTTTTTGAAAGGAGTTGGGACATGAAAAGTCTCTGCAATGGATAATAGCATGCATTTCCAGAATTGAGCCTATGTTTAATTTCGTTGTGCATCTCATTCCTATTTGTGATTATTGTTCCTATGTATTTGAATTCAGCCACTTCCTCAAAATTTCCCTCATTTGTCATTAGCTGTCCATTTCCATTATATACTGAATTTCTACGTGTGACCATATATTTAGTTTTACTGATATTTACTTCCAGTTTGAGCCTTTGGCATGGGTTCCCTGAAGTAGTCCCCGCCCGGAGAACCGAATGGGGGACTATTTGACCTCCGGAAATTTTACCCCAGATGAACCTGTGCGGGTAGCAACCACGCTCTCAGCTACCATTTTTGCGGGTTGTATAACTACTATTAATAAACCACGCTCTGCGCAACCATTTGTGCGGGTTACAACCTCACTGCCTGCTACCTTTAGGTGCAGAGTGGATCGTCTTTTTGTTTCCGTTGCTTCTACTAGCGTAGATTTCATTACATCCAAGGTTATTAATCACAAAGCTTTGCCCCGGGCCCATAGGAGGCAAAGATTGATTCATCTTTCTTTCCTAAGCACTTAAGCATAAATCAATAATAGTTCTAAAAACACCAGAGTAACTTAAAATGAATGTTTTCACTATAATTATTAATCAGGAAAGCTAGACAAAAAAATAAAGGGAGCTAGAATGATCTCCTAAATAAGTGAGTTTCCGTACAGGAATATCAAACAGCAACATGCACATAATCACTTGAACATTCAATTGGATAAGTATAAAAATGATATTTAATGTAAACAAGAAGTCTGAAGTAAAAACATAACAAAGATAAACATTTGATCATTCAACAAAAGTAAATAAATAATAATGCTTTTACATGACAAAAAACCATATCATACCTCACACCACATTCACACTAGAGTCCAAGCCAGGGTGGCTTTCCCCGGTCATCAGGACCAACATAAACTCCGCCGCTCGCGGCTCCAGACGACCTTGTCAGCTTAAAGTTCCGATCCGAACCACATTGTGAATGAATGAATGAATGATAACGTTCTCGCTGTGTATAACGTATTTTAGCGTTCCGAGGTAGAAGGGGAGATGCGCCGTACAAACAGCGCACCAGGAGAGGTAAAAAGGGAGAGTGGGGGTAGATGCATAGAGAAAGGATATTGGCATAGTTCACGAATCTTACTGTCCAGGGAGGATTACGACACTACAGTAGTGAACCGAAAATCCCACTTTCGGTTCAATATCTCCTCCTCGGGCCCTCCGGGAAAGAACAGTCCCATAAACTTCCAAACAATGAAAGAAAGTCCAAGAAGTCTTATAGACTTAAGTCACTAAACGATGTTGCGAGGATACTAGATAGCGAATCCCACGTTGGGATGGCACGGTAACACTACAAGATTCCGAGCGGAAAACTTTATCACCAATTTTCATCGTCCCCAAAATCACTATCACCACACCAGCTTCTTCGTCGACCATCCCGGCACTGTAAATAAACAAATCATTACAGATGATACAGCCGCCCTAGTCGAACTCCGCGGTGTTCCAGGTAAAAACAGGGTGACGAGACCACAACATGGATTGCCGGATCGCAATCCCGATCAACCGCTCTCTAGGAATCCGTAGTTGCAGAACCACCATTTCGGTCAGCTGGGCACTCGGGGTTGGCCGGATCCGCCAAGTACTCGACTGCCAAAAGTTCCAAGTTCCTCCGCTATGCCAATATGAGGGAAGGGTAAACTGAAATAACAAAACAGCCAGAAACATAAAACGGAACCTCAAACGTTTTTATATAAGATATTACATAGTACCATGTTAAATAAGTATCATATTTGTCCTTCACAAAACATACGTGGCATTAATCCACTACAGGACATACTTTTATTTAACAGAGCTGCTGTTTGGTGACGTGGCCATCGACGCTTTCTAATTTCTAGTTACCCTTATTTTTAGAAC
The DNA here is from genome assembly GCA_030220185.1 of Diploptera punctata. NCBI lineage: Eukaryota > Metazoa > Arthropoda > Insecta > Blattodea > Blaberidae > Diploptera > Diploptera punctata. The sequence goes on from JASPKZ010000042.1 coordinate 2,356,148, forward strand.
TTAGACTGCGTCTTATAATTACAAAACCTGGTCGACATGTACCGAAACTTTCTCAGGAGTCTCCCGTCCTAATAATTTTCACAAACGAAATAGTTCATTCAGCCCACATACCGATATCCAAAAACAAGCTTTCCTGATATCCAAAATAAGCATACGAACTACGCCGAAAAACTAGGATCGACATTCTCTAGCAAGATGTCGAAAGCGCTGGCATTTCCAACATTGGATATTACTTTTCTGCTGCCAGGAATTGTTGCGAGAAGAACGATTCACAGGAGCATTAGCTTTACTTAAATTATCAGGCACACGTTTCTCGCTGAAGTTCTTTTGTCTTTCAGCTATCTCAAAATCAGCTACTTTCCTTGCCAAGACACACATTTCTGCTACACTTTGAGGTTTTGTAGCGAAGATCAAATGCTGTCTAGTGGCAGAAGACATATTTTGAAGAATAATGTCAATCAAATTTTCTTCTGAAAACTGGGGGTTCAATATCAATGAGGCTCCTTGGATTTCGGAAATAAACTCCAATAAAGATTCCTCAGAAAGTTGGAATCGTCGAGACACAAATTTAATCCAGTAATCCTCTAACAACCTGGAAGGCAATAACGAACATTTCACATATTCCAAACTCTCGATCCAAGTTAATCTCAATTTAACGACATTACTCCACACCTTCAATAGGATTCCTCCGATACAACTCAAAATCGAATTAACAAAATATTCATCTTTAACTAGTCTCAATTCAAAAATCGAATTGAGTTTTATAAGGAAGAAAACTAACAATTCCTTATCACTTCCATCACAGGGATCGACTTTTCTAATTAACTCTCGAAAACTTCGCTGATTATTTTCTTCCATGTCAGAAGAAAGGTTGAAAGCAGTTCCGTTCGGAAAATCTTTTAATAGAGCTAGCTCTAACGATCACTAATATTCTTATTCTTATTCTGCTTCTGCTCTACAAATTGTCTTCAGTACATCAAAACAGCACCGTCTACGATAAACTTTCGTTTCAAACCATGTTTGTTCAGCCGTGGATAGAGATTTCAAATGAAGCTTAACACATTGGTGACGCGGGCCAACGGAGATCTCCTTGTTTTAAAAAATTGCCAGCTCTAGACGTAGACGGGCCACGGAGATTTCCGTGTTTAACTGTTTTCTATTCTAATTGGTTTTCCCAGCCTCTTGTCTTTATGAAGGAGCGTGGCCATTTTGTTTTTTTTTTCTCATTGTGAAATGAACTAGAGTTGTTTTTTGTACCCCTCTCTTCTCTTTTATGAAGCATTGCCAACTTTACAGAAAGAGTTGTTTACAATTTTAATACAGATGGCTGGTGAAATATGGGAATTTTTAAGGTGCCGATAGGCTGATAACGGAGGGATACGTATGTAACCTGTAAATATATGTTGCAGAGGGGAAAAATTAGAAGAAAAAGAAACCTATTTTGTGCGTTGCTGGAGAGTTCGAATTTATAGATCTGTGGCATCATGTGGTTTTTTACCAGGATAATTATTATAAGTGTGGCTAAAGCTAAAAATTTGCTTGAAAGAAAGACGGGAGAGTTTTTCTGAAGCAATAAAGATTTTACAGAGGGCTTCCAAAATCATTTGTGGAAGGAGAAAATAAACTCAAACCAGTAGAATGTGTGTTTTGGGAATGTAATGGGAGGGGGACCTTTTGCCCTAACACAACATCGAAGGATAAAATAGACGTAGAGAATTGTTTCCACATTGCATCAGGCAACACGGAGATTGGGAGGGATAAAGTTGTTTAAAATTCCCTATTGAATAACTTTTTTCAAAATAACACGTATGTGAATGGGGTAGACAGGGCTGACCAGTACCTATCATATTCTTCCATCCTTAGAAAAACATTGAAATGAAGCAAGAAAGTTGTATTGTGGCCTGTGAATTGTGCACTCTTTAATGCTTTTTGGGTCTATAAATTTCAAAATCCTAACAACAATATGGCAAACAGAAGTTTTTTGCTTGAGAACAGCCTCTTGTTTGGCATGTCGTTGAAATTAGGAACAGATGACAGGGAAGATGAGGGAAGATCTAGTTCAAAGGACACCTGGTCAAGAGACACCCCAAGAAGGCTGAGGACATAATAGGAACATAAATTAACCACCCAACTGTGTCTGAAAAAAAAACCTTCCATACCTTGCCCACGGTTTTTAGTGAAACACAAAAAAAAAAGAAACTCTCTACATATGCTCTTTCTTTTGCCCTGTGCCTTTATATCAAGGCAACTGTTTATAACGCTTATCAAACCCTCATTCTACTATAAATAGAAGGTCTGATGAGAACACTAATAAAGATTTACTTAGGTAATATTGTTTTTGACTGTAAATATATTGATGTAAAAATCACACTGTTGCTTAGCGCGGGTTTAAAATTTAAAAGTCCACGCTAACTGACAGAAATGTCCGGTCCAGCAGCGGTGGATGGAACGCCCAGCAATGTCTGTCACCAATATGTTAATTCGTTGAACGGCAATATATTTACGTCATACCTTCACTGTCAATACCTAGTAAGGCTCAATTCTCGGACTAAATTTTTCCTTAGATACAACATCAAGCCAGCTGGCCATGTTATCTAAACAAAATAAAACAAAGGTAGAAACCACTATAAGAGACCGCAGTTCGTTATGCCTAAGTTACTCTGTGTTTATACGCCAGGAAGAGATGAATCAATTTATTTAGGTAAACAGTTCATCAAACACGTAAATAAGTATGTTTTTAATAACATTTACTTAGATAATAATCCTCAAAAACAAATAGTTTTTATCCACGCCATAATACCTCTGAAAAATGTCGATAATCAAAACACTTTAATCAATCCAAAAACCATTTAAGTCGACCACTCAGGTATATTCTCTCTCATTCTCTTGTTCTCGTACTTGAATCCAGAACCCAAAACTTAAGTTCAAAGATTTCGAATCGACGCCCACCTCAACCTGAACGGGTACTGCCAATAGAATACAACATTCTTTTCGCTAAACAGAAAGACACAAAACCACGCGCCTATGCTATTACCATTTGTGCGGTTGGCAGCCACGCTCTCAGCGACAATTTTTGTGCGGGTTGTATAACTACTAAACACTATAAATCAACCACGCTCTGCGCAAACCATTGTGTGCGGGTTACAACCTCACTGCCTGCAACCTTTAGGTGCAGAGTGGATCGTCTTTTTGTTTCCGTTGCTTCTACTAGCGTAGATTTCATTACATCCAAGGTTATTAATCACAAAGCTTTGCCCCGGGCCCATAGGAGGCAAAGATTGATTCATCTTTCTTTCCTAAGCACTTAAGCATAAATCAATAATAGTTCTAAAAACACCAGAGTAACTTAAAATGAATGTTTTCGCTATAATTATTAATCAGGAAAGCTAGACAAAAAAATAAAGGGAGCTAGAATGATCTCCTAAATAAGTGAGTTTCCGTACAGGAATATCAAACAGCAACATGCACATAAATCACTTGAACATTCAATTGGATAAGTATAAAAATGATATTTAATGTAAACAAGAAGTCTGAAGTAAAAACATAACAAAGATAAACATTTGATCATTCAACAAAAGTAAATAAATAATAATGCTTTTACATGACAAAAAACCATATCATACCTCACACCACATTCATACTAGAGTCCAAGCCAGGGTGGCTTTTCCCGGTCTTCAGGACCAACTTAAACTCCGCCGCTCGCGGCTCCAGACGACCTTGTCAACTTAAAGTTCCAATCCGAACCACATTGTGAATGAATGAATGAATGAATGATAACGTTCTCGCTGTGCATAACGTATTTGAACGTTCCGAGGTAGAAGAGGAGATGCGCCGTACAAACAGCGCACCAGGAGAGGTAAAAAGGGAGAGTGGGGGTAGATGCATAGAGAAAGGATATTGGCATAGTTCACGAATCTTACTGTCCAGGGAGGATTACGACACTACAGTAGTGAACCGAAAATCCCACTTTCGGTTCAAACCCATGTCCTCATTTCTTGACGGTTGTATTTTTACGGTGAAAGATCGTCACTCTTTCGCCCAAGGAACTTTTGTCGTCTGGCTTAACACCTTCGACCAGTCCGGCATGGGTAACCCTATCGGCAGCAATGCTACCGCCGGCATAGCTCTCAGGATCATTTAAGCACGCAAGCCACTCCACCACGACAAGGTAAAGATACCATGGAGGGAAAAGTAAAGTGATCCCACAGCAGGCCCGGAGCCCCTTGGGGTAGTAGGAGGTTAAGGCTCCCACTTTTTCTAGACAATCGGCACTTTATGTCAGCCGGGTTGTGAGCCCTGCGTGACGGCCGTCTTTACTCCCAGAACAAGCGTCTGGTACTCATTTCCGTTAGAGGCTGAGTCGACCCCAGGGACATAGTGCCGCCAGAGTGTTTGGGTCAGTTTAAAAATCCTGACCCCAACGGGACTTGAACCCTCGACCCTCCGGCTTGTAGCTCAGTGCGGGATTTGATTGTTATATAATGAAATATAAATAAATTGAATTAAAGAAGTTGATAGGATCCCGAATAAACTATCGATTACTTATTACAGAAATAATTTAGCAACTACATGGTACCGCTATTTTCAAGCGATAGGTACTTGAAGCGACGACAAAAGAGTTAAAATTTGAGGAAATTCATTGTAGTAGCGGATTACCAGACGTTTCTTTGTAGACCAGCAATCTAAGACCTTAAACCGAGCTTCGCTGACAGGTTATGAACAAATAATTGATGTAGGGCTTGGAAACTACAACTCCTAATAAGGAACCAGACAAACGCTAGCACTCCAACCGAGCAAACAAGCGGGAAAAGGGCCACTGACCTAAAGAAAGTTATATAATAAATTTAGACCGGAATTCCCCAGTGTAGGAACTTATGATAGAACTGTATTTTAGAATGGGAGTATTCGGCCAGAAAACATTGTGGATCCTTGTCCAATCAAAAGACGGCGATCCCTTCCTGAGACCTAAGGAATCGTTGTCAGCCAATATAGTGAAAGGTTATATCACGACAAGGCAATGCCCTCCGACTACACGATTACAGTGAGAGAGTAAACGAAGTTTTCCTTATATCCAACTAAATTATGTTAAGTTAGTCCTGCGGAACTCACCGAGGCGGGAGTCGGAACAGACTCACCGACATAGTTGTTAAACGGCACAATGGCCATCAATTAGCAAAAAAAAAAACATAACTTCAGGAATTTCACACTTAGAAATAATTCTGCCGTGATAGACCCTCAGATATTCCATCTTGGATTCTAAATGCGCTCTTGTGGTCAGAACCTTGTCCGACATTAAGTGTGTCTAGAATTATACGTGTATCCAGTGTCCACTTCGATTAATAAAGCCTATTTGTTAAAATTCATCTAGCGTAGTCTTGCGCCGGCCAGCTCCTTTCTATCCCTGAAGATAAATAACCTTAACTCTACCAATTTCCAATCTGAGCAACCTAAGTTCTCATACATGGAGAATTCCTTTCGATACTCCTGGCGCCCAAACATCCCTTATTAACCTATAACCTAAGACGAAGAAGGAACCCATAGTTATCCCCTCCTACAAAGTATTGTATTGCCACGGGTCCTTTACAAGTATACAAAGTTTCAAGTCGATCCACTGATTTTAAGTGGGAGAAAATCGCTACGGATAATAGAAAATCGCGTTGGAAAGATTCCGTTACATAGATAGATAGATAGATAGATGGATAGATACAGGTCAAGCTAATACAAAGCGTGTAAAAATAGCTTTTAACACGAAAATAAAGAGTAGTTTATCGAGTTTATTTTTTGAGTATTGTTCATGGCCCACTATACTAGAGTAGTTAGTTCTAGTTAGTTGGCTGTGGTATTGTTGCTTGGTGACGTCATCATATCTGTATCTAATGTGATGTTGTTTATTAAAATAGCTATTGTTGTGATTAATAGTAAATTTAAGACGTATGCAAATTTAGAAAATGTTATTCCTGTTATTTTATTTTAAATGTTATTTTAAAAAACGCGAACGAAACTGAATTGCGTTTAATTACAAAGAAATCTAGGGGTAGATACTTAGAGGAGTACCAATCTTTTTTGGACTGGAAAAAAAAATGTAACATTATATCGAAAGAGGTGATACTTGCAATTTTTAATCAGAAGATATGTTTGTTTTATATGGAACTAGTTGCACAATATTCAGAATGTTCTTAAATGCGTGATTAATTTTAATAATACGAAGTAATGTCTGAGGTTCTACATTTTTTTTTATTTTAAAGTAGTTATTTATATAAATCTGTTGTTATCTAATAAACAATATTGCAAGCTAAAATTACTGTTGATTGTATTATTATGACAACTTTACGGTATACGTACTGCAAAATTCATATTTTCTATAGGCATACAGGAAAGTCAAATTTTTCTGGGCAATAATGAAAACAAAAACAGTTGTTTCCATGCAGGCCAATTAAAAAATATGTTACAAAACTTTTTTTTATGATAATCTTTAATAGTGTATGAGAGCCTATAAAGGAAGTAAATTTGATTATCATCTAAAAACGACCCGAGTTCATATTGATTTTCATGTGTGTCATTCCAAATGTTTGGAGCAATATTTGGAGTTAATTATTTAATCTAACTGCATTGCTTTAATGGTCTATTCAATTTATCCACTAATTTGGTTTCGATTTCAGTAATTTCAATATCATTTATAATCATATACAATACCTAATTGCAGTTGTATTTAAAACCACAGCAACTTTAGATTTACAGCGACCTTCAAAACATGTTACTAATTAATAATCATAAGTAATGCCACGAGTGATTTCCAAATTATCGATAAACACACGACTCACGAAGTGAGGAGTGAATTTATCTAGAGAATTTGGAAATCAAGAGTGGCATTTGTTAGGACTATTTAACGAATAAAATTAAGCTATTTACTCACAAATCATTATTTAAATATAGTTACTTTAAAATATTTATTTATTTAATGTAAACGGCGATGTTTGAAAACAAATGAGAAACGTTATGTTTCGTTTCTCCATCCACTGCAACAAGATCATATAATGTTTGTTATATATTGCCATCTGGCGTGGGAAACTTGAAATATCATCGCAATATTATAAGAATGCATCCTAGTGGAGAAAAAATTAAACACATCAAACTGTATATTATAACCAAAATTATAGGTTAATTTATTTTTTAGAAAATAACTCGGTAAAATCATTATTTAAAAACACAATTATTGAACACAGAATTATCAAAAAGAACTCGGTAATATCATTATTTAAAAACACAATTGTCAAATTTGTATTTCGTCTATATCTTCATTTGAAGCACAGCCAAATCTTGTTTCTGCCATTTTGAACATTCAAATATGGCGGCTTTACTGTTCCCTCAGTCACTGCAAAATAATGGTCAGACCTGTTCAGAATATTAAAAAGGAGGAGCCTTCTTTAATATGGTAATCATAACACTGATAAATATTTCGTGAAACACGACTCTGATTGGTTGTAAAACAGAAATCATTGAAACGTGATTGGTCATTGATTCCCATTTGGGGCATGAGTTAAATAGTAATTTTTATGGATCTCTTTAACTAGAAAACAGATATAACTTTATTTCAATGACAACAAAATAAAGTGGAGCTGCAATACAAAAATATTACTGATTTCTTTTTGTTTTGTTTAATTTTAAAATATTTCAGTAATATATATATATATATATATATATATATATATATATATAATTATGCTTAATTGTTATGTAAGCAAACAGCTGGGAGCTCGACCTATGTCCCGCTGCCCCTGATGATAGAAAATCGTATATAAGGAAGAAAAATACATTTTTGTGCTGGAATCCCTGAGTGGTGCAGTTGAGAGCGCGCTAACGTATACAGTTATGAAGTCTAGGGTTCAAATCTTATTCAGGCGTTTATGTTTCTTTTCAAACCATAGGTACATAGATAAACACACACACACACACACACATATATATATATATATATATATATATATATATATATTAAAAACTCCATGGCGCGACAGGCCTAGAAGGTCCTTTGCCAACCAGCCGGTTGCTGGCCTCACATCCACATATGCTAATCACAAAGGTTGACTATCATCCTGCCAGTGTAGCGGTGACATGTGGTGAGCATGTCGGGTACCCTAACCGTTATAGCTGGTTCTCTCAACTTGGAGTCGCTACGTATTGCAGATACCCAAATTCCTCAGGATGCTGGGTGGGCACCGGTCCCATACAGGCTGAAGTTCCATGAGAAAATGTCTTTCTTCGTGGAGACTGGAACCAGTGCAAGTCTCTTAATTCCGCGCCAAGGCATCTTGCCCTAACCCCTCGGCTAAGGCACGGGACATACACATATTATATGTATATTCATATCCATGGCATAAACGCTTCGAATACTCTAGTTCAGTGGTACTCACTAGGAATTAGAAGAGAGCCAAATATAAGAAACCATATCTGTTCGAGAGCCGCACCAAATTTCACAGTTCTCAGTCTTGGTAACACGCAGTTTTTTTTACATTTATGGACAAAACACAATTACTGATTACTGTCATTTAATGTTTGTTAATAATTAACTGTTTATTGTATTATTATTATTATTATTATTATTATTATTATTATTATTATTATTACGGTACTGTACATAATTTTAAGGCAACTTACAGTTGTGTAGATTACTGCTGTGAAGTTGATGGTCGAACTCTGCTGCTCTCCTGCACAATTTTGTCAATACGAGCTGGTTGATTTGCCACACATATCCGCAGCAGGTTTTCCAAGTTCACATTGGTGAGACGAGATCTATGTTTACCCTTGATGAACTTTTTCTTACTGAAAGTAACTTCACAAACATACGTTGATCCAAAAAGACACAGAATTTTATATGCACACGACACTAAGTTTTCGAACTGTTTCTCTGGAACTGTATTCCAAAACCCTAAATTGAATTTGTTTTTCGTTTCTCTTGAAAAATACCTTCCAGTTCTGAATCCTGCTGGAGATCAATAAGTTCATTTTTTAGATTTCTAATCTCAGGACCAAAAATTTACAACCCAGTTACATCTGTTGTCGTTATTGACCAGGGATTTTCAACTAATCGAAATGGGTTTCGAAACCTTCTAAAATCATTAAATCTCGCGCTGAAATCATGGTGTAGTACAGTGAGCAATTCTATAAAGGGTTGTAAATTTATTTCTTCCTCTGAATATTCTTCAATAAGATGTTGGAAACATGGGAAACTAGTGAAATCATTATTACTAAGTTCTTCTGTATACACTTTTAATTTTTCTTCTAAAGAAAAAATTGCACTTATGAGCTGAGTAATAAGTTTATTTGTACCTTGCATTTTAATTTGGACATAATTCAGTATTCCTGTTATGTCAGCCAGGAAGCCAACTTTTAACCACCATCTTCGAGTTTTCTCTTTCGAAAAAACACCAGCCATTCTTAAACACTGAAATTCACTTCACTTCAACTGATTAGGTAACACACAGTACCCAGTCGCTTGTTCATAGAAACTAAATTGTATATATAATATTTCATTGCTAAAGATTCGGACGACAATGTAGAAGTTTAAACGATTTTAAAAACAAACGTACACATATTCAAAACCAATAACACTAGCCAGGACATTGCATTGCATTGTTGAACACGTGCGGTACTGTATTGCTCCAAATGACACAGGGATATCCAAAGTTTTGTAGAATTTGAATAAAGATGATATTATTTTATACTTAGAATTTAAAATTTAAATGTAATGTAATGAAGGTAAAATTATTCCAAGAGCTTTAATAAATATCTTCAAGAGCAGCATGCGGCTCGCGGGCCGCGTAATGAGTACCGCTGCTCTAGTTCGATTGAACTGGTTGCTGACATTGGCTAGAAATCGAGAATACAAGAAGTAACACAATTAATATAGTTCTACTATCGAATTTATCTTCTTTTCATATCAAGTCGCTATTAACGCATCCTCGCGAATCCGAATGAATCCATTACAGAAACTGTACTCACATAAATATGATGTCCTCCTGCGTCGTGAAGAAATCTTTAACAAGATATATACTATATTGGTAAAGAGTTTCAACGTTATCGTCGTGTATATTAACCCATTCGCCTCAAAAGACGAGGTACACTCGCCGGCTGCTAAATGGCCTTCAACTCAGAAGACGAAGTACACTCGCTTAACTATACCTGTTATATATTTTGCAATATGTTGTACATCCTTTGGCAGGGAAATCTTTTGTTAACATTAATGAATACCAGAGGAATGTATTTTTGCCTTCACCCTTATTGTGATCTCAAGTACCGTTATCTTTTGTTCGTTTTGAATGTCTGCAAACAGGCAATATAATATACGGTAACTTTAATCCGGTTTCTGGGAAAATACATGGAACATTTAAACCTGAAGTGAATAGTTTAAATACTTTTTTGGGATTCTTGGCCGTGTCTTTTAGTATTGTCTTCTCGATGTTTCATCACATTCTGTGGGTAACATCTTCAGGAGATTTTGCTTATGTCTTCAGAAGATTTTTGCTTCAACGAAATTATGTTGGGGGGCTCTTATGGGGTAATGAATTGAGATGTTATCAATTACAGTTTAATATCACGTTTAATGGGTTCATAGGGGCCAAAATAACATTAAAAAAACAAAAACAATTTATTTTTAGGGGAACACTTCATCATTGTCATGAACATTTTAGTAGGACCTGTCGTCTATAGTTTACTCAAAGTGATCTTGGTGAATCCATCTATGCCTTGGCTTTCCCAAATCTCTCTTTCCCTGTGGTTGATATTGTAGAGATAGTTTGGACAATCTTCCATTTCCCATACTCAAAACATGTTGTTTCCAATTTTGTTGCTATTTGGTTATGTCATTCAATATATTTTTGATTTTCAATTTTTTTTCTGATGTCAATATTTCTTTGATGTCTATCTAACCTTGTGAATCCAAGAAGTGGTTTCAAAAAGCTCATATGTGCTGCTTCCGATTTATTTTTGTCTCTCTGATTCAGGACCCAAACTTCACTTCCATATTTAAGTACCGGTTTTGAAATAATATTATGTAATCTCAATTTGGTTTCTGTTGACACTGATTTTCCAAAATTAATTTTTATTATGCAATTTAATTTATCTTTTTTCTTTTAATTTATACCTATATCCCTTTTTATTTTCTGAAATTATGTTTCCAAGTGGGGGGCATTTAAGGAAGATTTAAGCAAGATATCAGATGATATAGTTGGTCTCAACCAAGTTGTTTTTCCCTTTAAATTATACTGCTATCTAAATACAACAGTTATAAGAAATGCTGCTATATGAAGCTGTGATTTTCTCTATTGCATTTTTAAAATACTGTGAGTTAGCTTTTTGATTGATTGATTAATTAATTTAGTTATTTATATTGCATTACAATATTATTGATATATACATCGGAAATTAAGCATATTGTTAACGATTGTACATACTTTTATTGTAACTAAAACCCTAGCTTACCGGAAGGTGAAATAGGGATCGCATCATTTGGAGATTCAATAATATACCACTGCGACAAAATGGAAATGGGCTGGCTACGTAGCGAGACTAGACAGTAACACGGCAGATCGACAGAGACCCCTACACAGGCAGATAACAAGGCAGACTCAGACGCAGATGGGCAGATGATTTCAAACAAGAACTAGTAGTGTAATGGTTAACCACACCCGTAATTGAAGTGTGTGGACGGAGGCAATGCGCAACATCAAAAAAAGTGTGAATAATAAGTGCCTAAACATAAGTACCTGTGCAGGTTAATAAACCACGCTCTGCTACCATTTGTGCAGTTTATTTTATATAACACGCTCTGGTGAACCATTTTGTTCTATATATAACCACAGTGACTGCTACTATTTTAGTAAACCCATTATTGCGTCGCCGTGTATCGTCTTTTGTTTCCGTTGTATATATTAGCGTAGAGTTCATAACAATCAAGGTTATTAATCAAAAGCCTTTTCCCGGGCCCATAAGAATCAAAGATTGATTCATCTTTCTTTTCCAAACACTTAAACATAAATCAACAATAGATCTTAAAACACTTGAGTAATCTATGATTCTTGGTTAAACTGGATGTATCATTATTATTATTATTAACCATGAAAGCTAGACGGAAAAAAAGGAAGCTTGTATGATCTCCTAAATAAGTAAGTTTATGTACGGGAATATATCAAACAGCAGCATGCACATAAATAATTTGAACATTAAACATGATGTATATAAAAAATGATGTTTAATATAAACAAGACGTCTGAAGTATAGGAAAAATATAACAAATATAAATATTGATCATTCTTGAATTTAAACAAAAAAATAAATAATAATCATTAACATAAAAAATATATCATACCTCACTCAAACAAGTTCATTCATACAAAGAGTCCAAGCCAGGGTAGCTTTCCCTGGTCCTGCGGACCAAAAACTCAAACCATGCCACTCGCGGGCTCCAGACGACGTAGTCTAAACAAAAAGTTCCGATCGAATGATAATGTTCTGAATGTGCGTACCGTATTTGAGCGTTCCGATGTAGAAGGGGAGATGCGCAGCACAAACAGCGCAATAGGAGAGGTAGAAAGGAGAGTGGAGGTAGATGCATAGGGAAGGGATATTGGCATAGTTCACGAATCTTTCTGTTTAAGGAGGATAACGGCAGTGCTGTTACGAACCGAAAATTTCACTTTCGGTTCAGTGCAACCAATGTACTAACCATACTACCAGATCCAATTCATAAGTTGCGAGAAAGAAGACAAAAATGTATAATTGAAAAATCAAAGTCATTGAGTCCAATCACAAACTGCACACTGTTGCCAACCTAAAATGTACTTTAAAACACAAGAATATATTTAAAATAGTTGCTCCCCACATGAATCACTTGATATTTGAGCTCATCCCTCTTGTAGGAGGCCCTAGCCCTTCATGGAACACAGTGGCTACTACTTCTACTACTACTACTACTACTGCTACTACTGCTACTTCTACTACTACTACTGCGACTACTGCTATTACTGCTACTTCTACTACTACTGCTACTACTACTTATACTACTGCTACTACTGCTGTTACTACTGCTGCTGCTGCTCTTGCTGCTTCTGCTGCTGCTCCTGCTGCTTCTTCTGATTTTGCGGCTGCTGATACTGCTGCTACTACTGCTGCTGCTGCTCCTGTTGCTGCTGCTTCTGCTGCTTATTCTGCTTTTGCTACTGCTGCTACCACTGCTACTGCTGCTACTATTGCTGCTCTGCTGTTTCTGCTGCAGTTCCTGCTGCTTCTGCTCCTTATTCTGTTTTTGCTACTGCTACTGCTGCTGCTGCTCCTGCTGCTTCTGCTTTTGCTGCTGCTGCCAATAACAATAATAATAATAATAATAAAGACTGAATTTGGAAACGAAAATATGAGCTTAAATCTCTGAAGACGTGGAATATCATACCACCGATCACAATGAGTTGGTGTTATTCCCGAAGTGAGGAAAAAATTAAACGCCAAAGGTATTATATATATATATATATATATATATAGAGAGAGAGAGAGAGAGAGAGAGAGATAGGAACTTCGGGTAATGTGGACCCCTATTTTCAATTTGTTGTTTTTCTTCTATTAATTACTGGATTTGAATTTTGTTTAATTACAGTGGTTATCATTAGTGTTATAACTATGAAATAGCATTGGTATTTTATTCAAATATAGGAACATTTTCATAATGTATAAACTTTTCTGGTAAAGTGGACCCCAGAGTCCGCCCTAGCTCTTAGGCTATTTTTTATTTATTTATTCTTTAATTCATACAGAACAGACACTAATTAATCTGAATGTATTTATGACCGATCGTAATTAAAAATCGTTGATATTTATTTAATGCCTTGAAAAATTATTTCTGATTATAACATTCACACGTCATTCATCTGCTGACAGCGAAACTCTTCTTGGGGTTAGTATATTAAATAAAATTAATTAAGTGCATGGTTTTTACAGATAGGATTCTCATTGTTAATATATTGGTATTCGTATAAAGTGGCCCAGGTCCACTTCAACCGCCTCGTGGAGTGTCCACATTAACCGAATTCCTTTGTTATGTTTACTTATTTCATACAGCAGTCATGTCACAAAATATCAAACGAAACCCGCCAGTATATTAAAACAGCATCTACATAACATAGGGGCTAATAGATTTGGGAGATTTTAAATATTTATAATAAACATTAGCAGAAATTAAGAATTAATTCGTAGCTTGAAATCTTTTGAACTGGTCGTTTTCATAACTGTCTCAAATAAACCCTTCTTCCCACAAAGAATGAAAGAAACCAGCCTTGAACACGTCAAAGTTGATGAGGGGTAGAAGTTAAAATATTTTCTGTTCGAGAGCAGCACTAATTAAAGAAGTCATTAACAGGATCAAATCAAACCGAAGGGTCCACATTACCCGAACTTCCTATAACACATAAGGGTGCAGGAGGATATATACTAGAAACGAATCCGGAACTTCCTCAAATGCTAGTAGACGAGTTACCGTCACATCACAAAACCAGTCTGCTTTTCAGTTTAGATAAAACATTTAGCACAAAGTTTTACTTTAAATGCAGTAAGAGTTTTGACGTACAATTTTTAGGAACTCATTCCCTCTGCTAAAAGTTATCTTGTTTAGTTTCATTTTTGTGACGTCATGTCTGTGTTGATAAGATAGACATAACATGAGCATTGAAATGTCCAGCTCGAATGTCATACTATTGATTTCAGCAGCTTTTGAAGTTGTCAGGAAATTCCTGTAAGATAAGACTGAAATGACAGAATCACATTCCAAGAATAACAGTACATAGTGTGTACTCCAGTTGTGATTTATGCCTCGTAAAAACAACACGCTACCATATCACTTCTACATGCATATCAACCACATTCCTTATCTAAAGTATTTTCTAAAACTCCGCCAAAATCTCTTACATGCATATAAGAGAGTCCGGAATAATGTTAATATACTGCTTTAGCTGTTATAATAGCTGTACTTTATAAAATAAGAAATTATCTCTCTTTGAACACTCACCTATATTCCTCCCCAAGTGGTGAAAATGGTTAGTATTTTCAATAGTAGGCCTACATTTATTCAATGGAAATGGAGTGTCTGAAGGTTGACAGGATTTGAAATAAATAGAAGAATTGGAATTGCAAATAAAGCACATGATGCTCTTCGTCCCGTATTAAAGAGCCATTCTGATCTTATATGTACCAAAATCAAGATATATGAAACATCATAATGTTAACTGATTCCGGGCAATGTGGCAGTGGTCTATTACTTGTGTTCCTACCAGACGTTTCTCCCTCATCTGCGGAGGGCATCTTCAGTGGCGAGTACTTCTAGGTGCTGTTTCCTGGTTGGAGGCTCGACCAAGAAACAGCACCTAGAAGTACTCACCACTGAAGATGCCCTCCGCAGTTGAAGGAGAAACGTCTGGTAGGAATACCAGTAATGGACCACGGCCACATATCTCGGAATCACTTAACATTACGATTACCGGCCGTGAAACCCTGCATTCAACTACATCATCATCAATGGCAGGCATGGATTAAGCCAATTGGCCTGTTCCGCTTCAGGAAAGAAATTGATCCCTCCATCTCTTCTTAGGTCTTCCTGGGTCTCTTCGCCCTGTGGGTCTGTAGTTCAATAGCTGCAGAGGTAGTCTATTGTTTGGCATCCTCAGAAGGTGTCCATGCCAATTATTTTGATATTTTTGAATGATTTCAGTTATTGCTGGTGTGTTGAGAGCTTTGCGGATATCTTCATTACGCATGTGATCATAAAGCGTATAACCCGCTAAAGGTCTTAATAACTTCATTTCTGCAGCTACTATCCTATTTAATTTACCTGTAGTAAGAGTCCAGGTTTCAGAACCATAAAGTAGAGTTGGAAGAGCCATTGTTTTATAAAATTTTAGAATTGTATCTGGACGTACTTTTCGGAAAAGAATGCTTTTTATTGTTCCTATAAGTTTTTGAAATTTGACCAATTTTATGTCTATGTCTTTACATGTGTCGTACGAAAGATTACAGCCAAGATAAGTAAAGTTATTAACTTGTTCTATTATATTGTTGTTAATAACAATTTTAGTTCTTATCGGTATTTTCCCTTGAAACGCCATAGTTTTTGTCTTACTCACCGAAATTTGTAAATTATAATCTACATAAAACATTAATTAGACCAATCGTTATTTATGGTTCTGAAACTTGGGTACTTTTTGAAAGGAAGGTACTGAGAAGAATATTGGCAGCAGTTTGTATAAATAACATCTGGAGAAGAAGATACAATAGAGAATTAATACATTATTAAGAAATCTCAACATTGTCTCACACATAAAACTTGGTCTTTGAGATGTATAGGACACATTAATAGAATGACAAATAATAGAAAGATGAAACAAATCTTCTGTTTACAGCCTGAAGGAACCAGATTAAGAGCAAGGCCTAAGAATAGATGCTCGGAATGTGTGCGCCAGAAAGTCGAATTAACCATTAGGAAAGGCTTTCTATGGAGAGGGATGTCTGGAGGAGGCTCATTGAGGAGGCTATAGTGCCATTTAAGAAGGATAATGTTGACCGAATACTGCTTTACCGTGAAGAGAAACTAAAACTCCATGATGTGACAGTATTACGTATATTTATTTTATGTATCACTAAACACAAACCCACAGACACAAACAAACACACAATACTTCTTATTTTATGTAACATCTACACTTCACATACCCGAAATATGTATGTATTATGTTTATTTATTCAATAAAGATTAGATGGTAGTTAGGGGCATAGAGCAGACCCGGGGATAAGGGCAATATGCCAGAGGTAACCCGGGGGGTGGTGGTGGGGCTCTAAATAAAAACAAAATGATGTGACAGACCTGCTATACTAATTCCGAGCGAAGTTCCAGTTGTACTGTGAACAATTTGAGTAAGATATTACTCCGCCGACTACGTCTATTAGGAGAACCGTGGTGCTACTTTTAACGCCACATTAACTGAATTATGTAAGATAGAATCATTGTTCTTTGGCAACATGGTATTTTACGGGAAATAAGACTGAATAAAACATAAGATGGTACCAATAATTAGGAACTTCCTCCACTTCTTATATATTTATGTCAAGAATTATATATGGGCTTAACTAATCAGATGTTTACGCTTTTTCCATGATATCAATAGATGATCTTCAATTACCGATACAGTTTCATTATGAGCAGAAATTATGTTCAATGCTGATTCACCTGTAAATTCTGCTGTTTTTTTCACAACATCCTCAACGATTAATGTGGGATATTTTCCACCAAACTCTTTGAAAATATTCAAAATAATTTCTCTCCGTTTTTCAAATGTTTTGCTTTCAAGTGTTTAAGAAATTCTACAAAAAATGTTGTCTTTTGAAACAATTGAAATTTCAACGTATTCTGCATTACGCATGCGTCAGAATTAAACAATGGTTATTTAATATATTAAAATTGTTTTTTTTTACAAATGCCCCAGGTTGTCTTTCGACATTTCCGGTGTTCTCTCCTGGCATGACGTACTTATAACACACTCCTGGAATGCGGGGTTACATTGCCCCGATGATATGATGGGTGATGATGATGATAGTGGTGCGCCAGGAAAGTCCCTTATCCTTAGCTGAATCTAAGATTAATATGAATGTTGATGATTGCGATGGCCATATGATTTCGGGGACCGTTTGGGCCTTAAAGTTTCCCTAACATTCGTCCTACAGGTGAGGACAAACCCCGATAAAAACCTCACCCAGAAAAACTGTCCCGACCGGGGATCGAACCAGGGTCCGCTGCGTGACAAGGCTACCTCGAGACCACAGCGGTGGACTGTATTAAAATTGTAATTATGTATTTTAAGATTATCCCATATAACTTATATAGACATGTGCTAGATAATATAAATTATTATTTTTATTTCCTTTATTTGGAGTGTTAGAGAACAAACTATATTTTCTTACACGCTTAAATATAAAATCATTATTCGACCAATGAAAATGCAGTAATACGTATTGTTTGTTTACATTACAATTGGAATTAAGCTCGGAAGAGGTATAGCGGCACTTCCTCATCTGTCAATCACAGAGGGGTAAGGGGTTAGTATGCCATAACTGATTTGATCAACCTGGGACTGCTACTTATTAGCTACCAAAGTTCTTCACAATACTAGATGACATGTACCATATAGTGATCGTAAATTCATGAGAAAATTTGTTTTTCTTTCAGAACTTCAAGTACGCGCGTTCTGAGCCCTGTTAATCGAAAATATGCAACTTTTTAATTAGGTGTATATTTATCATTTAATGATGCATAAATAATCTAATACATAAAAATGAGTTTGTTTGTTTGTTCTTACTTTTAGCGCGGCCATACCGTTGATCCGATTGTGATGGGGGTTTTTTGCAAAATGTTCAGGAGATTCCCGGTATGAACATAGCCTATAAGAGAGTTGAGATGCTCAACTCCTACACTCTTAAAAACACCCTTTGTAGTGAAAAACGTGAAAAAGTCCCTTTTTTACAGCTTACGCTGTCTAAATCACAACAAATACATAAAATTAATGTATACAGAATTGAATATCTCAAAAACTCTACAAAAAAGTCCGCGGTAGCATATGTTTATCTTTTAGAGTTAACACACAATAGCAATTTTTGTATTTCATTGATGCCAAGGAGATAGGGATAAGTAGATTCCCGGGCAAGCATGTGCTGTCATACCATTCATTCGATTGCCATGGGGATATTTGCAAAATATTCAGGATTTTCCCGGGAAGGTTATAGATTGTAAGAGAGGTTTAATGCTCAAGCTCTTCACCCTTAAAAAAACACCCTCTGTAGTGAAAAAACGTGAAAAAATGTCGCTTTTGTAAGCTTAAATGGCTGCCTAAACCATAACATACACAAAATCATGGTACACAGAATTAAATATCTCATAAAACTATACAGAAAAGTCCGCGACAGTATATGTTTATCTTTTAAGGATAACTCACAATAACCCTCTTTGTCTTTCATTGATGCCAAGAAGATCGAGAAAAGTAGATTCCCGGGCAAGCATAGCATCGCACAGCATGTATCCTTTTATGGGTAACTCAAAATAACACATTTTGTCTTTCAGCTCATTTATGCCAAGTACATCGGGATGCGTAGATTCCGCCGGATAAATATATTAACTATATAAATGTATATTTATGTTTCCTTTTACTTATTCAACTAAATGCAAAAACACAATATAATTTATTTAGGTATAGCAGTGCACGCCGGGTATTAGCTAGTAATTATATAAAACTTACAACTTATTCTATAAAATGTCCTAAATGATATAACTTTTGAAAACATAATTGAGGCAAGTTTTGCAGAATTGACAAAAACAGTGTGAAGTTAAAGTTGTATAAGAAAATCATAGGTGGGCCCTAATTGAAAATTACAACAATCGTTCTTTATCTACTCCTAAGCCATACAATTATATTTCTTTGCCACTAAATAAAATTTTGTTTCTATAAGGTCTTGGCAGTTCCGCTCCCAACATACGAAAGTGTAAATTGGACATTAAATAAATTTGGAAAAGAAAGATAGAGACAGCAGAAGTGCGTTTCTTAAGAAGGATAGCAGGACACACTTTAAGAGATCATATCCGCAATACCAACATTAGAGAACAATTACAAATTTATGAATTTGCAATTAAATTGACAGACAACAAATTAAAATGGTTTCAACATATAAATAGAATGGAGACATCTCGTCTATCAAAATAGGCTTTACAATGTATTACAAGAGGTAAACGTTCAGTTGGACACCCCATGACCAGATGGAGAGATATGTTTGAGTCGGCATAGGCTTACAGCCTAATCTTGAAGTTGAAGAAGAAGAAGAAGAAGAAGAAAACTAAATAAAATTATGTTTCAAGAATGTAATTACAGTATGAACCAAACATTTTTTTTCCTTTTTACGAAAAATGCACACACACCCCTTTGCCTCTATTTATAATCTACAATGACATAGCCCATTGTTGGGCCATAGCCTATCCTTTGTCAGGAGTTACTAGACCACAGGTGTCATGAATTGCATGCGGTAAACTTACTGACTCAATGAGACATCTAATCATCTCAATTAATTTTGTTTTTGTGAGAGAAAGTATATTTGTTGACCAGTAGACTAGGTAATTATTATTGTTATTATTATTTATTTATTATTAATAGATTATTATTATTATTATTATTATTATTATTATTATTATTATTATTATTATTATTATTAACTGAAATACCAAGTAGGGGCTGCCGGAGATTAGCCACTATTAAAATAAGTTTAAATGTATTTCCATTGTAATTGATTTCTCTTCACATTAATTCATTGACTTATATACTTTTCGTTTCTCAAATAATATTAATTTTATTAATTATTAATTTGAGATTAATTTTATAAGATCTATTTATTTCTATTTATTTACAATTTTTTGTATAACTAACTCACTGGAATTATCGAACCCTTAGGTTTATGGCCACGCATATATAAGCTCTCTATACATCTCCATCCTAAGAAAATAATTTTCAATTATCCCTGTATAATATATTTTCCTCAAATCATGGTTAATGTTATTCTTCCACTTCATTCTTGGCCTGCCTATTGGGCATTCTCCTTTTGGTTTTCTACAAGAGCATTTATGCCCCTCTTTCAGCTTTCAATTCATGCCACTTGTCCTGCCCATCGCAGTCTACGAGACTTAACTGTTCTTATTATAGACCTATATTGTTTCCTATACATATCATGCACCTTCTCTGTTATGTAGTCTTCTCCATTCGTCTGTTTGTTCATCTCCCTTTAGTCCAAAAATGTTCGTAAGAACTCTATTCTCAAATATTCGTAACCTTATCTCCCCCTTTAAAGTAAGAGTCCATGTTTCGCATTCATATAATATAACTGGGAGAATATCATTTGTATATACACTGCTCAAAAAAATTAGGGGATATTGTAGAATAACCTATTAAGACTATGTTTTTTGGAATAGTATTAGATGCAATCACTTTCTATTATTCCAAGATAATGTAAATAAGAGTTTGAAGTTGTTACGTAACCTCGGTACCACACCAGAGGGCAGTGTCTGTACTGTTGATGTGAAAGGGTGGTGTGGGGGTGAATGTTTTGTTGCTGTTTTTAAATCCAGTCCAGTTTTCAGTTAGTGAATGACTTGCCTTAGGGACAGTGATGCCTCGACAACGTGATTTACCTGAACCAATGGCTTGGAGGGCCATAGGAAGGATGGAAGCTGGACAGACACAACAAGAGGTGGGACAAGCCATTGGGGTGTCTCAAAGCGTGATTTCCAGTCTTTGGAATAATTTTCAAAGAACATACTGTTCACAGAAGAGCCGGACAAGGTCGACGAAGGGCAACAACAGCAAGGGATGACCGTTACCTCTTGTTAACAGCCCGTCGGAATAGACAGCAGAATGCAACTCAACTGCGAAATACACTTCAAACAGCAACAGGACGCAGGGCGTCAACTCAAACTGTCCCTAATCGACTGCATGGAAGTGGTCTCTATGCCCGTAGGCTCATGGTGTGTAACATGTTAACTCCACAACACCGTAGAGATCGCAGAAACTGGGCGGAGGAACATCGTGGGTGGAGGCATGCTGAATGGAGATCAGTTCTTTTTTCTGATGAGTCGCGATTCAACATGGAATGTGATAGTCGGCGTGTATTCATCTGGAGAGAAAAAGGGACACGAGACAATCCAGCTTTTGTACGTGAAAGATCCCCATATGGTGGCGGTGGATTGATGGTGTAGGCAGGAGTCAGTAGTGGTGGACGTACGGACCTCTACGTTATCCAAGGTGGTACTTTGACTGCGGTAAAGTATAGAGATGAGATTCTCCGACCTTTTGCCGTGCCTTATGCTGATGCTATAGGTGATTCTTTTCTTTTTATGGACGATAATGCACGACCCCACAGAGCTGGCTTGCTGGACGACATGCTGGAAGTGGAGGGTATCGATCGTATGCAATGGCCAGCTTCCTCCCCGGACTTAAATCCGATTGAGCATGTGTGGGATGCATTAGGCAGGTGCATTGCAGGCAGACCAGCACCTCCCACAACTGTTCCAGAGCTGCACATTGCTCTTATGGAAGAGTGGCCACGTATCCCCCAAGAACTCATTGCTAACCTCATTGCATCAATGCCATACAGGTGTGAGGCAGTGCTGGCCGTTCGAGGAGACCATACACCATACTAAAGAAACACTTTCACCCATGTTAATGTTGCTTTGTTTGTTTGCCATATTCCTAATCAGGATCTCTCTGACATCTGGTGTGGTACAGAGGTTAAGTAATGACTTCAAACTCTTGTTGACATTCTTTTGGAGAAATAGAAAGTGATTGCATCTAATACTGTTCCTAAAAACATAGTCTTAATAGGTTATTCCACAATATCCCCTAATTTTTTTGAGCAGTGTATTTTCAGTATAACTTTTTTTTGAAAGAAGTTGGGACGACAAGAATCCCTGCAATATATAATATTTCCAGAATTGAGTATATATTTAATTTCTTTGTCCACTTCATACCTGTTTGTAATTATTTTTTCCTAGGTATTTTTATTCAGGCACTTCTTCAAAATTTCCCTCATTAACAGTCCATTTCCATTATATAATGTATATATATATATATATATATATATATATATACATACAGGGTGGACCGCTCGAATGGACCTAATTTCAATTGCTTGTTACTGGCAAACGGTTGAAGATAGAAACTTAAAACAACGTTCATAGTACAGAAAAACTCACCAAGTTTCGAATCCTGTCGGTAGATGGCACAAAGATACGTTTCTCGTTCTTAGATTTAATGTTTGTGAAAATGGCGACTCCGCAGATGAAAGCGCAAGCTGTTTTGTGGTATGCGGAGTTTAAATCAATCATTAGAGTTCAAAGGGAGTTCCGGCGTGTTTTAACCGTGATGCTCCAACTGCTAGAAGCATAAAGAAGTGGCGTGATACATTATTAGCTACAGGATCTGTGTTGAAGAAGCATGGTGGTGTCGCAGAGCATCCGATGAAATGGTAGCAAATGTTCAAGCCGCATTTGAGCGAAGCCCCCGGAAGTCATTAAGAAGAGCTTCGCGGGAACTTCAAATACCAAAATCGACATTACAACGGATTGTCCACAAACGCCTCAAACTGCACGCATATAAAGTGCAGTTAGTGCAACGTCTGGAGCCGAATGACATGCCGAAACGAGTGGAATTCGCCAATACGATGCTGGACCGTCTCGGCGCTGATCCTGACTTCATGACCAAGATTTTCTTCTCGGACGAAGCCACTTTCCATTTGTCAGGCAAGGTAAACCGGCATAATGTGCGGATCTGGGGATCGGAGAATCCTCACGCTATTCAAGAGCTGTTCGTGATAGTCCGAAGATGAATGTTTGGTGCAGTTTGTCACATAATAAGGTCATTGGACCGTTTTTTCTTCGCCGAGAAAACTGTTCGTGGTACCACATATCTTGACATGCTGGAGCAGTTCTTCTTTCCACAAATTGAACAACTGCAGCCTAACATCGTTTTCCAGCAAGATGGTGCTCCTCCCCACTGGTCCAATTAAGTTCGTACGACTTTGGACAACATTTTTCCCTGGCCGTTGGATTGGTAGGGGAGGACCAATCGCGTGGCCCCCGAGATCTCCCGATTTAACACCACTGGATTTCTTTTCTGGGGCTATGTCAAAGATAAAGTTACACCACCCCAGTCAAAGACCTTCGTGATCTTCGTGAGCACATCATAGAGGCTATTGAGAACATTCCAGAAGACATACTCCAACGTACTTGGCAAGAAATTGTTCATCGCTTTGATATCGTCACAGTGACTGCTGGGGCTCATATAGAGATGTGGTGATCTGATATCAAACTTGGTGAGTTTTTCTGTAATATGAACGTTGTTTTAAGTTTCTATCTTCAACCGTTTGCCAGTAACAAGCAATTGAAATTAGGTCCATTCGAGCGGTCCACCCTGTATTATATAATTATTTAATATTCCTTTAACTAATTTTTTTACCAGCTGAGCAGCATTGTGGACTTAACCCTTACAGTTTTAATAAGTTATTATTTTTTAAAGAAGTATAATGTATTGGATTGAACAGAGAAGGCTAATGTGGTATGGACACGTAAGAAGAATGCTGGTTGGAAGACTAGAAAAGACCGCTCACACATGGAAAATTGAAAGAATGAACAAGAAGAAGGAGACCATGAACCATGTGGAAGAATAACATTCAATATTCAATGAAGAAATTTGGAGTAACGGATCAAGACACAGGGAAGGGAGCACAATGGAGGACTTTCATTTATGAATGTGTATTACAAATTGATAAAACATAATATATATATATATATATATATATATTATATATGCCAGTAGTCATCTATGTATTTTTTAAAGCTCATTTTAATTATTACGATTGGTTGAAGAAAAACCTCAATGATGAGTAAAATTCTCAATCAATAAAAACAAATTATTATTATTATGATTATTATTATTATTATTGTTGTTATTATTATTATTATTATTATTTTGTTCAATGCCATCACGTTGTCATTTCGATATTCTGGCATTCTCTCCTGGCATGTCGTTATTGTAACCCATTTCTGAGGTTGGGGCGCCTGGATGGCGGAGTTATGCTGCCCCGTTGATCTATGTTGGGTGGTGATGGTGGTAATGATGCGCCAGGAGGAGCCTTAATCCTAAACTTAATGGATATGTTTATGATTATAATGATAGCCAGATGATGTCCGGGGACCGTTTGGACCTTGAAGTTTCCTGACATTTGCCTTAGAGGTGAGAAAAAACCGAAAAAAAAATCACCCAGGAAACTAGTCCCGACCGGGGATCGAACCCGGGCCCGGTGCGTGACAAGGCATCACGCTATCTCGAGAACACAGCTAAGGACTAATTATTATTATTATTATTATTATTATTATTATCATCGTCATAATCATTATTATTATTATTATCATCATCATCATCGTTATTATTATTATTATTATTATTATTATTATTATTATTATTATTATTATTATTTTATTATTATTTAACCCACAGTTGTGAACTTTCGTTTGATTAGTGTTGTTTGCATTCACTTACTTCTGGTTTAAATGAAGAGACTGTATGGTTACTATAAACTAGTACTGCATATGTTAATGTGGTGTACAACCTTTCTTGAGACAAGGTCGCAGAGAAATGTATAACACTTGTATTGATCGTGAGAACGCTTGAACCAATCAGCGGCAAGTCTTCGCCCCTCCCATTTTCATATAGACTGATCCATAATTGCATTCTCCATGCATGATGACTCATCAATTTGCAATTAGCACAAAGTTTCTCTTCTAAGAGAATTCCTAATTAAAAAAAAAAGAAAGAAAGAAAAAGAAGATGACTTCCTTCACCAATTTCTTCTCATAATTCTCTCTGCGGAGTCACAAATAGAACTAAATATTATTGTTTCCATTGACAGCAATATAAATTATCATAATTAACAAAATTAGAGGCAGTTACAGTGTGTTTCAACATTAAAAGGAAGATGTTTATCTGATTATACAGATATTACAGACAAGGAATTTGAGATATTGAACTCGAATCTCAGACAGTGGCGAACTCTTTAGGTGGGTCCAGACTAGGTGTCCATTCGTCCTATTTTTCGCG
Organism: Diploptera punctata; assembly: GCA_030220185.1. Taxonomy (NCBI): domain Eukaryota; kingdom Metazoa; phylum Arthropoda; class Insecta; order Blattodea; family Blaberidae; genus Diploptera; species Diploptera punctata. The sequence continues at coordinate 2,381,860 of JASPKZ010000042.1, forward strand.
AGACAGTCCTGTTTTTTTTAATGTCCCGCTGTCCCGAAAATTTTCTTGGGGACACTCAAATGTCCCGCTTTTGGGATGATGCTTTGTGAATGTATTTATGAATTGCGACTTTTGTTTTGTTCTTTACTATGTAATAATAATAATAATAATAATAATAATAATAATAATAATAATAATAATAATAATAATAATAATAATAATAATAGGAAAAAGCGCGCACATATGTTCATTATAAATGATTATAAATATGAACGTTAGAAAGCGCCAGTTTTATGACCACGATGCACTGTTTGATCTATGATATTTGTTATTTACTCTCATAAATTGGTAACGGGTACATTTTAAAAATTGTCAAACTGTGGTAGTGCAGCCAATGTTGGAGATTTTCTGCTGATTCTGGCACTTTGGCGGTGGAGAAATACAATTTTAACTTATATGAAAGAGATTTAGTTAGTGGGGTTTTATACCCCTTGCAGCGATAAATACATATTTTAAAACAATAATAAACAATGCCTTTAGTGGTTTTTGATTTGTGAATGGTCGATTCTTATAAATTTGTATTGGCAGCAGTGTCGTGGGAAAAAGAAAATATTTTTTTTTATATTGTCCCACGTTTTTTTTTTAAATGTCCCAGGATTTTCCTTTAATTTATTGTACTTGTCCCCTTTTACATTGGAAGTATTATGACCACCCTTGTCCAGGCCCAACCAAAAAATTGAGCATGACTTTGGGTTTCCAGGACCTACTCCAAGCTTTGCAATTAAATAGCCGAACAGAAGAAGGTTGTAACCCTAATTTTTTCCAAAGTTAATTTTTACGTGGAAAAAGTTCTCACGTGTCATTAACAAAGGTTTTACTATAGAACTCAAACTGGGGGAAACATGAGGGCTAATGTATTATTCTGGCAGCTATTCAATTATTCCGATCTGGCCCATCACAACTGTAACCACTGAAAATATTTTTTTTTTGCATTAAGACGAATAAAAATTATACTAGGCTAATCATATCAAGCACAATGCTTCTATTGTAGCAATTATGTCCATCGAGAGGGAGAAATGTTGGGATTTGTTGAAGGGCCCATCATCATTTATAGACAGATTCGATGTTAGTAAATCTCCAGTTCACCTTGAGAAGCGTATATACAATGGCTTACATGATTGCTTAACATGATTTTGGATGTTGGGCAGGACATTTGACACTAATGGGGAATCATAGAGGGACATGGGAACTCGTTATAGAAAACCCAGACGGAAAGCTCTTGGGAGGTAGGAAGGGAACCGAAATTCCATCATATTTTAATGTTAGAAGGAGAAAGTAAATCAATTAGGGTATTATTTGCAATTTTGAAAATAATGTAATAAAAGAAGGTGAATTATACAGGAAATGATAAAAACATGTTAGCTGAAGATATGAATTGTTAGGAGACAAGTAAGGGACTATCTAAGCACTGTAATATCTGGACTTATCCAATATAATTGAATCAGTCATTTCGAAAAGGGATCATCTGCAATTTTTCTGAAATTCACTTCTTTCATTATTCCATGTTTAGATATGCACTTCCATAGTTTCCGTGTGAGAATGGATCAACTACACTACTCCTTTACCACTTTCTGACTTTATTCAGTAGCAATTTCAGATTCAATGCTTTATCCTGAACAAGTTGAATCAGTTTTTTTTCCTCTCCTGTAAAATTTGATCAACTGTAGATGATCCCTTTTTGAAATGACTGGTCTCAGATAAAAATGATCTTAGCTTCAATCTGTTAAACTTATTTCATTTGTATTCATAATCCTGTGAAAATCAAATTTAAACAACCAATAAATGACAGCTCAGATATGTTTTATCTGAGACCAGTTGAACAGGCAGACTATTATCCAGTCTCTCTGATGATATCTTTACATTTTCGTGGCGAAGTGGCTTGTATGTGGTTAAATAGTTCCGAGAGCTATGCCAGCTTACAAAGGGTTACCCATGTCGGACAGGCCAAAGGCCAAAAGCCAGAACAAAAAGTGTCTTGGATAAAAGATTGACGATCCATTACAAACACTCTTGTCATCCCAAATTTACTCAAAATGCGTTAAACTGAAAATATATAAAAGTAAATAAAACTGTTATTTTTCCTGTTATATTACACTGAGCAACAGAAAATAAACTTTTTTTTTGTCGCAGAGAGAAAAATATGTGATTATGATAGTAGGTTTTCTCCTAAATTCAAATATGATATCGGGTTTTCTTCATCACGCAAGGTATCGGAGAGACAGGCATTTATAATTTCAAATACTTTAATATTTTCTACATTCGTAACTATACAATATTCGAACATTCGGACTTACCTACAAAGTAAGAAATCAACTTTTATAAGATTCATGATGTGTTCCGTTGAGGTATTATTCAAAATTAAAATATAAAATTATGGAATGTTCACCTGAAAGGTCCGTCTCCTCAACTTAATTGATTATTTAACTGTAGCGCTTTCGGAACTTGTCCCATCAATTGAATCCTGCCGATGATGGGACAAGTTCCGAAAGCGCTACAGTTAAAAAATCAATTAAGTTGAGGAGACGGACTTTTCAGGTGAATATTACATAATTTTATATTTTAAAGTAAGAAATGACGATTTTCTCATATATTTCTCCTGTGGAGCATCCCTCTTGATGGTCCAACAATAATCGGCCAGCATATTAGGATTCCATTTACCTTGATATCTCTTTTCCATAGCTGAAATCATTTGAGTTAGTTCATTTAGTCTTATTTTACAATGGACAAATGGACGAAAAAAACGTTTATTAAAAAATAATTATTTAAATCCACTAATTGAAATTGAAATAAAAAACTATGGGTGATGGAGAAATTCCGAATACACATTTGAAAACACGATAAAAAAAACTGCATTAAATTGCAACTATTGGTACTCATGAGACAAAAATCATGTTGACCAGTGTTATTTGGCTGTGAAACATGGATTATTACTTTAAGGGAGGGGAAAAATGGCGAATGGAGAATAGTAACAAACACTGTGCTACATGATCTTTATGGGAAACCAGATTTAATAAGAACAGTTAATTGTCGTAGTTTGCGATGGGCAGACATTTGACACGAGTGGGCAATTAAAGAGGGGCATGGAAACTTCTTGTAGGGAAAGCGCCCAGTAGGACATGGATGAGGTGGGAGAATCATATTAAACGTGACTTGAGAGAGATGGATTATACAGGGGATGATCAGAAAAAATTAGCTCAGGATTAGGATATTTGGACAGATTATATCCACGCGGCAGTGAATCTACGGATTTAATAGTTAACACTGAGCAACAAAAAATAAACTTTTTTTTTGTCTCAGAAAGAAAAATATGTGATTCTGATAGTATTTTTTCTCCTGAATTCAAATATGATATCGGTTTTTCTCCATCACGCAAGGTTTCCGAGAGACAGGCATTTATAATTTCAAACACTTTAATATTTTCTACATTCGTAACTACACAATATTCGAACATTCGGACTCGCCTAGAAAGTACGAAATGACGATTTTCTGCTATATTTCTCCTGTGAAGCATCCCTTTTGATGTTCCAACAATAATCGGCCAGCATATTAGGATTCCATTTGCTTTGATATCGCATTTCCATAGCTAAAATCTCCTGATGAAAGTGTTCCCCGTGCTCATCGCTCACAGCGCCAAGATTTTCCGGAAAAAATCTAAGTTTATTAAAAAAAGAATTATTTAAATCCATTAATTGAAATTGAAATAAAAAAATGTAGGTGAAGGAGAAATTCTGAATACATATTTGAAAACACGATAAAAAACCGCATTAAGTACAACTATTGCTACTCATGAGACAAAAGTCATGTTGACCAGTGTTATTAGTTATTAGTTATCCAGTTTAAAATGTAAAAGAGACGTGGAACGTTATGAAATGCCAATAAAGGATCGGAATAATCTAACTATCAAGGAGTATTTAACGATATTTACAAAACTCAGTTTTTACATAGTTTGTAAAATTGCTCATTTGTCATAAATATCGCCTACTATTTAAGGGTAACACCGTTATTTTTCACGCAATTCTCGTCGGGTTTAATTTCTTAGTTGAGGTTTATTTAGTTTTCTTCAACTGTAAGGCAAAGCCATTTATTTTTAAAATGGCCGGCCTCATATTTATCAACAGCCATATTCTCAAGAAATTAAAGAAAACATCAGAGCCATAAAAATTGCAATAATAGAACCGTAGTTTCATGAAAGAGAGCGAGTTGACAACCGTAAGATGTTTAAGGTACATTTGTTCTTTTCATTATGTTTATTTTTTTTATTTTAAGACTTTATTTTATATCTAAGACCATTATAATGACAATTCAAATCTGGGAGCGACAAATTTTACACAAAGGGCTCTTCTTTCAGGATTGAGATAGGTTTACGTGCCGTAAATCTACGACAATTTAGACCGGTATTCAAGAACAAGAAGCTCTCTAGGCCATGCATAGCCCCGACTCCGTAAACTGAGGTTCTCATCTTTCAATTGTTCCCGGAAACGTTTCTTTAATGAATATCTTGTTAGCACAGATGTTGAATAGAGTGAACCAGTTAGAGTAATTCCTGAATGATCCACATAACTAAACACGAAATGACGGGCTGAGAATCATTCTTCGCGGAAAGTTTGGTTCTTGAATACCAGCCTTAGTTCCCTTCTGAAGGAACCCGTTTTTAAAGATTTTTACTTCCTGAAAAATGCATCGATCCCGGCTGGGTTTAAACCCGCGAAATTTGGAACCATAAACGAGAATGATAATAATCACTAGTCCAACAGGACCGAAAGTGAATTTTCTGACAGTTTTAAGATCCCATGTGCTGTGGAGCATGGACACAGCATCTCTCATCAACTTAAAATACACATACCAGGAATATCAGATAATTTATTTATTGGTTATTTTATAAGACTATAAAGCACTAAAATCTTAATACATATGTATATAAAAATGAACATATGTGACTCTGTCAGTCCTGTGTGGACTCAAAAACAACTTGACCGATTTGAATTGGGCTTTTACCTTCATTTAGATATTTGTTTTGGAAAAATTAACGTATATAACAAAAGATAAAAATTATAAATTAAAATGTACTTGTAGGCAGGTGCATTTTAATTTTTCATTTTAACTTATGACTATTCACCTCAATGGAATTTGATGTGAATTTTATTAACATGTAACATATTACTTACTGTACGTATAACAGAGCCGGAGTTAAACCGAAAAGTGCATCGCTTCACTAAAGGGGTCTTTTTTTGGACGCGTAAATGGCTTACGCTGCCTAAACTATAACAAATATACAAAATTGACGTACACAGAAATGAGTATCTAAAAATAATATACAAAAAAGTCCCCGACAGCATATGTCTGTCTTTTAGGAATAACTCACAATAACCATTTTTGTCTTTCAGCTCAATGGTGCCAAGAAGATCGGGATAAGTAGATTCCCGTATAATGTCGGATAGAGAGCACGGGTTATCTAAAAATAATTACGATATAAATTTATAATTTTTTTTTTACTTATTCAACTAAACATATTAACACATTTAATTTATTTAATCGTAGCAGCGCACACCATATAATAGCTGTAAAATGTTTAAAATATTAAAACAAGTACCGATATATCAGTCGCCTTCAACTAAATTAAATTTCTATTTGAAAAACTTCGTGAAGTAGTTAAAATTATGAAGACAGTCCAGAATAAAGTTCAAACCAACTGAAATGCAGAATATGGAACATAATTCTGTAAGGCCTACTTAATTTTAACTACTTGACGAAATTTTTCAAACAGAAATTTAATTTATACCAGGTACTTATATTAATACTTTTTACACGCTTTATATTAGCTTGGCCTGTATCTATCTATGTAACGGAATCTTTCAACACGATTTTCACCCACTTAAAATCATTCGATCGACTTGAAACTTTGTATACTTGTAAAGGACCAATGACAATGCAATAATTTCATATTTTTTTCTAAAATCCTGGACATAATCATCAAAAATAAAAAAAAAAGTGGCTGTGTAATTATGTAACGGAATCTTTCAACACGATTTTCACCCACTTAAAATCATTCGATCGACTTGAAACTTTGTATACTTGTAAAGGACCAATGACAATACAATAATTTCATAATTGTTTTCTAAAATCCTGGCCAGAATCATTAGAAAATCAAAAAAGTGTCTGTGTAATTATGTAACGGAATCTTTCAACACGATTTTCACCCACTTAAAATCATTGGATTGACTTGAAAATGTGTATACTTGTACAGGGCCAATGACAATAAAATAATTTCATAAATGTTTCTAAAATCCTGGCCAGAATCAGCAGAAAATCAAAATAATAAAAACCGGTATAATAGGTTGCGGACTTATCAACTTCTTAATCGTTGTGAGAGCTCAGTTGGTAGAGCGGTGGACTCTAGTGGTATATAATTAAAGTAATCCGTAGGTCGCTGGTTCAAATCCGGCACGGAGGAGTTTTTTTAGTAGAGTATTACTTTTAGCTCATACTACAATAGTATCGGATTTAATGATATTTACATTTGTATCTTATTCTGTAAAATATTAAAATAAAAAAATAAAAAATAAATAATAGTTTAAAAAACTAAAACAACACGCTTTATTAGAAAACCGAACTAAAAAAATGAAAAATAATTTTAATTTCCAACACGCTTGGGATAAAATTAAAGTTGTCAACAAAAAAAGCATCCCCAACACATCTAGAATAAAACTAAAGTTACCTACAAAAAACATAATTTTACCATGAAAAGCGTGGGGTGCTTTTTATGTTTTCCACGTTTTCTTCTTAGAGACTTTACTTTTACCAATATCTGTTTATTATCAAATATATTAATTGATATAGAGCACCCCACGCTTTTGATGGTAAAATTATTGTTTTGTAGATAACTTAGTTTTATTCTAGATGTGTTGGTTATGATTTTTTTGTTGAACACTTTAATTTTATCCCAAGCGTGTTGGAAATAAAATTATTTTTCATTTTTTTGTTCGGTTTTCTAATAAAGCGTGTTGTTTTAGTTTTTTAAACTATTAATTTAACATGTTATTACATTACCTCAACGGTGCTTCGCAATGAATTTTAGAAGTGTTGAGAGTATTAGCTATAATGAAATAAAAAAAATGATTGTTAAATTGTTAACGCGATTTTTAAAAATGCTATAATTAAATAAAAAATGCATCGATTTTTTTTTTCATCTACATGCACTTCGCTTTAAGTGCAAAAAAAATGTTATCAGGCATATGTCCACTTCCGCTGTCTCGGCAGGCAGTTATTCGGTCTATGAAGTTCGTGATGATCTTTTGACAGACATCTCTGTTGATGTCGTTTATGAATAGTTGAATTTTTTCCTTGTTTGGAGAACTGTTTGTGGTTTGTTCACGTAGACTTTGGACTTCACATAAACCCATAAAAAGAAGTCACATGGAGTAAGATCACAAGATCTGGGAGACCATTCCTAGTCGCCACGAATTGAGATCACAGACTGAGGGAATTTCTCATGGATTAGGACTGTTGTCTCGCGGGATGTGATGTATTCACCTAGAGCAGGACATGCTTTGTTTCTGAGCATTTCACCGTTAACTGCATTACCGTTGACATCTTCAAAAAAGAAGGGGCCGATCACAGCACCTGCCCATAAACTACTCCAAACTATGGTTCGCAGTGGATGCATGTAAATTGGATGTATGTAGATGAAAATAAAAAAAATCGATACTTTTTTACTTACTTGTATTTTTAAAAAGTCCGTAATATATGAAAGACTATAGATTGAATGCATGAGGTCAGTGATTGGGGTGTTCTAGACGGAAACAATACTCAATTCAGTATATAGAACTGCGCCTTGTTGTAAGATCTTGTTTGTCTGTAGCTGATAAACATGGAAATGTGTGAGAACAGAGAGCAGTGATAATGAAATTTGATATGAGGAGGTCAATATTTGTGTGTGCGTCGCAGCGCTCGTTCCATTCAGGCGTCGGGAGCGCTGCTGTTGAATGGGCGTCCCCCCAGGGATCGCATTAGAGTACAGTCCCGGCCTCGCATACTGAATCAAACCACATTGTCACAATGCACTTAAACCTCTCCATTACCTGTATAAGATAACTTTAATATTTTCTCACTTTACCATCACATGATGTTATTTATATAACTGTTCTTCGTTCTCGTGATTTCATTTTATTAGCGAAATGCGAATGAATGTTTTGTTTTATTCGATGCCACAGGTTGTAATTTCGACATTTAAAGTAGTCTCTACTGGCATTGGCGCAATGGTATCCACTTCTGAGGTTGGGACGCCTGGAAGCCGGAGTTACGCTGCCCCGATAATATGATGAGTGATGATAATGGTTCATCACACGAGTCCTTAATTCTAAATTTGTATATATAACTAGGACTTTATTAGACTAAAAGTAAGATGCATACAATGTTATTTACAAGTGTGGGTCACACGGGCAGTAAGCCGTACGTGGTGTTGACAGTCCGTTACAATAAGTTAATGTTTGATAATAATATAACTTAAAACAAAAAAGAAAACACAATAATATTACAATTAGATAACAATACAATTACATTATACATTATATTGGTTATGTAGAATTATTAAGAATTAATGGTATTGCAATTTAACATATTTTTTTATACATGAATGAGTGTTGTTCTTATTTTCCGCATTTTGTCCAGAAATTTACCCAAGTTGATCCAATTTTCTGGGCTTACCAATAACCCGTAGCATGCCAATCTTTTACGATTTGAATTTAGAAATCTTTCCGGTAATTACTGACGCCTCCAATATCCCAAATCGTTCCAATTCTCTAATACTAAATGTAATCTAACGCGAATATGAATGATGATGGTTATGATGGCCAGATGATATTCGGGGACCGTTTGGGCCTTAATGTTTCCTGACATTTTTTTACAGGCGAGGAAAAAAAAAAAACAAAAAACTCACCCAGGAACTTGTCCGGAAATGTAGCTACTTAGATTTTACCCAAGATCTTTTTTTAATTTTTAGAGATCCTTCACACTAGGCTCTCAAAATATATATCAGGTTCAGGAAATCAGCTATAGACCCGGACATAATAATCACACGTCACCCCTATACTGCTAGATGATCGTCCATCTCTGTGATTAACACACGTTGGATGAGAGGCCAGCAGCCGGATGGTAGGCTAAGGGTCTCTAGCCTGTGGCGTGTATATACAGATTGGAAGTAATATAAATTAATTTATTTAAAATACATATTCCTTGGGTGGAATACAAAAACGATTTCAGTAACATTTCGATATCAAATAAATACTTTCCTTTAAATAAATAATAGTTTAAAAAAGATAAGACAACACGCTTTATTAGAAAACCGAACTAAAAAATGAAAATAATTTTAATTTCCAACACGCTTGGGATAAAATTAAAGTGGTCAACAAGAAAATCATATCCAACACATCTAGAATAAAACTTGAGTTATCTACAAAAAAAATAATAATTTTACCATCAAAAGCGAGGGGTGCTCTATATCAATTAATATATTTGATAATAAAAAGATATTGGTAAAAGTAAAGTCTCTAAGAAGAAAACGTAAAAACCATAAAAAGCACCCCACGCTTTTGATGGTATTTTTAGTAGATAACTCTAGTGTTATTCTGGATGTATTGGAGACGATTTTTTTGTTTATCCCAAGCGAGTTGGAAATTAAAATTATTTTTCATTTTTTAGTTCGGTTTTATAATAAAGCGTGTTGCTTTAGTTACTATTTTAAACTAGTATTTATTTTTTAGTTTGTTTTTCTAATAAAGCGTGTTGTTTTAGTTTTTTTAAACTATTATTTATTTTTTTAATTTTTAGTTTAATTGCTTGTCATAAACAGGAATCCCATGAAAATTTAATTGCTTAACACTCTTCTAAAAAAAACTTCCGGCCGGATTTGAACCAGCGTCCTATGGATTACTGAAATTATATACCACTATAGTCCACCGCTCTACCAACTGAGCTTTTACAACGATTGACTGAAAAGTCGATAAGTCCGCAACCTATTATACCGGTTTTTATTTTTTGATTTTCTGATTATTCTGGCCAGGATTTTAGAAACAAAATATGAAATGATTGTATTGCCATTGGTCCTTTACAAGTATACAAAGTTTCAAGTCGATTCAATGTTTCTAAGTGGGTGAAAATCGTGTTCAAAGATTCGGTTACATAGATAGACAGATACAGGTCAAGTTAATATAAAGCGTGTAAAATTATGTTTATCCTTAAACTTTAAATACCATCTAACTCGGTAAATATTTGTCGTACAGGTTTAATATATACTTAGATAATGAAATGCGAAGAACAAGTATGTTTCGATCCTTTGTAGTTTTGCAATAAAATTTATAGTTTTCGTGCGAATTAAGTGAAAATTTCTGATGTTTTAGAATAAAAACGAGATATTTAGCGACGTCGCGAACTGCAGGTAAGAGGTGGTCTTGCGATAATTGATCCCAGAACAGTTGTTTGTCTCGTCACAAGAATCGCGCGAATCTTACATGCGCTGATTGCGATTTTCAAATAGTTTTTTTCATAATTGTTTCATTAACTAAATATAAATTGTTTTATTGTAATTTAACACCACCTTCAATTAGTTCACTTATATTATTTGCACCCAGTATATATACACATGGTATCTTCAACCTTTTGGCTGTAGCTGTCGAGTTTGTTAACTAGCATAATCGTCCATTGGTATACAAAACAGAAATTAAAAAAAAACAGCTCTAGCGGCTGCAATTTTCGATTTTTTTGCAGCGAAACTCGGCCTGTCATTGAAATAAAACTAGGAAGGTACTTTCTCCTAAATCAGCAAAATCTGATCATTAGGAATAGAGGTTTATTTGAAAGAGAAACTAAAAATCGTTATTACGGTCGCCATATTTCTTTTATAAAAACGAAACGGTATTTACGTACTTATGAATACGAAAAAGTAAGAGATAATTAATCACCAAAATTGTACCATAAGGATTGAAGGTTTGTGAATAAATATTTTAAAAACTACTCTAGCGGCCGCAATTTCAGTTTATTTACAACTAAAATTGATACAAACGATTTAATTAACAAAAGAAAGGAGTATTCCGCACCTAACTAACTAACTCACTGGCACTAAGGAACCCGTAGGTTCATGGTTGAGTGAATTTAACAACTCTCCATGCATCTCTATCCTAGGCTAATGTTTTCCAATCACCCCTGTATAATCTATTTCCCTCAAATCGTTAATGTTATTCTCCCACCTCATTCTTGGTTTACCAACTGGGCGTTTCCCCTCTGCTTTTCCTACAAGAAGCTTCCCTGCACCTATTTCATCTCTCATTCGTGCGATATACCCTGCCCATCGGAGTCTACGAGACTTAACTGTTCTTATTATATCTGGCTTCATATAAAGACCATGTAACTCACTGTTTGATAGGCTTCTCCATTCACCTGTCTGTTCATCTCTCTTCGGTCCTAATAACTTTATTCTCAAAAACTCGTAATCTCCTTTTCTCCCTTAAAGTTGGAGTCCATGTTTTGATTCCATATAATGTAACTGGTAGAATAACAGTTTTATATATTTTCAGTTTAACGTTTTTTGAAAGGAGTTGGGACAACAAGAGTCCCTGTAATGCGTAACAACATGCATTTCCAGAGTTGAGCCTATGTTTAATTTCTTTATGTATCTCGTTCCTATTTGTGATTATTGTTCCTAGGTACCACAAATACATCTTCAAAATTTTACTCATTTTTCATTAGCTGTTCATTTTCATTATATAATGTATTTGTATGCGTGACCATATAGGGCCTATTTAGTTTTATTGATATTTACTTACAGGCCCAATTTCTTAGTGTTACTGAATAGTGTGAGCGTTGGCCCTTAATATTTCCTCGCTATCGCCTAATAGTAGTTACTATTCTGTAAACCAGTAAAATACGAACATAAATTCGACCAGCTCTGGAATTCGTTCAGTCTACGCAGCTTATGCGTGATATACTTTTTTAACTGCTAATGTTATGTGGCATCAATGTACAAATTACAAAATCGTAATACAAATCTCCTTATCGTAAATGATAAACACTCAATCGCCGTCAAAATTTCTCCAATTTTTTTTTGTAAAAATACATAACAGTTTTGATACTTGATAGCTCATATAACAAGAAACTACTTCCCAAATCGGAGTTGTGCCCTCTTACTTACGCCTCGAAGAATGGAGCCAAAGAAAGAACAGTGTAGGAATTAATCTTCTCTCGAAAAATAGATAAAAGGAAAATAAACTTAAACTTCTAATTTCATGTTTAAAATAATATTGCGTTGTGCTAAAAAATAAATACAAATATTTCATTTTCTATCTATCTATTTCAGGAATGAAGAGGATAAGAAAACACTATAATAGCAGCAGAAATCTAATTATTAATACAACTCTGTTAACTTAAGAGGTATATTGATATTACCTCGTTCTTATATTTAGGAATTTTCTACCTGCTCAAATTTTGTTTAATTTTTTACCCGTTCTGAAAACCTATCGTCATTTTTTCTCAAATTCTGTGCATGGCACGACGTAATTAGTATATTTAAGTTATATCGGTCATTATACAAGCACAGAATTGACTATTAAACTAGCCATTATGAAATATTTCGGTTTGATAAAAATAATAAGTAAGTTTAGTCTGTCTTCATCTTACCTCATAAATAGTTAAGATCAAGACAGACTAATCTTATTTATTAACTAAAACTTCATAATTTATTTAAATAAATAAAAAATAAAACTTAAAGTTTTACGTGATTTTCATATTTATTAAAATATAAATTAGTAACAGATGTTTCAGTACTTTGTATCTTCTTCAGAATAATATTTGTATTCATGCCTGAAGAAGGTACAAAGTACCGAAACAGCTGTTACTAATTTATATTTTAATAAATATGAAATTCACATAAAACTTTAAGTTTTATTTTTATTTAATTAAATTAATTATGGATTTTCATTAGGTAAACGCCAATTCAATTGATTACTTAAAACCTCCTAACGTTACTTCCTAATGTATTTTCATGATAAAAATAATATTTATTTATTACTGAGTCAAACGTTAGCGTCATGTGTAGAAACCTTGGAGTCATCCAACCATAGGCTTATCATAGTTTTCCTTAGTCATCAAATGCTGGATTGTAATTTCAGGATCCAATTTCCGATTTTATCGTAATATCATTTCATAGTATACTTTTTTTAATTACTTCAGAAAATGGATGCTAGCATAACATTCAAATATCCTAAGATCAATATGATCTTATATGTTAATTTGTCTAGAAATTAGAGTGAAATAAAAGTACATTTAATTACATGTGTAGTTATACAAAGCATCTCAACTTTTAGGGTAAAAAGTTTACAGATGATAGATCACTGATGACTACGGTAGTCGGAAATGGAAATTTCAGATGCTACGACCTCTTGAAGAAAAAAGTGTGAAGACCATTTCTTCACACTGCTTGAATATTATAATTAGAACGAGGTGCATAGAAGCTTCTTGTAGGAAAACGAGAGGGAAAACGCCCAGTTGGCAGACCAAGAATGAGGTGGGAGAATAACATTAACTATGATTTGAGGGCGGTAGATTATACAGGGGATGACTGGAAAACATTACTCAGGTTAGGGATGTATGGAGGGCTTATATCCGCGCGGCCATGAACCTACGGTTCGGTGGTGCCAGTGATTATATGAAAATAACTATACCAAAATATGAAATAATAACAAAATATAAAAATTATGACAAAATATTTGGAAGCTACTATTTTCTAAAATGATATACACCGTGTCCCATTCAAACCTCCCACATTAAAATTAATCATAACTCTCAAAGTATGCGGAATTATGAAATGAGGTTGGGATTAAAAGAAAGAGAAACTCAAAGAATTTATGTTTTCATTGTTGTAGATAATTCATCTGTCGCATGTTGAACAATAAAGACATAAAACCATGTTCGCCAGACATCACTCCACTGGACTTCTTCCTCTGGGGGTATGTAAAAGACCGTGTGTTTGCGACTGAGTGATTTACGAACACGTATCATATGGCCATCATCCTTATCATTATCATCCTTACCATTATCATTATCATCATCATCCTTCACCGGTGTGGAAAGCAACAGGAAGCTACCACACCTACACAATTCCCTAGTAAAGCAGCAAGCATAGCATGAAAATTGCAGTGAAGGACCTGCCTTCGGGCAGAATTACTATGGATGGATCCTTGACACAATTTCAACGGTACCCCCTGACATGCTGGACAGAACGTGGCACGAAATCGAATACAAATTTGATATTATCCGTGATACTAATAGTGCACATATAGAGGTGTTTTAGTGTGTGGCAATGAAAATTCTTTTAGTTTCTGTTTCGTTTAATACCGGTCTTATTTCATAATTCCGCATACTTTGTTAGTTATGATTAATTAAAACGTGGGAGGTTTGAATGGGACACCCTGTATATGATGTATAGGCCTAGGTGTACATACAGCACATAAATGAGGCAAATATACCTTAATCCTACCTCAAGAAATCAATAGGTTAACTGTGCTTCTATTTTAAATGGCTTTTTTAATCACAGAAACTTTTCATGCGTAATGTTGTTTTAAACAATTTTTTTGGAATGTTTTCTGACAAGAAATTGAATTACTCTTTAAAGTAGAAACCAACAGATTCTATGATCTTGAACCATCTTTTTCAGCGAGGTTATTATCCCGCGATGGTACCAGTCTCTGGTTTTTTCAAGCGAAGAATTCGTTGAGACAGCTTCAATATTTCCAATGTTTTCGAAATTTCACTCAATAAATTATCCATGGACTAGAAACAGATAATAATGTTACGACGCAATATCAGAGCTATATGCTGGGTGTAACAGCAGTTTGATTCCTCCCAATTCGTGGAGTATGGAGTCTGGTTGGGTTTGGACCAGCTAACTCACTGACACTATTGAACCTGTAGGTTCATGGCTGTGCAGACATAAGCTCTCCATATATCCTATCCTGAGCCAATGTTTTCCAATCATTCCCTGTATAATCTACTTCCCTCAAATCATAGTTAATGTTATTCTCCTACCTAATTCTTGGCCTACCAACTGGGCATTTTCCCTCTGGTTTTCCTACAAGAAGCTTCCATGCACGTCTTTTTATTCCCCATTTGTGCCACATGCCCTGCCCATCACAGTCTATGAAACTTAACTGTTCTTATTATTTATGGCTTCCTATAAAGACCATGTACAGTAGTTCACTGTTAGTAGTCTTCTCCATTCACCTGTCTGTTCATCTCTCTCAGGTCCAAAAATTTTCCTAAGAACTTTATTGTGAAATACTTGTAATCTCCTTTCCTCCCTTAAAGTAAGAGTCCATGTTTTGCATCCATATAATATAACTGGTAGAATAATAGTTTTATTAAGCAGCATACAACTATTCACCACGAGGAAGAAGAAGCTTGAGAAGACCAAGGAAAAGATGGAAAGAGCAGCAATTTGGAGCCGGAACGGGCTAGTAAACAAGCTTAAACCGTGAAGAAGAAGAAGAAGAAGAAGAATTAACGTCTTTTGAAAGGAGTTGGGAATCAAGAGTATCTTAATGCATAATAGTACGCATTTCCAGAATTGAGTCTATGTTTAATTTCTTTGTTCATCTCATTCCTGTTTGTGATTCAGTTTGGTAGCAAACTGAAAGCAGAAGATGATACTTCAATTATCGAAAGGCCTCCTACAAAACTACACTGCTGATTATTGAGGACGACTGAGATCTCAGGTACTGTTTTACATTTCTTAAAATATTAACATAGTGAACTCAACGGAGTTTCGTAATCTTAAAACTCAGTATATCCGATTGAAATAAAACCAAGCTTATAAAGGCATTCTTCAAAAAGTCAATGAAATCTGTTCTTTAGGAGTGGGGGTGGTTAATTGAAAGTCGAAATTTAAAAATAACTGCTACGGCCGCAATGTTTTTCTCTCAACGAAACTGGATACATAGGATTAGTTAATTAAACAAAGTTGCACTATAAATTCAATTGATGATAAATTCGCTTTATTTTTGCGTGACAGACTTCTATTAATTTAAAAATGATTTTACAACAAAATTAATGTAAACCAGATTCTTAATTAATTGACTCGCTGTATTTTATGGACAATGTACAGAGATTTGTGGGGCTAAGTGAAAGGAATTCTCTTACTGACATTGTTTGCAGCCCACCAGCCCACTTCGGACATGTGGTCAACACCCCCAGGCCTGCTCAAACCAATTCTCTGGTATCAGGCACCGTTATTTTCGGTATCATACCTGGAATGAGTTATACAATTGAGTTCTGGATGATAGTGTATATGTTTTGTTGTTGCTGATGTAATTTGCTAAAGAACCCGAAGGATAATAATGTCTCAGTAAGAGCAAATTTCGTTTTGTTTCGGATACATCGTCTCGATTCTGATGGAATTTCTGATCACGTGGCATGTAGAATAGGCAGGTGCAATCAGCCATGTTGGTAACAAAGAGAAGTTAAATGTTTTGGAACAAATTGTCACGGCATGTTGAACAAAGATGAAACGTTTAATTAATATCTCTTTGTTGTATTACAGAGACATAAACAAATAATTAAACTACTGCATATTTGTGGTGGATACATTCCATCAATCAGCAAGTGATATTGTTCGTCAACCAGTGGAATAAAGGAAAATACCAACCGAAATAGATTTTAAGTATATATTTATTCTTAGGATAATTATAATACAAATTGTATTTCGTATGTACTTTGGGTCGCAAATATATGGTTTTGTCGGGAAAATATTATTACAAACTTTATCCGTGTGGTATTGTCGCGATTTTCAAAAAGTACAACGAGGACGTGAAATCGAATAATATTTTTGCTTCGACATTTTTGATCAGATTAGCACAAATTATTTAAAAGAGACGGAATGAAACAAACATTTGTTCAATATTACACATGAATGATTAGTAAAGTGCCGAGTGGTTAAGGCAAGATGCCTTGGCCCTGAGCTACGGGACTTGCGCTGGTTCGGGTTTCCAAGGAGGAAGAAATTTTATCTTGGAACTTTGGTCAATATGGGACCGGTGACAACCCAGCATTATGAGACATTTGGGTAGTTACAATAAGTAGCGACTCCAGGTTCAGGAAAACAGCTATAACGGCTGGGTGGCCCTAATGTTATTTTCCCAAATAATTACTCAATAAAATGTTTGAAAACATATGTACTGCCATCCATTCCAGCTACATGACTCCATCTCAATTTTCTAGATGCTGATATTAGGACAGCCATTTAAATTAAATTAAATTAAATTAAATTAAATTAAATTAGAGTTCCTCGTAATTTATTACTATCAATTTTTATCTCAGGATCTAGAGGAATTTCATTACCTACATTAAGAACGGCTCTAGGTTGATAGAATAAACTGTACCAACACTATATTGGCTGAATATTCGCCTTCATGGTTGATATATGTGTATGAGACGGCAGCAACCGTATGATGTTCTACCTGTGGTATGCATTCAACCCCCGGCTACCTTAGCACTGCTGGGGTAATTAGTATATTAATAATTTCGGATTAAAATAAAATAATGTACTTGCCAAATTTAATTGAAATCAATTACGCATGAACATCAAAATTCAAGATTCCCGCCGCGCCAGCAGTCTATCGCATTTGATTTCACGGAGCCTTGTGCGTATTCACATTATCTCCATAGAGGGAATACATAAAGTATTATCCCCACCGACACCAGGTACTTCGATGCAGATGAATAGCGATAACCCACTAAATGAATCTGCCTGCTAAGTCCAGCGATAATCCACACTGGACCAGCGATAATCCGCTAGACGAAACTTGCGTCTTATTCCATCTATTTTTTATTCAACACCAGATAGCTGAACCCAGAAATGTCACAACTCGAATAAATGTACACAAGGTCGAATGATCTTTCGATTTAACAATTCATGAAACATTCATTTGACAAAGAAACGTGATTGGCTGATTTGGAAAGCGCCAATTCCACTATAAAAGAATTTTTAGAAATGGCATTTTTCAATTTACAATATTTAACTTATGTTAGTTATATTTTTACAAAATACAAAAATAAATAAATAAAATTATGCGGTACGTTTTGTCAGCTATAGCAACATGTTAATTCAAGAAGCTTTATTTATATTATATATCTGAATAACAATAATTAAATTATTACGAACGTGTATATATCATTTGTGGAAAGCAAGTTGAATATAATATCGGCACTGAGTTCGTTCAAATGCGTTATTAAAATGTTTTAAAGTGTTGCTGATAAATGTGATTTATCAATTGAGTAAAAATTAATCTAAGTGACTGTATTATTTATAATTTACTAGATCATTTTCGTGCAGACCTTTCGAACGAGAAAAATGACCTCGTACAACAAGGTAGGCCCACTCCAGATTTACCGGATCTAATAAAAAATAAATAAAAACAAGTCATATTTTCGTCGTACAGTTACGGTAATTGCTCTGACCACCGCACGCCACTGTGTTCTACGGTGTTTTTGTAGGTCTGTCGAACCATACAGTAGGCTGTAGTATAACATTTTACAATCTACAAAGTAAAATTTTAACATACTTAAATTAGTAACTAATTTTAAATCAATAATACCGGTATTTTAAAATTTAAATTACTTATAAAAATTCATAAACAGCTATTGTTGTATATTAATGCACATGTATGTCCTTGTTGAGTGGAACAGGAGAATCCATTATTCTATTTTCAGGGCTAAATATATTAATAAAAAAAATAACCTAGCGAGTTGCTCAAGCTGTGTGTTTGACGCTATTATTCAGACTTGGTTGCCAACAACCTGAACCTGGATGCCAACAACATGAATTTTTTTTCAGTCGTCACGGAAAATTCAAGGCTGCTAAGGTAACTAAATATAAGTAGAAAAACAACATTTTAAAGGAGATAGCTTCATTGATTTCTTTAAATAGATATTGGGGAAATGGTTTTCTTTTCCACTGTAGGACTACACATCGTTCATTTTAGATTTAGAATACTAAGACCAAGTGAGAGAATTTCCTCCCAGGATTGATACAATAAACATAGGCCCTATCCCATTTTTGCCATTTTCCTGACTTAATTTTTTTTTTCTTTAGCAGCCTTGGATTTTGGGTTGGATTTTCACTCACATGCCATTTAATCATATTCACATTTCATTTATTGTCAAAAATAATTAAACACGATATTATTTAAAATTTTGAAGCTTACATAAGTAAGGAACATTCAAGAAAATAAAGAGATTCTAGATTCATAAAAGTAAAATTATGTAAAATAACCAATAGCAATTATAAATATTATTTTGATCCATCTCTGTACGGTGATATTCTGTGACACTTAACTTAGGCTACATCATATAAAACAACAACATAAATAAACCAGTGATATTTAATTTGATGCGGAATAATTGTTACTTTAAAGATGAGAACTAACTTAATTCATGAATATATTTGCATTTACTTTGTTTAAAACTTCGGGCTCTTTTCTTTTGTCTTCTCAGCCTTGAAAACAGTGTTCAGCGTTCTCTTCACAGATGTTCCCGTTCCAAATTTTCCCATTGTTTTAACAAATAAATTCTTTCTTAAATACCTTGCTTTTAAATACCATGAATTTCATATATATATATATATATATATATATATATATATATTATTGCTAATTTTAGTCAGTGTAATTAAAATGTCATTCGCAACTTATCTGTACATATAGCTAAACACAATTAATGTAAGTGTTGAACAATACTAAAAGTCTATTAGGACATTGTTTCCTTTCAAGCAAATTCGAAGGAAATTTTAACTATTGAAGTTCTGTCCATGAAAATATTTCGGATGTAAGTTTCCAAAAACTACCGCTACTTTTTTTTCGAAGTCCGAGGCAGACACAACACGCATGCGCCAGCAGAAGGAAGTGTATTCAATTTTTAATCACATAATGTTGCCAACATACACAACGGTGTTTGTATAATTTAGTGTAAAATATTTTTAGGTCTAAAACAACCTAAAAGCTAACCTACGATCAAGAAGAAGGAGTGATGTAATGTGATAGTGACGTGGCATGTGGTGGAGAGTCTTTACCGTATTATTTAATCGGTCAAGCTATAAAATCAGCGGTTCACAATCTTTTTCGACTTGCGAACCCCTTCCATAATCATCTGAGTTGGGTGAACCACTGACTTTTAAATATACATACAGTAGACATGCATACAATTTAAATCCAAGCAGAAGGTTCGATAACCTTAAATTAACTTAACCCTTAACGGTCAAAACCTAAAGTTACTCTAGTTACGGCTTAAAAGTTAAAGAACATGTAGGCCTAGTTGTAGCGAAATAAAATACTATCCTAACGTTGTTACATAACTGTAAATCGGCATTCGCGTTAAATATTAATTTATTGTGGAAATAATGTCACTATTTAATGACCAATCACGTTTCAATTAATTTTGTTTTACAAACAATCGCAGTCGTGTTTCACCCGATATTTATCAATTAAGTTTATCATATTAAAGAAAGCTCTTCCTTTTTAATATTCTCAACAGATCATAACATTATTTTGCAGTGACTAACTCTCAAAGTAATACGTTTAATATAGCAATTTATATATTAATGTATAAGAATCCTAGAATGCATGTGGCTACCAGATTGTATATATAGCGCACGAATGTAATCAGGGACTGCTTGCGAGATATAAGAGAAAAACATTTGTAGCAATTGATTATACCACAATAAAAAGAAACAACTGTTTGCACTTTCTTAAACGTATTATTTCCCAGGTATTTACGTTCCAGAAAAAAAATATAATTGACATATTTACATCATAGGACATCAGAAATGTACTAATAACCTATAATGTTGCTTGTAAACAGTTTGATGTGTTTAATTTTTTCTCCACTAGGGTGCAATTCTTACAATATTGCGATCCTTTGGCAATAAATAATATGATCTGGTTGCAGTGATGAACAAATGAAACATAACAAACGTTTCTCATTTGTTTTCAAACATCACCGTTTACATTAAATATATAAATATTTTAAAATAACTATATTTATAATAATGATTTGTGAGTAAACAGCTGAATTTTATTCGTTAAATAGTCCTAACAAATGCCACTTTTGATCTCCAAATTCTCTAGATAAATTCACTCGTCACTTCGTGACATCGTGAATTTATCGATAATTTGGAAATCACTCGTGGCATTACTTATGATAAATTCTCTATGTTATACATATGCAATAAGGGGCATTATAGGGTTAATTTAATTTTAAAATATTAATAATTATTATTATTATTGCTATTATATTATTGTTGTTAATATTATTATTACAATGAAGGAAGCAATAATAGACCTAACTTTGAAACCCGCCATTACGGAAATTTTTTGGCGAACCCCTTGAAACCACAGGTTAGGAAACGATGCTATAAATAATCGGTCCCAGATGTCAGCCGAGTTGTCAGCTCTGCTTGACGTTCAACTTTACCCCCAAAACATAAATGTGGTCTCATTTTAGAAACCGAGTCGATCCCTGTCGCGCACCAGAAGGTTTGGGCTATTTTTAAAATCCTAACCCCATCGGGATTCGAACCCTTAATCTTTCGACTTGTAGCATTAACGAATTCTGCCACGGCGTACCCTTTATAAGGGCATGAAATAAAAATACCTGGTACGAAAATTATATGGGCAGGGCATGTGGCACGAATGGAGATCGAAAGAGATACATGGGAGTTTCTTGTAAGAAAACCAGAGGGAAAACTGTCGTTGATAGACCAACAATGAGGTGGGAGAATTTCATTAAACATGATTTGAGGGAAGTAGATTATACAGGGGATGACTGGAAAACATTAGCTCAGGATAGGGAGAAGAATACATAACAGTGAACTACATGGTCTTTATAGGAAGCCCGATATAATGAGAACAGTTAAGTCTCGTAGACTGGGATGGACAGGACATTGGAACGAGGTGCATGAAAGCTTCTTGCAGGAAAACCAGAGGGAAAATACTCAGTTGGTAGACCAAGACTGAGGTGGAAAAGTAACATTATCCATGATTTGAGGGACGTAGATTATACAGGGGATAATTGGACAACTTTAGCTCAGGATATGGATGTATGGAGAGCTTATGTCTGCATGGCCATAAATCTACGGGTTCGAGAGTACCTGAGTTAGTTAGTTAGATACTAAAATATAAAATTCTATGTATAACTGTAGGCTTTCACGGCCGGCGTCTTGATCCCTATTAGGTTCGTCTTCCGGGCATATAGGCCGTGGTCCAGTCGTTCTTCTACTCGACGTTTCGTCTACTGCTGCGGTAGACATCTTCAGGAGATACTGCGTGCTCTCTGTGAACTCCTCAACAGTCGGCTGCAGACTGGCTGGTCGTTGGAAACTCCCTCCCTATTTATAGGCACGCCCCTGGTGGAGAGGCGGTTTTCTGCGCGGTCCGTGTTGCGTGCTGTTTTGCCCAGGCTGTCGCTAGCAGAAGTCATAGGCTTCGTTGTCGTATTGTGCAATGCCGGGATCCAGATTTTGTTTATCTTCATGGTTTCTTCTTTTTTGTTAAAGGAATTTTTGTGTTTATATATTTCAATGGCTTCTCTGTACAGTCTGGTGTAATAATGTGATGTTTGGGACAATACCTGTGTTTCTTCGAATCTTATTATATGTTCTTGGTTGTTCATCCAGTGTTCCGCTACGGCTGATTTTTCCTTTTGTTTTAGTCTGCAATGCCTCTTGTGTTCTTGCAATCTTGTGGTAACCATTTTAATCATCTCCAAGCAGCGTTTCAATCCAATGGATACAGCAAAACAGATTTTCGCCGAGCCATAAATCCCAATAAATACAAATCCGAAAACGGGAACAAGGAGGAGGCTAAGGGTAAGGTGTACCTACCATATATCAAGACAATAACGGAGAGAATTGGTCGAATATTAAATAAATATAACATATCTACAACCTACAAGCCAACACAAAAAATCAGCAATATACTGCGCCCAGCCAAAGATACAAGAGATCCGTTAAGTACTGCCGGTATATATCGCATCCCTTGCAGTTGTGGAGAAGTTTATATCGGCACAACAAAAAGAATGGTTACCACAAGATTGCAAGAACACAAGAGGCATTGCAGACTAAAACAAAAGGAAAAATCAGCCGTAGCGGAACACTGGATGAACAACCAAGAACATATAATAAGATTCGAAGAAACACAGGTATTGTCCCAAAAACATCACATTATTACACCAGACTGTACAGAGAAGCCATTGAAATATATAAACACAAAAATTCCTTTAACAAAAAAGAAGAAACCATGAAGATAAACAAAATCTGGATCCCGGCATTGCACAATACGACAACGAAGCCTATGACTTCTGCTAGCGACAGCCTGGGCAAAACAGCACGCAACACGGACCGCGCAGAAAACCGCCTCTCCACCAGGGGCGTGCCTATAAATAGGGAGGGAGTTTCCAACGACCAGCCAGTCTGCAGCCGACTGTTGAGGAGTTCACAGAGAGCACGCAGTATCTCCTGAAGATGTCTACCGCAGCAGTAGACGAAACGTCGAGTAGAAGAACGACTGGACCACGGCCTATATGCCCGGAAGACGAACCTAATAGGGATAAAATTCTATATTTGAAATTCTATATTTGAATTCTGTATAAAAAACGGAACTAGTGCTAGTTCTGTATTTCATGGAAAAACATGTTGTAGAGTTAAATCTGGGTTAATGACAAGTGGATTGAATGCCTGAGTACGGTCAGTTAAAAACACACATGTAGCAATGCATTGTGGGTAATTTATTTTCAAGTCAAAATAGGTCATGAACGTCTTTTATAGGACAAGACGCGCTAGCAACTTAGTAATAAAATTAATGTACTATGAGATGGACTCCGGGCAGATGGAAAGTCATTCTGTGCTCTTCACTTCTCCATAAATTCTCTCTAAAATTAATTTTTATTTTCTTAATTACAGGGAAATAGTTCCCCTCAAATTCATATCTTCAGAGTATCTCAGTTAATTCTTCAGACATAAAAAAAAAGTTCAATGCAGACGCATCATTTTGTATTCTCTTTCAACTATGATTAGTTCTTTTAATCTTTAGTTCTCTTGCCAGTAGCGGATTTTAAATATAGAGGAAACGAAGAAACCTTTATAGTTCTAATTACGTGCTTATTTATAGATGATTTAACATCCAGGATTATATCACGCGTAATATGTTTAGTTGTATATTTATATTGTTGCATTTGTCATGTTGTTTTGTGTACATGTTCACGGCTTTATTTTTAATTTTATGAAATTAACGGGATACTGAGCGAGTTGGCTCAAGCGGTGTCAGAAATCAAAGCAAATTATGAGGAGAAAAATGGAATAGGATAGATTTTACTCTGAGGAAGGATGGTATATCCATTGAAAAATAAGTACGGACTGGAAACTGGAAGTCAATGGTGTATGTAATAACCAATCATTCTAATACAATTGTGCGCAATATAGGGCATATGCTACAACAACGTGCTATTCACCGAAAGATATTTCCTATCCCGGACACTTGAAGGACCAATTAATGAAGCAAGTGCTGTACAACAGCTAAAGTAGCGTGTCTCATTCTGTGCGACTCGCTTTCGGACTCTCTGCTTGTCCAGTCGCGCAGTCTACGATGCCCTACTCTAGTGAGATGACATCTCGCTTCGCCATATTTGTATCACCTTACAACTAAAAATTAAACGCCGCTAACACAGACGGTCAAGTGTTTAAACACCATACCGATAACCACAAAGGTATTGGCCACTATGTAGCCGCAACTAGTTACAAACGTGGTACACTGGGCAATGCTTCGATCATTGCCGCTTATTAGTAGTAGTTGTAGTAGTAGTAATAGTAGTAGTTGTAGTAAACCGGAAGTGGGACGGAGAATGGGAAAACCAACAAACACGGGAAAGAACAGAGAAAAGGATGTAATGAGGTCAATATGTTGGCAAGGAACAGATAGAGTAATATGGAAGTTTTTTACAAATGCCCTATGCTCCTAAATGGAACAAGAGGACATGCTAGACTATAGTCCACGGACGAAAAGAATGAAAGCAAGGGACGAAGGGGGGGACGGGAAATTGCAAGTGATACGATGGCTTACTTTTTGAATGAGAATATATGAGACCGGAACAAGCCACATGGGCTAATCCGTGATTGATGATGATGATGATGATGATTATGATGATGACGATGGCTTACTACCTGGGAATATAGGAACAGTCCATGATGTCGCTCACATCTGTAGTTTATTTCAGGCGTATTCAGTTTCATGTTTTTTATTTTGTATTTTACGGTAATTAAATTTGCTCTTCTTCTTCAGTTTGGTTACTTTACATTTTAATGTTTCGTAGTTCACTGTGAGGTAAGGCTGATGATTAAAATTTTGAATTGTGTCCGTCAGACTCGGAACTAACACGCCCGCTCAGCGTATAAATGAAGGTAAGTTATAGTACAATCCTTCATGATATATATGCCGAGTATGAAATACCTGCTGCTTTCATACACTACGTCTGTGCACTGTACTAGTCATCATCATCATCACTCCAGGGATTAGGCAATTGCCCGTTCCGACTTCATAATGCATCAGCCCAACGTCTTCTGGTTTCTAGGTCTTCCAACATCACGCCTTCCTCTTGCTTGATAATTTCTTGCTAACAATGGATATCTCTCCTTACTCATTCCATCCATGTGATCAGTCCATTTCTGTCTGTAATTCGTGACTTTATCCAATAAAGGCTGTACTTTCAATTCTTCTCTTATATCCTCATTTCTTATTCTATCAAGTCTTGTACACCCTTTTACTTGTCTTAGGAACCGCATCTCTGCCGTCTGTATTCTATCCTTCTGTCTTTTCACTGGAGCCCAAGTTTCACATCCATACAATATTGTGGGAACCGCCATAACATTATACATTTTTATCTTGGTATCTTTTCTAATTTTATTTTGGAATGTTCTCTGTATTGTTCCACACACCGTCTGAAATGTATTTATTTTGGAGTCAATATCTCTTTCCACATTGTAGCCAACATCACAGCCCAAATATTTGAAACTAGACACCTGTTCTATACTTTGATTTTCTAAAATAATTTTGGATCTCACTGGATCTCTTCCTCTAAAAGCCATGGTCATCGTTTTCCTTACAGAAATCTTTAGATCGTATAATTTACATATTTCATTTAATGCATGCATTAATTTCTGTAAGTCGTCTTCATTTTTCTGTGTTATGATTACATCGTCAGCAAATAGAAGATTATTTATGCACACTTTATTATCCATTCTTAATCCTGGATTTACTAAAACTTTCCATTTATTTAAAATATCGTCTATATATATATATATTAAACAAAGTGGGTGATAAACTACATCCTTGTCGTAATCCAGTATTTGTTTTGATTGCATCTGTTCTTTTGAATCCAGTATCTATAATTATATTTGTGTCTTCATATAATTTCTTAATTTCTGTAAGGAAAACGAAGACCATGGCTTTTAGAGGAAGAGATCCAGTGAGAACCAAAATTATTTTAGAAAATCAAAGTATAGAACAGGTGTCTAGTTTCAAATATTTGGGCTGTGATGTTGGCTACAATGTGGAAAGAGATATTGACTCCAAAATAAATAAATTTCAGACGGTGTGTGGAACAATACAGAGAACATTCAAAAATAAAATTAGAAAAGAAACCAAGATAAAAATGTATAATGTTATGGCGGTTCCCACAATATTGTATGGATGTGAAACTTGGGCTCCAGTGAAAAGACAGAAGGATAGAATACAGACGGCAGAGATGCGGTTCCTAAGACAAGTAAAAGGATGTACAAGACTTGATAGAATAAGAAATGAGGATATAAGAGAAGAATTGAAAGTACAGCCTTTGTTGGATAAAGTCACGAATTACAGACAGAAATGGATTGATCACATGGATGGAATGAGCAAGGAGAGATATCCATTGTTAGCCAGAAATTATCAAGCAAGAGGAAGGCGTGATGTTGGAAGACCTAGAAGACGTTGGGCTGATGCAATATGAAGTCGGAACGGGCAATTGCCTAATCCTTGGAGTGATGATGATGATGATGATATAATTTCTTTATTGTTTCAACAAGGCACAGCGGGTATCCTTTCATTCGTAATATTTCCCATAATTTTTGTCTGTTTACTCGATCGAAGGCCTTATCCAAATCTGTAAATCCTCTGTGAGTTTCTAAGTTATGTTCTCTTCTCTTTTCTATGAGTTGTTTCAGTGTAAAGACATTGTCTATACATGACCTTCCCTTTCTGAATCCACTTTGATTTTCACTTATTACTTCTGTTATGTTTCTCAATCTATTATTTATTATTTTCGTATATATCTTGTAGCCAGTATTCATTAAGCTAATCCCTCTGCAATTCTCGTAATTTCTGCGGTCTCCTCTTTTGAATATATTCTTCACAATTGCTGTTTTCCAAGTGGTTGGAATCCCATAGGTCTGCCAACATATATTAATTAGATGAAGTATTCGTAGTTTACACAATATTCCACTATATTTGACTAACTCCATATTTATATTATCTAATCCTGTTGCTTTCCTATTCTTAGTGGTTTTCAAAGCCATTTCTAATTCATTTATGTCTATTACATCAATATTTTCCACTTTTATTTCTTCCTCATTGTTCTCTTTTCCTTCAATTTCCTCCTTTTTCCAAAGTTTTTCATAATGTTGGATCCATTCTTGTTCTGGGATTATATTCAATCTGGCAGAATCTTTCTCAGTCTGATTTAGATGTTTCACTAATTTATAACCTATTTCTTGTCTTCCATACATATCATGTTCTACTGAGCTTATAAATTTATCCCATGACTCCTGATGGGCTTTTCTTATAATGCTTTTAGCAATTTTCCTTTTCATTTTATATTCTTCATAAGATTCTTCCGTTTTCAGTCGTAAGTATGTATGATATGCTTTTTGTTTTTCATTCACTGCATTTTGTATACTAGTACTACCATTATTCTGGTATGGAAAGAAAGTATGAGCCGAAATTTAAACAGGGGATATTTGGGTACAAATAAATAGCCCAGGGTAGGGATATATGGAGACCTTATATTCGCGTGTTCATAGACATTCGAGTTCGATAATATTACTGAGTTTTGTATGTATTACTCTTCAATTTTTTTTAAAAGAATAATGATTATGCTAACTTTGAACAGCCATTTACCGTTCAATTTTCTATTATTATCACAAATTGTATCAGGATTGTATATATATACTAATTAAGAACTGCTTCAGGAATACGGGAGGCGTAAAAATGGGAGGAAAAAATAATTAAATGCATAAGATTAGCTGATGATATGGTGATATGGCTTTGCTAGCAGAATATGCTGCAATGACACTGAGGAACATGCTAGTGGAGCTAAATGACAAGTGCGAGGATTATGGGATGAAGATAAATATAAATAAGACAAAAGCCATGATTATAGGAAGGAAACCAAGGAAGATAAACTTGAGGATTAAAAATGAGGTCATTGAGCAAGTGGAGAATTTCAAATAATTGGATTGTACTATCAATATTATCATGAACTGCAGTCAAGAAGTAAAGCAGAAGATACCAATAGCAAAAGAAGCTTTTAAACAAAAGAGAAGCATTTTCTGCGGATCTTTGGCAAAAGAATTACGGAAGAGGCTAGTGAAGTGCTTTGTGTGGATTGTGGCATTGTTTGGTGCGAGACTTGGACATTACGACGGAATGAGGAAACGCGACTGGAAGCTTTTGATATGTGGATATGGAAAAGGATGGAACGTATAAAATAGATAGACAAAATCAAAAATAAAGATGTGCTAGACAGAGTGGGCGAAGGAAGAACAATACTGGAACTCGTATATAAGAGGAAACTGCCTGGTGACGGATGCCCTAGAAGGAATGGTCAACGGAAAGAAAATTAGAGGCAGAAAAGACATCATATGATAGACAATATTAAAATAAATGGTTTGTATGCGGATACAAAAAGGAAAGCTGAGTTAAGAAAAGAGTGGAGAACGCTGAGTTTGCAGTGAAAGACCTGATCTTGGGCAGAACACTATGTATGTATAGAACGATTATTCTTCCAGTTATATTATGTGGATGCGAGCATGGTCTCTTACTTTAGGGGGGGAAGAGAAGATTACAGAGAACGAAGTTTTTAGGGGAAAAAATGGAGAAAAGAGAGGCTAACAGACAGGTGAAAGGAGATGGCTCCTTAGAGTGAATTACCTGATCTTTAATAGGAAATCAGATGTAATAAGAACAACTAAGTTCTTGTAGAATGTGATAGGTAGGATATGTGGCATGAATGAGGAATAAAATAGAGGCGTGGAAACTCCTTGTGGGAAAACCAGAGGGAAAAGTGCAGTAGGTAGACCTACAATAAGGTGGGAGAATAGCATTAACAATGATTTGAGGAAGGTAAATTATTCAGCGAATTATTGGAAAACATTAGCTCAGGATAAGTATGTACGGAGAGATTATTTGTCCCCAGGCATGAACTTAAAGTTCGATAATGCCAGTGAATCAGTTAAGTTGAGCTAAATAGAATTAAATATTTTGTTACACTAAAAAATACATATTTCGATATTTTTAGAATAAAAAAGTTGTTTTTTTTTTCCTTTGCATCTTTTATTATTCTTATTTTCTTTAGCAATCAGGTTATTAGGACGGTAATTCATATTTGGGTGCAAAAGCATAACAATAGTTTTCTCAGAGTCCTCTTATTTCAGGCTTAAATATATTTTATATTTCGTGTCTACGCCTTATTTCTCTTCCAAGCTCATAATTCTGCGTAGATATAAAATTGAATCAGTCATAGCAAAACATATTATAAGCAATAATCTTACTGCCACTATTCTTCTCGAGCTATTGTTTTCCAATCATTCATGTGTAATTTACCTCCCTTAAATAATTAATTAATCAATTGAAATTATTAGAAATAGGATGTTCAGTCATTAAAAAGTTAGAACATGCAGGAAAAAATGCACTTAGAATATACAGGGTGAACGGTAATTACACCGACATACTTCAGGGACTGATTTCTGACTGGAAATGAAGGAAAAACGGTCCTATAAACATGTGTCCGGAAATGAACGATGTGCGTGTAACGACAACAAATCGTCCTGGCACACAGTACATAGCATAATCGCATCCACGTCACAACGTATGTTTATAAATGGCCTCCATGGGATGCAATGCACGCGTTCACATGTCGTATATCATGGATAGCCTCACTCTTTCGCATGTTCCGGCCTCTCCCCGAACAGCGTTACAGGCGACATGGACACGCTGTCGATGGGTATGCACGTTAGGAACTGGTTCAGCATACACAATACGTTTCAGATGTCCCCAGAGGTAAATATCTAGGGAATTTAAATCCGGTGATCTAGCAGGCCATGCAACAGGGCAGAGAGAATAATTTTCATTCGTCAGTGCCATCTACTGTGCCAACGATGCATTTATGGACACTTATTCATAGAACACTTTTTTCCTCCATTTGCAGTCCGGAATCAGTCCTGGAGTTTGTCGGTGTAATTAAAATTCACCCTGTATAATTAGGCAGTAAGAAAAGCATTTATATTCTTAAGCAGTAATATTCTGTATAAAGAAAATGGACATAAAATCTAGATTTGAGTATTTAACATTATTTTATCATTTATTGCACATAACTACAATATATTTCTTCAGATTATAAACACTGAAATTCTGTAGTTTCTCAGATTAAATTTCCCGTAATTGGAATTGAGTACTAGCATAAATCAGACACGGCTGGACAGGAGACATATCCATGCAAAAAATAACGTAATTTATGAAAAGTCTCCAGTAGTGTCAATTTTTATTGCAATTTCGTAAGTTTCTTAATGAATAACATTATTTATTTATTTCTTATATTCAATACCACCAGGTTGTAATGGGGGCACGCCGTAGCGTAGTGGTTAAGGCACTGAGCTACAAGCCGGAGGGTCGAGGGTTCAAGTCCCGTTGGGGTCAGGATTTTTAAACTGACCCAAACCCACTGGCGGCACTATGGCACTGGGGTCGACTCAGCCTCTAACGGAAATGAGTATCAGACGCTTTTTCTGGGGGTAAAGACGGCCGTCACGCAGGGCTGACAACCCGGCTGACATAAAGTGCCGATTGTCTAGAAAAAGTGGGAGTCTTAACCTCCTACTACACCAAGGGCCTCCGGGTCTGTTGTGGGATCCACAGGTTGTCATTGCAACATTTCTGGTTATTAGGTCTTTTATTTTGGAATGGGCGTTATTGTAACACACTTGTCTTGAGGGTTGGGCCTGTCGTTCTTCGGGGCGTTGCTATCTATTCACTGTTAATTAATCTTTGCCTCATTTCTATAAAAAAATTGAAGATCGGAGAAATCTGGAAGAGGCGTTATGCCGCCCCCATGATGTATGGTATGTGCTGATGTTTGTCATGATGCGCGTCAGGACAAGAGGCCTTAAGCCTAAACTTAATCTAATGAGATTAATATTAAAATGGTGGTCAGATGATGCTGGAGGACCGTTTGGGCCTTCAAACGTTTTCTGACACTTGTCTTACAGGTGAGGAAAAAACATAGAAAAAAAAAAAACCTCACTCAAATTAAAAACTTTTTCCCACCGAAGATCGAATTCGGTTCAAATCTGCTGCGTGACAAGGCAGCACGCAAATATCGAGACCACAGCGTTGGATGACTAATTATTTATAGGTATTTATAAACACTGTAATATGACAAGATGAGGGGAAGAAGCGGGCGACTTGCTACTACCTGGATATAGAAAGTGCTTATGTCAATGGAAATAGTTGGTATAGTGGAGGATGATGTACACGATGGAGACAAATGGCGTAATAAAGAGGAGACAAATGGGCGTAATATCAGAAACAGTGTAGCGTTCTGAAAATAATATCTAACTTTGTGATATTTTAGATGTAATCTATTTTATGTTTTGATATTGTTTGACTGGAAAACAAACCTCTGTACTGAAGAAGAATTATCATTGATTATAAAAATATTTAAACTAATTGTTATTTATTGTAAGTAGTATAATATGTTGGGTAGTATTTAAATATTAAGTTGAGTTTTAATGGGCGGTGTAATACATGCATTTTTTGTGTGGTACTAATTTGGTTGAGTGGGAGATAAAAGGGGAAGGTTTTTAATTTGGAAGTTTAAATAAAATAGTGTTATTATTATTATTATTATTATTATTATTATTATTATTATCAT
This sequence comes from Diploptera punctata, assembly GCA_030220185.1. Taxonomy (NCBI): domain Eukaryota; kingdom Metazoa; phylum Arthropoda; class Insecta; order Blattodea; family Blaberidae; genus Diploptera; species Diploptera punctata. Next base: position 2,414,164 of record JASPKZ010000042.1, read on the forward strand.
CATCATCATCATTATTATTATTTTATACATTGTTAAATTACGTTTTAAATCAGTATTGCAGTGAATTTTTTTCACTATCAGATTGCGGCAATTAAAAGAACAAGTCTAGTATTTTATTTGGTAGTAGCGAAATTCGATTACAAAAATTGAAATTAAGGTCGAGGGACTGATCACGCTATCGATTTGAATCCTTGTATTGTCATCCGGGAGTCAATAACAGAAATAATTTCAGAGTTTTCATTATAAGGATAACAATATATATATATATATCCATCCATCCATAGTAATTCTGCCCGAGGGCAGGTCTTTCACTACAATCATAGCATTTTCATGCTATGCTTTGCAGCTTTACTAGGAAATTATAGGTGTGGTAGCTTCCCAAAATTAAAAATAAAGTAGGAATTAAACTTCTCTCAAAAAATAAATAAAAAGTAAAAAATCGTATTCTTCTGAAAGTACAAACCAATAATAATAATAAAATAATAATTATAGATGCAAAAAGACTACCAAAATAATTCGTTGATTTCCACACCAGTGAAGAATGATGATGATAATGGTAAGGATGATGATGGCCGGATGATTTTCGGGGAACGTTGGGCCCTACGCTTCCTGACATTTGTCTTATAGGTGAGGAAAAACCCCGAAGAAAACCTCACCCAGGAGCCTGTCCGGACCGGGAATCGAAGCCGGGACAAGGCAGGACGCTACCTCGAGAACACAGCGGTGGACATATACATACATATCCCTGTTCAAAAGCATAAATTAAAAAATCGCAGAATAATAAGGAATAAGTAACCTAATTTAAATATGAGTTTCTTCATATGGACAGTCGCTCGTGTTCATGGAAATTATTAAATTATTTAACAGTGGTATAATAAAAAAAATCATAACATTGTTCTGTAGGTTGTAATAAATGATGTTAAAGTGTATTCTCAGTGGATAATTCTAGAAATTACACTTACGTAGCAGCAGTACATGTTCGTGGCTATAAAATTTAACATACGGCAGTTGTGAGGCGAAATTGCAAGTTCCAGGAATTGCACGTCCAGCAGGCAATTCTCATAAAAAAATTCCACGAACATCAGATTTGCGGTAATAATACGTCACGAGGGTTTATCAACGTCATATCTTGGCGCAGTGTGGACAATGACCCAGTCACTCAACACGCGATATCATCCAATCAGCCTCGATTTGGTACCATTTTATTACCCGAATTCTGCGCTGTAAAGAAATCATAATTCATTTAACAATTTACCTATGTTTGTCCTAGGTATGCACGTTTTTATATTACTCATTGATCTTCATTCGTTCCGATGCAGGGCATAAGTGCTTCCTAATGGGAAGTTTCTTAACCAGACATATTTAGTTAAGCTTCATTCCCTAATAGTTGAGGCGACATCTATTAGGAAACTAAGGTACTACACGAAAGGATGAAGGTCGGTTAAATTTTCTCAGAGGTATTTCTATTCAGATTTAAGGTTCTTTTACTTGCCCAAAATTCTTCAGACTCGGGACCCACGGCTTAATGTCCCTCCCGGAGGAATTATCCCTGGATTTTTTCATCCTAAAAATCCATCGACTCCAGCCGGATTTGAATCTGCGACCCTCGGGACTAGAGGCAAGGTATATAACGACTACAATACCGCGGCCGACTACCGGTATGTATTTATAGGCCTATTTGCATGGACATCGATTGTAGTTTAAAAACTTACTTAATCGATTTTGATAAATGTCAGTCGATTTGTCTTTACCTTGAGTATCACTAAATGGACAACTATGATGTATAAAAGTTGGAGCGAAATAACACTGTTTGTGGGCTTTATAGAGTTTCTTGTCAATCAAGATATTGTTTATTTAACTATTTTCCAATCCTAAGCCCCGTTTTATAAGTATAGGCCTACGTTACGCGAATAAGTATGTGGATAATCCTTACAGTGCGTGAGATGTATGTGATTGGCATTTATAAACCTCACTGGTTGTCTCTTGTATTCAATGTTTAAGAATAAGTGTCACTACAATATATGATACAGCGATGACGTCGCATTCAGTCGTAAGTCCCTTGAATCAGATAACAAAAAACGTTATTGTTCAGAAGCCAAATACATGTTCTTCTTCTACTACAAGGTTTAGGCTATGCAGCCTGTTCCGGCGAAGTTAAAAGTGGAGTCCATCTTCTACGTGGTCGGCCAATGTCTCTTGTTCCTCTGGGATTATACAGGAAGGTTCTTTTTGGTATTCTTTCGTTGTTCATTCTCAATAAGTGTTCTGTCCATTTCTTATTATTTTCGCTGATTTTATCTTCAATTTTATATATATTTAATTCTTCTCGTATAGTTTCATTCCTTATTCTATCCGCTCTTGTGCATCCTTTCACATTACGTAAAAACAGCATTTCCGCAGTCTGTATCCTGCTTTTATCCCTTGATTTCATTATGCCAAATACATATAATCTGTAAATCACATACTTACTTTTCACAGAGTGGTTCAAATCGTTTTATCATAAGTAATACCATGAGTGATTCCCAAATTATTGATAAATTCACGACTCACAAAGTGAATTTATCTAGAGAATTTGGAAATCAAGAGTGGCATTTGTAGGACTATTTAACAAATAAAATTGAGCTGTTTACTCACAAATCATTATTTAAACGTAGTTATTTTAAAATATTTATATATTTAATGTAAGCGGCGATGTTTCAAATATATGAGAAACGTTATGTTTCACTTGTTCAACACTGCAACCAGATCATATTATTTATTGCCAAAGGATCGCAATATTGTAAGAATGGACCCTAGTGGAGAAAAAATGAACCACATCAAACTGTATATGAATTAATTTCTGATGTCCAATGATGTAAATATGACAATTATATTTTTCTGGAACGTTATTACCTGGGAAAAATAGTATAAGAAAGTGCAAACAGTGGTTTCTTTGTGGTAAATATTCAGTTGATAATCAGAATGGACGCAACATTATAAAGGTTTACTTCAAGAAAATAGAAATGAGTTTCAACTTCAAGATACGGATGTAGAATATAAATTTGACACTCCAGAGATAACAGAAGTTGAAGTAAAAAGAGCTTTGAAAGAGGCAAAAAATGGGAGAGCACCAGGACCAGGAAATATTCAAACGGAACTCCTAAAACATGGGGGAGATATTTTAGTAATATTTTTAACAAAACTTTTTAATAATTGAAATTGGAGACGATATCCCAGAAGACTGGAATTTATCGTATATTACTCCTATTTTTAAAAAAGGTGATAAAAACTGCGTTCCAATTATAGAGGTATAAGCGTTTTACCTTCAACAGCTAGGATTTTTAATAAAATTATAAATTTTAAACTTAAGGAGATAAAAGATAACTTAAGAGAAGAACAATGTGGATTCCGGAGTGGAAGATCATGCATTGATAATATTTTCTGTATTAGACAATTACAAGAGAAAATCCTAGCAAAAAATAAAGAACTACATATGACCTTTATTGATTTAGAGATGGCATATGATAGTGTACCTCGACAATTGTTATGGACGGCAATGAAAAATATGAATATCTGTGATAAATGGATTAATATTGTTAGGAGGATCTACAGTAATATAAAATCTAAAATAAAATACAGAATAATTTAACAGAGGAATTCACAGTGAATAAAGGCCTTAAGCAGGGATGCAGTTTGTCACCGATTCTTTTTAACATTTATTTAGACCAGGCTCTTAACTTATGGTATAAAAAATGTTCTGAAATGGGTATTCCTATAGGAGGAAAAGTACTGCATTCATTGTTGTTTGCAGATGATCAAATTGTTTTTGCAGGGGGTGAAGATGATATGAAATATATGATACATAAACTAATGGAAGAATATAAAAAATGGGGACTGAATATAAATTTACAGAAAACAGAATATATGTGTTTGGGAAAGGATGTGGATGACCTCATACTCGAAACAGGGAAAATAAAAAAAAATGCGAATTTTTAAATATCTTGGGTCAATAATTACAAGTTTAGGTACAGACTAAAATTGCAATGGCAAAAAATGCAACTAAAACATTACATGGAATAATTTGGAACAAAAATATCACAAAGGAAACTAAAATGAAAAATTATGAGAGCGTAATACAGAATATTTTGTCATATGGAAGTGAAACTTGGTCTTTGACCGGAGTACAAAAAAATAAAATTAGAACAGTTGAATTTGATTATTTTAGAAGAAGCCTCCAAAAAACAAGACAGGATAAAATAAGAAATGAATTCCTTTGGAGATAAATGAATGTCATCACATCGGTTGTTAAGAGGATTGAAAATCAAACGCTTAAATGGTATGGCCATGTACAAAGAATGGAAAATGAAAGATGGCCAAAAAATAAATACCAGTGGTCAGCCCCTGGAAGAAATAAACGTGCCAGACCAAAATGGAAAAGAAAAACCTACGTCAGAACTATAATGGATGATATGAATTTGGAAGAGGGAGATTGGAATGATAGAGATAAATGGAAACTGAAGACGGCAAACCTATAAATGGGGGAAAGCCGAAGAAGAAGAAGATCAATTGCTACAAATGTTTTTATATTATCTCCCGCAAGTACTATGTGTTAACATTCGTGCACTATATATACAATCTGGTAGCCACGTGGAGTCACTGCAAAATAATGCTATGACCTTGATTTTACAGTGATAAAATTAAACTGACAAAATCGAGATAAAAAAGACTGTGAACGATTGTAAATAAAAAAAACCATTGAAAGGTAATTGGTCATTGACTCCCATTTGGAGCATGACTTAAATAGTCTCATTAAATCCTTGGTTTTAAACAATATTAACTAACTATCCCATTGCATTGGCAGAATCTAATCCGGACGTTCATGGCCGTGCAGACATAAATTCTCCATACATCCCTATCATGAGATAATAGTTTTCAATCTTCGCGTGTAAAATTTACCTGTCCAAATCATAATTAATATTATTCTTTCACCTCATTCTTGGCCGACCTACTAGGCGCTTCCCTCCACTATTCTATAGGCTACCTCTCTTTCATTCTTCATACGTGCTAAATGTCTTTCCCATCGTATTCTATGAGACTTAACTATTCTTTATACAATCTAAATAATAATAAATATAATTTCATATTCCAAAATTCAACATTCAAGTAATTATTATTATTATTATTATTATTATTATTATTATTATTATCATCATCATCATTAATGAATCAACACCTTTTACATATATGTAAATCTTCTCTGTTCACCTCTCAGTATGTCTGAGTCCAAAATTTTACATAGCAAATTTATTCTCAAATACTCGTAACCTTTCCTCCTTCCTTATTTCTTAATCAAATAATATAACCGGAAGAATAACCGTTTTATACATTTTTGTTACACATATATATATATATATATATATATATGTTGGGTGACAGGAGTCCTTGGAATACGTAATAGCATGCGTTTACACAATTCAAACTATTGTATTGACTTAGGCTTTCACGGCCGGAGTTGCTATGATGATCTCGAAAAAGATTTCCGGGCTGTAGGCCGTGGACTCGAGGCTTGAAGTTCCCCGACGTTTCATCAGACGCAGTCTCTGGCGACGTCGGGGAACTTCAAGCCTCGAAATCTTCTTCGAATTCAAACTGCGTTTAATTACTTTCTGTACTTTATTCTTATTTGTAATTATGGTTCCTAAGTATTCGAAGTAAATTATTTTTTAAAAATCTTCCTCATTTGTCATTAACTCTCCATTCATTATATAATGCATTTCTATATGTGACCATATTTAGTTTTATTAATATTTATTTCCAGCCCCAATCTCCTAGTGTTACTCTATAGAATGCGTGTACTGACTCTTAGTATCTCCTCACAATCGCCAATAATACTGAATCATCAGCATATGCCAACAACTCATTAATCCATTGAGTAAGGTTTGAAGAATACAAATAAAATAAAAATATACAAGTTAATCATTGAAGAGAAATGTAATGAAGATAATAAAACGAGAATCAAAACTTTTATAAAATAAAACCCCATTATAAAAAAATGCATCAGTGTCCAATATACCAAGAAGAGAAGATGTAACAATCTTCCGAATGACTACAGGTCATGACTGTTTGGCTGCCCACCTACACCGAATCTCTATCCTGCTATCTCCAAAGAGTCTTCTGTGTCAAGAAAGTGGTTATATTATGAACGTTTAGTGAAGTGTAATTTGTAAATTAAGTGATTGTGGTACAAACTTAACAATTCTGTATTGGGAAAGAAGGCAGACAACTACAATATTAAGTGATTGAACATTTAAATAATAATAATAATAATAATAATAATAATATAATAATAATAATGATATATCTGATTTTACTTTCCTACAACATTATCTTAAAAATTCATCTCGACTGCCATAAGTTACTTCTTTATTCTCTGTTTTTACATTTCATACTTTCAGCTCCATATACTACAACAAAATATACTAAATAAGAAGAATTTATAAATAAGTTTTTTTTTTTAATTTTCACCAAATTTATTAAATCTATACACTATGCAAAAATTATAATGTTATTGGATACGTTAATGATTCTGTAATTGAGTTACCATATTTATTGTATGTTTAATTATATGTAAAATAAATGTAAATGAATGTAGAAATATATTCTAAGCATGCACATTACTGTAAAATTATGTAGCAAACTGATAATCTGTGTTTGTGTGTGTGTGTGTGTGTGTATATATATATATATATATATATATATATATATATATATATATATAATTCTTTGTACGTGTGATTGTCACTGAACTACTCCTAAACGATTGGACCGATTTTAATGAATTTTTTTGTGTGTGTCTGATTGGGTCCATCGATGGTTTAGATTCACAATTGGACACTTTAAAACCATTAGAGTTCACCTGAAGTGAAAATTTAAAAATCTCTCTAACGGTCACATTTTTCGATGCTTCACAACGAAACTCAGTATATTCTATTAAAATAAGTCGAGATAGGTATTATCAAAAAATGAGCGAAATCCGACGTTTAGAATTGGAGGTTTACTTGAAATCCGAAATTTAAAAATCCTTATACGACTGTACCGATTTTGATTAAATATTTTGTGTTTGAGTAGGTCCCTGAATGGTTTAGATTCACAATTTGACCCGGCAGGCGGCGTTGCGATCGGATTATAGGATTTTTTTATGTCAGTGGTGTACTAATCTGCATTACCGACATGTGACGTCACAATATAAGCTTCTTGAGCCACAGCAGATGGCAGTGAGGTGTTTTCTTGCGAACTTATTAATTAGTGAATTTTATCGTAAAAAAAGTATTTTATATTTTTATTGTCCGGCCATGACATGAGAATTGTACGTTCGGCCAGGACAACGTCTGCTAGTAAAATTATATAAAAACTGTAACAGTTTAGACAATACTTAGGTATTAATGTTTATTTGTACTTTTCCATACGTTTTCACCCCATAAAATAGATTATACACATATTGTTCACTTCTGCTGTTATTTTTTTCTTTATGCAATTTATTTACATCATTCATAGAAATAAATGAGGCTATTATAGAAACGTTAGTAGCGTAGCGTAGTGGTTAAGGCACTGAGCTACAAGCCGGAGGGTCGAGGGTTCAAGTCCCGTTGGGGTCAGGATTTTTAAACTGACCCAAACCCTCTGGCGGCACTATGGCCCTGGGGTCAACTCAGCCTCTAACTCAAATGAGTACCAGACACTTGTTCTGGGGGTAAAGGCGGCCGTCACGCAGGGCTGACAACCCGGCTGACATAAAGTGCCGATTGTCTAGAAAAAGTGGGAGCCTTAACCTCCTACTACCCCAAGGGCCTCCGGGCCTGTTGTGGGATCACTTTACTTTACTAATAGCGGAAAAATTATAATTGAGACGAGTTGCCATTAGCAACAAGAGAGTTTACTGTATGTCTATCCTGTGCCAGATTTAAGATGTCGTTCTGTCGCATTGTGTTAATTGGATGTGATGTTAAGTGCTTCATGTAAAATTCATTACCAACTTTACCAATTGAAACACTAACAATGCAACAAACACATGGATAGCGTATTTCTATAATGACAATGCTAAAGAGATTCAAGCTTAATATTTGGACAGTGCTTAAAACATTACAAATTATCTAACGGAGTAATAACTTCTAAAAACAAGAGATTCTAAAACAGCGTATAACTTGAAAGTTTAAACAATTTTTTTTATTCAATACCCCAGGTTGTTATTTCGACATTTCTTGTGTTCTCTTCTGGCATTGGCTTAATTGTAACCCACTTCTGAAGTTGGGGCGCCTAGAAGGCGGAGTTACATTACCCCGATGATATGATGGATGGTAAATGATAATGAAGCGCCAGGAGAGTTCTTAACCTAAACTTAACCTAAATTCCAGACCATAGGCAACCACAGGAATAATTCCCTTTAAGGAAACATTCCTATGGTTTGACCGGGAATCGAACCCGGAATCTCATGAACATTAGTCATAAACGCTGACCACTAGCCCATAAGGCTGGTCACTTTAGACAGATACAGGGTATGGAACATTGAAATAATCAGACAAAATAACATATGAAATTATACTAAGAACAATGGATGAAATAATAATGATGATAGAAATTATAAAAAAAAGGGGGAAATTGGATGGCCATTGGTTAAGAAGAAACATTCTTAAAAGTAATATTAGTCGGAATAAAAGTCCGAGGAACAAGAAATTATAGACAACGTTAAAATGAATTGATCGTATGCAGACACGAAGAAACAAAGAAAAGAGAAGAGAATGCTCGATTCGTAGTTATTTACCTGCTCTCGGACAGAAAACACTGAAGGAATAAATCTCAATAACTTCCATTCAGAAATGTTGTAGATTTTTGGGCAATTTTATAGTATTTCCCACTTAAGCTGTTCTTGAAAATATATAGAATGGGTAGGACATAAAGCACAAATGAAAGAGGAGCATATAAACTTACTGATGGTAAACTAGAGGGAAAGCACTATGAAGATAAGACAAAAATGAATTGGGAGAACAGGAGCGTTTCTGACTGCTGTTCATGAGGTCCCGGGTTCGATTCCTGGTCAAACCATAGGAATTTTTCCTTAAAGGGAATTATTCTTGTGGTTGCCCATGGTCAGGAATTTAGGTTAAGTTTAGGTCAAGAACTCTCCTGGTGCTTCATTAACATTTATCACCCATCATATCATCCGGGTAACGTAACTCCGCCTTCCAGGCGCCCCAACTTCAGAAGTGGGTTACAATTACGCCAATGCTAGGAGAGAACTCCAGAAATGTCGACAAAACGGCCTGGGGCATTGAATAATAAAAACCATCCTGTCTTGCCTTTTATTTTGCGGTGGTAATGCACCGTCCAGCGCACAGTGGGACCAAATCCGCTTAATTTTACACAAGAAAAATATTGTCTTAATCTCATTGTAACTATAATAAAGATAATTTTCACTTTTACAAGACTATTGTAATAAAAAAATAAGATTTGGACGAAAAAGAAAATTAGGAAGTAAATAAAAATAGCTATCCTCGAGATTTTTCAGCCTTGTTCGCATTGTCAATGTCATCTCTGCTGTCCAGAGCCCGAAGCATGCCAAGGACCTTCTTGTTAAACTGCGTTGTTTTCTTATTCGTCATAAGTGTATCCGAGGATATAAACAGCATATTCAGAATAAATAGTGACTTAGTCTCAATTACACAACGGTGGATGAAACATGGACTTAACCTTAATGCTGACGGGACACAGTACATCATTATAGGTCATCGACGAATCCAAAGCATTTAAAATTACGAAAATATCCCTACCATTCTCCTAAACGACAAAAACATCCCCTAAAGCTCAGCAGTAAAAAATCTGGGTATCTACGTGGACCTACACCTAGATTGGAAAATTCAGATGAATAATACCAGCAAGAAAGTGTTCTCAATTCTTCACTCCTTAAATAGATTAAAAATCTTCCTTCCCATCAAGTTAAAACAAACCAAACACTTGTATAGACTCTTGTAATGCGACATATTACTGACTAATCTGGCAAATAATCTATCTGACAGACTACAGCGTATTCATAATGCGTGCATTCGATTTGTATTCAATCTCAGTCGTAATGATCACGCGTCTCCTTCATTTCAGACCTTATCATGGCTACGTCTAAATGACAGAAGAACTTTACATTCACATTATTTACTATTGCAAATTCTGCACACAAATTTATAAAGTTATTTATCAACGCTATAAAATGTATGCCAATATTCTAAAAAACCGCTTAAACATAATTATAGAAAATATCATATTGGATGTTCAAAATGGATTCAGAAAGGGGAAATCATGTTCCGACTGTATATTCACAATGACTCAATTATTTGAAAACCATATAGAATTTAACATCCCGACATGTATAGGATTTATAGACTATGAAAAAGATTTTGTTATGGTAAATAGAAATAAATTATGGGATATAATGACAAATAAAGGCATTCCATAACATTTGATTATGGCTATACAAAATTTGTATGTAAATAATAAAATTGTAATAGACAGGGGTTTTAAATCTAAACAACAACAAATGGTAACAATAAATCGTGGTGTCAGAAAAGGGTGTCTTTTATCACCTTCTCTTTTTAATTTATATATAGATGAAGTTATGTTAAAGTGGCAGATTAATTTAAATAAACATTTTAAAATAAATAATAAACTGTTGGATACAATATTATTTGCTGATGATCAAATGATCAAATAGAGATTTCCAGTTCAGAAGATGATCTACAAAGAGCTATTTTTAATTTGGAAAAAATAAGTGTCAATTACAATTTAAAATTTTCAAAGAATAAAACTAAACTTTTAGCATTTAAAGGACACGATACCTTGAGAGCAAAAATAGTAATTGATAATAAATAACATTTTAGAGCAGATGAACAGTTTTAAATATCTAGGTTTCAATTTATCATATGTTAAAATTGAAGATATTAATGACAAAATAAATAAATTTAATCTAATTTGTGGCACTATTAAAAGAACCCTTAAAAACACAAAAACAGAAACAAAAATCAAATTTTATAAAGTAATGGCTGTTCCTGTATTGATGTATGGATCAGATTGTTGGACGATCACTAAAAGACAAGAACAAAGATTGGAAGCAGCTGAGATGCGATTTTTAAGAAATATAGCAGGATATACTCTGCTGGATAAGAAAATAAATGAAGATATAAGAAAGGAACTAAATATTTTCAAACTTACGGACCGAATAATTAAATATAGGAACGACTGGAAAGAACATATTGATATAATACCAGAATGAAGATTTCCAAAATGATTGCTAAATTATAAACCGGAGAAATGTTGGACGCCCACACAGAAGATGGTCTGAACAATTTTAACAATTCTAGCTTTCATGAAACCGGAACGAGCTAACAGACATAATCCCTGGAATGATGATGATGATTTATCAACGCGTTTTCAAAATTGATCGGCTCATCACAATTTAGGAACAAGATCACAAGACTCTTCTTTAGTTTTCATACCACAGCACAGAACATGTCTATACTCTGAATATCACACATTATCTATGACTTGGAACTCACTTGCCCGTCATGTCAGGGACTGTCAATCACTATCGTTATTTAAATCCAAATTAACTGATATCTTAAATTTGACACAATGAAAACATTAACGACGTAACAATTATATTCATCATTTTGTAAATATTCATCTAGGAAGCTTTACTTAATATTATTTTATATTATTTTTTTGCGCGATAATGCGTTTTGTCGTACTTACAGCAATGGCGACCATTTTTAAAAGTTCAACTTCCTGTATTTCGTGGTTGCCAACCTAAATAGCTATATTGTAATAACATAATTATACTGTAATATTACATATTACAAAACGCGTGTGGGAAATAAAACCACTGTCTTCTATGTATGCTACACACAATGTTGCGGTATATACAAAAACTATCCAGAAGGTAGTGTTAATATAGATTATACGAATCAAATCGCTGCATTTTAAATTAACTGAACTTTATTTGAAACAATATAAAACAATAAATACGTACTTGCCGTCATTTTATTACTAATGGGTCTCACGGCCTCCTGTAGTTCCAACTAATAAACATGCGCACACTGTTAACGTTAGTTAGTTGTCTATAATGAATGCAAATATATCCAACAAATGTATTATTTTACTATTATTTATTATTTTGAAAATAACACCGCGCAAAAATAATGTTCAAGGCACGTTTGTGAAGTGTTTTACAGAATCTCGCATCGTACTATACTATTAATTATATTATATTACATGTTTTGTTAGTATTAGATCATATCCCGATTCTATTTTGTTTAGTCTATATTTAATAATATATTAAATCTGTAATACTCGTAAGTATGTAATTTTTGTATAATTTTACTATTCGCTGGTTGAGTGGAAGAAAAGGCCTTTATAGTCTTAACTCTGCCAGCTAAAATAAAGCATTATTATTATTATTATTATTATTATTATTATTATTATTATTATTATTATTATTATTATTATTATTATTATTATTATTATTATTATTATTATTATTATTATATTCATTTGTTTTTGTTAGGAATATGTTTCGAGGAAAGCAATGTCTGTGCTATTTACATTCTTTGTTTCAGCCTCATGTGACATTCTCGATTAGTTGACCAATGGTAAGTATAGCGTGGCGGATGATGTCATATAGCCTATGTGTACATGAGAATCAAACCCATCCAAACTCTAATTGCAATATCTTGACAAAAATGGTGATTATATTGACGCCATTATCCTAATGCCTTTTCGATAAATACATATATTTAGAGCGTCGTTTTCTAAACATTCATACGATTCTTCTCAGTAAAATATCCTATTCTAGTAAACTTCTTTTATATGAGAACAACTATGCTCTGTATCACTCGAGATACAAAATCTGTTGATTGTTCCACTTTTAAAAGTAATACTTACATGAATCACTAATTATTAAAATATCACATGTGATTATGACTGAGGGAGCAATTGATATTGTAGGACAAATGATTGATATGCATGTTATAACGGCCCATATATTACAAATTTTATCAAATACCTTCCGCTATACCTTAGATTACATTTGATGCTGCCAAAATGTTTCGCCTTTTATTCCGACATCTACTGACATAATTTGATACTATATAGTCACATCATAAATTGGACACCATTATGCATCAATCGGCTATGCGCCGTTATGTAAGTTTCAAGAAAAATACGTTTAAAGTTTAAGTTAATCTTCACTATTTATTGTAGCTCCAAACTAATAATATTGGATATTGCAAGTTATTTTCCTTGTTTGATAGTTATGCATCAACAATCTAAGAGCGGGAATATTTGGCGCTTAGCTACATAATGCAAAATTTAGATTAGCATCTATGAAGATCTGGTTTCAAAACCGTTTGTTGAAAAACAGAATCTCTGATATGACTAATGGTATTTACATTATTCTTTAATAATATGGCTATATTTAACGATTTGGCGCGTATACTTACTGTACTTCAGGAGCCAGTGCAACACATGACATCAAAATATCAATCAAAAATGCATAACATCTTCCAATTATGTGATTTTTTGGAACATCTTTTTTGATCAATTAACATTCAATCTCTTAGTGAAGTTCATCGTCATCATCATCATCTTTATCTTTGGAGCAATAATTCATGTCTGAGAGTCTGGGCCTCCTCTAGAGCCTACTTCCAGCTGTCCCGATCCAGGGCAATCCTTCTCCAGATTTTCATTCCAAATAATGCAGCATTCTTACTTACTCTACCATTCACCGCAGTTTCTGTGTTAGTCAGGTTTCGTTGCGAAAGTTACTTAAAGTTAAACTATTATATTAGGTTAGTTATATAAGTTAGAGTTACAAAAAAATGCTCGTCTCTACAATACGAAATTCTCTATCCTAGTGGGATTCAAGACAACACCGATAGCGACTGAGCCAGCGTGCATGGCAGATATAAATCAACATTCCACTAAGCTGGTAGTTCTGTTTTAATATATATTTCTATCTCAGCACTATCATTTTTTTTTTTTGCTATTTCAATTTCCACTTCTAATTAAGTTTGTCGTTATTTTTTGTACCTTCTTCTGACAAATAAATATTCCTCGGATAAGTTAATCACATTCTATACTAATATTTCTACCATTTTTTGTGCTTTTAATTGTGATGAATAATGATTTGCGTTACAATCCATGACATATTTATTAAGTTTCTATTCAATACGTACATATGAATAAGAGTTTGTAGCATGTAGAGACATTTAGTTATTTCGATTTAATGATTTCAGTTGGAAGACATGAATAAACCATACTTGTCTTTCTGTTTCCTTGATCAAACATCCTAACGATGCTCATCTGTTATTTATTGCTTCCTATATCGGTAATCGATTCTATTACAAACTGTGTTAGAGTTCCATGAGACGTGGGTTGGCAGCATTTCGCAAACTGCTCCATCAGTATTTTCGTTTCGAAATGAAGTTTAAGTTCCAGAATTTCTTACTTACTGTACTCTTTATCCAAGTAATGAAAAAAATCTTATTACTTTCTTCAAAAATAACTCTCACCTGGAAATGTTGTGGATATATTTTTCATTTCTATTTCCATTTCTAATTCATTTTAACGTTCAATATCCCTGTGAACAATGGACGGACAGTTTTTAATTGTTACTTCGTTAAAACTTGCGTTCTAAATTTACACATTAGAAAACTTAATTCATTTTGGATTTAATCAAACCAGCTAATCTCGGTTCAGGAAACTTATTCATATGTACTGATTCTTAGACTGATGACACAAATATTTGTTTTACTTGCAGGAAAAATGTTGTACTTTTTGGTCATGGGTTCTTACTGAAAACGTTGTGTGTTCAGACTCAGTTGTAAATGTTAAGAGTGTTAATAATATTATCGCCTCACTATGATGGTTGTCCAGCGGCTCGTTTTGTTTCCCCGCAGATGTTATATATAATTAAATACAAAGATGCCGACTACCCCACTATAATTTATTCCGCATGTTAATCACTTAATGAGAATGAACAACGAAAGAATACCACAAAGAACCTTCCTGTATAATCCCAGAGGAACAAGAGATGTTGGCCGACCACGTAGAAGATGGACTCCACTTTTAACTTCGCCGGAACAGGCTGCATAGCCTAAACCTTGTAGTAGTAGAAGAAAAAGATGTTAATCATTGTCAAGCATTGTTGCGCGGCATCCACTTTCATATAAACGGACAACCATCATAGTGAGGCGATAATAATTTTATTATCCCTAATTTGCATTTTTTCGATTATAAAATTTAAAAAATGATGTGAAATTGGTTCAAAGCGTAGTACTTAATTATGACTTGTTCTTAAGAATTTTTTTAATGAAGCTCTGGAGGTAACCAAGGTTTATTTTTCCTGGTTTTCTTCAGACGTTAACGCACTATCCAATTCACTATTAATCGTCATTTCAAAATTGTTTTCTCTCCTTTATTATATTCTTTCAACCCTGGGTTCATAGCATGTAGGCAGGGAATTGAAACTCTGAATCAATAATAATTAAACTATTTAAACAGTGCCGAGTTCTACAGTTAGCAGTAACCGGAATCACTACCGAAGAGAGCACAAGGCAACATAAGGAAAGGAACTCATACCTAGATCAAAATTAGAAATCCACCTACTTGCCGGAGTAGTCGGCCGCAGTTATGTTCCTTGCCTCTGGTCCCGAGGATCGCGGGTTCGAACCCGGCCGGAGTAAAATTTTAAGGATGGAAAAGTACAAGGAACAAGTCCTCGGAGGGATTTTAAGCCATGATAGCCGAGTCTGAAGATTTTCAGGCTAGTAAAAGATTTTAAGCCTGAATAAAATGGCCCCTGAGCAAAATATATCGACCTCAACATCTGAGTAATACCTTAATTGCCTGCTAGATGTCTCATTGCGTCGGTGTTTTGACCACATACTATTCATAACATCTAAAGACAAATAAGACTGACTAAATTAACTTGTTCTGGTAACTCCTTACAAAGGAGAGGCTATGGCTTCACTATGGGCCACGCAATTTTAGTTAGATATAGAGGAACTTCGGGTAATATGGACCCCAATTTTGAATTTGTTGTTTTTCTTCTTTTAATGAAGGGATTTGAATTTTGTTTAATTATCATTATTGTTATAACTAGAGACCGGAAATTTAGACATTATAAATCATTAAAATAGGCAGGAAAAAATGTATTAGGCCTATAAATAGCTAAAATAGGCAATAAAAGGCAATTAAAATCATATTCTTCATGTGAGTACTTTACAATCAGTGTAAAATAAGTGGGATCCAAAAGAATTAACGTAACTTTGCACTTTACTGCGTAAATATCTTTATTATCATCATCAGAACTACTAGCATTATTTCATGCATGCAATATGCATGTCTTGCCTTTACAACCAACCCATCACACATCGACGACTGATACATTAATAGACATCATAGCCACGACAAATTCACAGAACATTATAAACTACGGACAAATATCTGCCCCCCGGCATATCAGCCCATGACGTCATATATATCAAATACTCTCTCCAGTGTCCTAGGACTCGTTCTAAATTATTGACGTACCGAAATTTAAAAAATATTAACCAGCAAGCTCTAATTGCAGGCGCTATCGAAATGCCGTGGCATGATATTTGGACCCTATGCACAATTGACGAAAAATTGCTTAAATTTAACAATATGATATTAGAACTTTACGACAAACATGCCCCCTTGAAGACTAGACGAATTACTAAATCCCCAGCTCCCTGGATGTCCCATGAAATTCGACTACTGATGGCTGAGAGGGATGCTGCTTTTCGAAAATATAGACGAGACAAAAGTGACGCTAACAAAACGAATCAAAACATTAGGAACGCTAAGTTGCGGTATGCTCATAGTCTCATTGATCCAAACACAAATGCAAGTGATATGTGGAAACGTATTAGATCAATGGATCTACGGCAACCGACAACCAAAGGAGAGAGCATTAACATATCACTGGACGATCTAAACCAACATTTCACATCGTACGCCACACTTAACATAAACACTACAACCAAACATCAAACTATAGATAAGCTCCTATCCACACCTACTCCTTCCCGAGAAAAATTCTTCTTTTCCTATATAATGCCAATCGACTTTAAACTATCCCTGGACCGCATTAGAACTAAGACACAAGGTATAGACAATATAAGTATCGACTTTTTAAAGAAAATACTCCATGTCATACTCCCAACTGTAACCCATATATTTAATGCCTCAATCATGACCTCAACTTACCCCGAACTCTGGAAAAAAGCTATAGTCAGACCAATCCCTAAAATTAAATTACCTGTAACACCAAACGACTTTAGACCAATCAGCATCCTCCCAGTCCTATCTAAGGCCTTGGAGCGCATTGTTCATGGACAATTAACTGATTACCTTAACACATATAACATACTCGACCCACACCAATAAGGGTTTAGGACAGGCCATAATACGGCAACCGCACTTCTTAAAGTTACCGAAGATGCGCGTGAAGCAATGGACAGTGGCCACATGACAATATTTACACTCTTGATCTTCGGTAAAGCTTTCGACACTATTAACACTGACATATTAATAGCAAAATTACGCGCTCTGAATCTTTCGGACAATGCTGTTAACTGGCTTGGATCCTATCTTCATGATCGCCAGCAATGTGTATCCAATGCAGAACTTTCCTCATCCTGGCTATCACTGAAGGGTGGCATCCAACAAGGTTCAGTGTTAGGACCATTTCTGTTCTCTATCTATATTAACGATATATCCACTAGACTTACCTATTGTCGACATCACCTATACGCTGACGATTTGCAAATTTACATTCACTCCCATCCTGACGATGTACATGACACACTAGACAAATTAAATAGTGACCTAGACTCAATTTCTCAATGGTCGAGGAAATATGGACTTAATCTAAATGCTGACAAGGCACAGTGCATAATTATAGGACATCGGCGAATCCAAAGCATTATAAATTACGAAAATATCCCTACCATTCTAAATGACAGAAACATCCCCTACAGCTCAGTAGTAAAAAATCTGGGTATCTACATGGACCAACTCCTAGACTGGAAAATTCAGGTGAATAATACCTGCAAGAAAGTGTTCTCAATTCTTCACTCCCTAAATAGTTTTAAAAAGTCCTTCCTACAAAATTAAAACAAATACTTGTACAGACTCTTATAATGCCACACTTCGAGATATTACTGACTAATCTGACAACTGATCTATCTGACAGACTACAGCGTACTCATAATGCGTGCATTCGATTTATATTCAATCTCCGTCCTTATGACCACGTGTCTCCTTCATTTCAGGCCTTACCATGGCAACGCCTAAATGACAAAAGAACTTTACATTCACATACCTTACTATTCCAAATTCTGCACATATATTTACCAAGTTATTTAACAACACGCTTTCAAAATTTATTGGCTCATCACAATTAGGAACAAGATCACAAGACTCTTCTTTACTTTTGATACCACAGCACAGAACATGTCTATACTCTAAATCTTACACAATATCTATGACTAGAGTATGGAACTCACTTCCCAGTTATGTCAGGGACTGTCAATCGCTATCATTATTTAAATCCAAATTAACTGATATCTTAAGTTCGACACAATGAAAACATTAACTGCATAACAACTATATAGAGCATTCCATTAATAATCATCTAGGAAACTGCTTACTTTATTTTATATAATTTTAATTTTATTATATTCTATGTTTTTCTTAGTATTAGCTAGTATTAGATCACATCATCATTGTATTTTGTTTAGTCTGTATTTTAATAATATCTTAAAATTGTAAGATGGATGTAATTTTTTGTATAATTCTACTATTCGCTGGTTGAGTGGAAAAGAAGGCCTTATGGCCTTAACTCTGCCAGTTAAAATAAAGCATTATTATTATTATTATTATTATTATTATTATTATTATTATTATTATTATTAAAGTAAAGTGATCCCACAACAGGCCCGGAGGCCCTTGGGGTAGTAGGAGGTTAAGGCTCCCACTTTTTCTAGACAATCGGCAATTTATGTCAGCCCTGCGTGACGGCCGCCTTTACTCCCAGAACAAGCGTCTGGTACTCATTTCAATTAGAGGCTGAGTCGACCCCAGGGCCATAGTGCCGCCAGAGGGTTTGGGTCAGTTTAAAAATTCTGACCCCAACGAGACTTGAACCCTCGATCCTCCGGCTTGTAGCTCAGTGCCTTAACCACTATGCTACGGCGTGCCCCCTTATTATTATTATTATTATTATTATTATTATTATTATTATTATTATTATTATATACAACTTTTCTCATTAGAGGATTGCCTCAAGGACAAAGTGATATAGGCAACTAATTTTCGAAATTGATTAAATACATTTTGTAAATATATTAATACTGAATGCTAGCTGCAAAAACTGAAAGAAAAGTAAAATTAGACCGCACTCATTTTGCCTTTTCAAATATACACAAATGGTAATTAAAACGCTTTCTATTATTTATGCATTTTTTTTTTGCACGGCAACACTTATTATTGCAAAGAGAATAATTATGAACTGACTAAAAGACAATAATATACATTCGGTGAAGTCACTTTCATTGTAACGGTTATGGAAATAAATTAAAATATACCTACAGGCAATTTTTCATAATAAATTAATAAATAGTAGAAAAATAATCAAATAAAGGCAATAAAAATTATTTATTTCGTAAAATAGTCCCCCATTCGGTTCTCCGGGCGGGGACTACTTCAGGGAACCCATGCCAAAGGCTCAAACACAGGGACATGTTCCTAGGAACATGGAATGTTAGGACTTTATACAATAGCGGGGCACTAGAGATATTAACGCGGGAATTGGATAAATCGCCCTTGGATATAGTCGCTTTACAGGAAGTTAGGTGGCCAGGAGAAGGTAGTCAGGAATCAGGAAGCTTTGCATTATACTATGGGGGTGCAGAAAGACCTGCATTTGGAACGGGTTTTTTTAGTCAGAAGGAGGATTCTATCCGCTATCCGAGATATTAAATTTGTTAGTGATAGGATATCATACATAATTCTAAAGGGTAAACGACATGATTTTATAATTGTAAATGTACATGCCCCCACAGAAGATAAAGATGACAACATCAAGGATGAGTTCTATGAAGAATTAGAATGCTTATTTGATAGCCTTTCACGATATCATATGAAAATTGTCTTAGGAGATTTTAATGCAAAAGTGGGGCGGGAAGATATATTCAAACCAACAATAGGCAAATTCAGTCTTCATGAAGATAGTAACGACAACGGGGTTAGATTAGTCACATTTGCCACATCAAAGAATCTCATTCTTAAGAGCACAACATTTCAGTATAAGGATATTCATAAATACACCTGGACGTCCCCAGATGGAGAAACTCGGAACCAGATAGATCATGTATTAGTGGATAAACGCTGGCACAGTAGCATCATTGATGTTAGATCAGTTAGAGGGACAGACTGCAACTCGGATCATCATCTGGTCAGAGTGAAAATCAGACAACGGCTATCGCTTATGAGAGGAACGAACGCTAAAGATGATTCTGTAAAATATGAATTAAAAAACTTGAAAAATGATGAAATGCGGCAAGAATACCAAATCAAAATAGCTAATAGATTTGAAGTACTGGAATCTTCAGATGACAATGTGGCAAACGAAGAAGAAACTGATATAAATAAAGAATGGGAGGCTATAAGAGATACTATTAAATTGTCAGCATCAGAAAGCATTGGTTGTTTAAAAAAGAGGCAAAACAAGAAATGGTTTGATGAGGAATGTGCCGACATTGTAAAGAAAAGAAAGCTAGCAAAAATGAAATGGTTACACGAGCCAAATGAGGTAAATTTAGAGCAATTGGGTAGTGTTAGACGTGAAACCACCAAGTTACTAAAGAGTAAAAAGAGGGAATATTTGAGAGAGAAGATTAATGATCTTGAAATGAATGCAAAAAATATGAACATTAGAGAATTATATCAGGGAATTAGTATAGAGAAGAAGGGGTTTCAGGCTAGAACAAACATAATTCGGAATGAAAATGGGGATATGATTGCAGATTCTAGGAGTATATTAAATAGATGGAAAGGTTACTTTAATCAGCTATTAAATGTACATACAGAACAGGACATTGAGGAGGATAAGTTACAGACAGCAGAAATGCTAGTCGCAGAGCCAAGTGCATTAGAGGTTGAAATGGCGATTGAAAAATTGAAGATGTATAAAGCATCAGGTTCAGATGAGATCCCAGCAGAACTGATAAAATCAGGGGGAGAAAAATTGATGGACAAGATACGCTGGTTGCTTAGTATGATTTGGGAAAAAGAAGCTCTTCCAGATGAATGGAAGGAATCAATTATCGTACCAATTTATAAGAAAGGAGATAAAACTGATTGCAACAACTACAGGGGCATCTCATTACTTTCAACTTCGTACAAAATTCTAACAAATATATTAGTAAGCAGACTTACTCCCTATATTGATGACATTCTAGGAGATCATCAATGTGCATTTAGAAGAAACAGGTCTACAACAGATCAGATTTTCAGTATAAGACAGATTTTAGAGAAGAAATGGGAATATAATGGTACTGTACATCAACTATATGTAGACTTCAAAAAAGCATATGATTCAATTAAGAGGGAGAAGTTTATATAGTATCCTGCTGGAGTTCGGAATTCCTAAAAAGTTAGTTAGACTTATACGAATGTGTCTAAATGGCTCAAAGAGTAGGGTGCGTGTAGGCAAACAGTTTTCAGACACTTTTGAAATCCAGAATGGGTTGAAGCAAGGAGATGCACTATCTCCTCTACTATTTAATTTTGTACTAGAGCATGCCATTAAATCTTTAGAGAATGAGGAAGGCTTACAACTCAATGGTATTAATAAGCTGTTAGTTTATGCTGATGATGTAGTATTATTGGCCGATAGCGAGGAGATACTAAAGGCCAACACGCACACACTATTGAGTAACACTAAGAAATTAGGACTGGAAGTAAATATCAATAAAACTAAATATATGGTCACACGTAGAAATTCAGTATATAATGGAAATGGACAGCTAATGACAAATGAGGGAAATTTTGAGGAAGTGGCTGAATTCAAATACCTAGGAACAATAATCACAAATAGGAATGAGATGCACAAAGAAATTAAACATAGGCTCAATTCTGGAAATGCATGCTATTATGCATTGCAGAGACTTTTGATGTCCCAACTCCTTTCAAAAAACGTTAAGCTGAAAATATATAAAACTATTATTCTACCAGTTATATTATATGGGTGCGAAACATGGACTCTTACTTTAAGGGAGGAAAGGAGATTACGAGTATTTGAGAATAAAGTTCTTAGGAAAATTTTTGGACCAAAGAGAGATGAACAGACAGGTGAATGGAGAAGACTACATAACAATGAACTACATGGTCTTTATAGGAAGCCAGATATAATAAGAACAGTTAAGTCTCGTAGACTGCGATGGGCAGGACATGTTGCACGTATGGGGAATGAAAGACGTGCATGGAAGCTTCTTGTAGGAAAGCCAGAGGGAAAACGCCCAGTTGGTAGGCCAAGAATGAGGTGGGAGAACAACATTAACTATGATTTGAGGGAAGTAGATTATACAGGGAATGATTGGAAAGCATTAGCTCAGGATAGGGATGTATGGAGAGCTTATGTCCGCGCGGCCATGAACCTTCGGGTTCGATAGTGCCAGTGAGTAAGTAAGTAAGTAAGTAAATTAGGCATTCATATTTAGAAAGGCAGAAAAAAAGTAACATAAAACTGTGACATTTGAATCACAAAAGTATAATTCGTACAGATTCACTTTCAAATTGGAGATAGATTTTACGCATTTAAAAAGGTATTCTTCCGAAGCTCCGGTATCTCGTTCTAACTATTAAACAGCATTGTTATATTAATCAAATATGGAAACATCTTCATTATTTATAAACGTTTTTACATTACAACAAAGGTCTACTTTAACCTCCATATTCGGGTAAAGTGGACTCCAGAGTTCATCCTTGCTTTTAAACTATTTTTAAGTTTATTTACTCTGTTGATTTATACAGACAGGTACAAATTAATCTGAAAGTATTTATGGCTGATCGTAATTAAAAAGCGTTGATATTTATTTAATGTTTTGAAAAATTATTTTTGATTGTAACATTCACACGTCGTTGATCTGCAGACAGCGAGAGTTCTTGCGTTTAGTAAAATTACAAGGATATTAATTAAATATAATTAAGTGCATGGTTTTTACAGGTAGCATCCTCATTGATAAAATATACGTATTAGTATGAAGTGGACCTAGGCCCGCTTTAACCGCCTCGTGTATGGTCCACATTAACCGAATTCCTTTGTTATGTTTAATTATTTTATATAGCCGCCATGTCACATAATATCAAACCAAATCCGTCAGTATGTTAAAACAGCATCTGCATAATATAATCTATTTAGGAGATGTTTCAATAGTTATAATATTCAATAGTAGAAAGCAAGAATTAATTCTTAGCTTGAAAAACTTTTAAAATGGTCATTTTCATAAATATCACAAACGAACCCTCCTTCTCACAAAGAATAAAAGAAAGAGGCCTTGAACACGTGAAAGTTGATGAGGGCAAGAAGTTAAAATATTATCTGTTCAAGGGTAACACCAATTAAAGAAGATATTAACAGGGTCCACTCAAACCGAATGGTTCACATTACCCGAACTTCCTCTACATTTAGGGATACAAATCCGGGTTGGTGGAGTTTAAGATAGGGACTCAATGTATCACGGTGGCGGAGACCGTTACATATTGCGTGAAATTTAATATCAGTTGAGAATACATAAGAAACAATACAGACATAACACTTCCAAAGCCTGAATGTCTTTCCTGTTGGTGTCGCAGTACATGACGCAGAGGAAGGTAGTAACATCAGAGATATTGTAACAATGACCAAACTCCACATTTTGAGATCTTTTTTTTATCCAATGCCAGCAGGTTACATGTTATGATATTTCTGGCCTTCTTCCCTGGCAATGGCGGAATTGTAATCAATTTTTTAGGTTAGGGCATCTGGAAAGCGGAGTTACGTTACCCCGACGTTATGATGAGTGATACATGATAATGAAGCACTATGAGAGTCTTTAACCTAAACTTAAGCTAAATTCCAGACCATGAGAAATCACAGGAATAATTCCCTTTAAAGAAAAATGTCTATGATCTGACCGGGAATCGAGCTCGGGACTTCATGAACAGTAGTCTGAAACTCTTATTGTAGGCCCATGAGGCTGGTCTGGGATCAAATGTTAAGACAGTATAATTATATGAGTATGAAACCTAGAAATTGACTGCTTACATGACAGGAGCCTGCAGGTCTTCATAAACAGGTGCCTGAGGAAGATTCTTCGCATTTTTTGCCCAAATATTATTTCCAATGAAAATATATAGAAATAAATGAATGAAGAATAAGAAGATAGAAATTGAAATGGATTATCCACAGTCTTAAAAATTCAGAATGCTATTGAGAGACAAGCCTTGTTTTGGAATCCTCAAGGACAGAGGAAAAGAAGACCACGACTGTCATGGGCAATGAGTATGGAAGAGAAAGCCAGAAGTGAAGGAAAGACGTGGGGAGAGTTGGAGATTTTAGCTCGGAATAGGAAGCGCTGGAGGTATTTCACTGAGTTTTTTTTCCGAATAAGGGTAAAGAATATACTACTACTATTACTACTACTACCACTACTACTAAATTTATTATACTGTGCTCATTATAATTATGGTATATAATAAATAATGAACATGTAGTCCTTTATTTCATTCATATATTACGTACACTATAATATGCTGTCAGATACTGAAGGATATATTCATGCTCGATACCTTCCTTTTTTTATTTTATTTTTTTTTTTATTTTGTGAGGGCAACAATGTGCCGTCCGGTGTGCCGATTTTGAGGTATCTGCATAGTGGACTCTGTATTTCAGTTTCCAGGCGGCATCAAAAGCAACTTTTTCCCTCTGGTTTAAAAAATACTGCCAGGCAGAGCCGGGAGTTGTTGTTAGAGGCTTTTAAGACGCCGCTCCAGTTACCAAAAACTGAAAACAGCCATCTTCCAATAATGTCTTCGCATTATAATTAAACGTATAAAATTACGTTTCCATGTTAACTCCACGTGGATATAATTATGTTAACAGCGTTGCAACTATTGTCTTTTACAGTATTATTATAATATAGTATGTTAGTGCCAATTAATAAATGTGACAACACCGCTTAATATATTATGTGCAAAATAGACTTACCTAACCACAAAGCAAAGCGCCTGTAAACTATTTACTGAGTCCTCTTGACGGTTAATTTCTTTGTTTTCTAACTGTGAGAGGTTCGACTGCTAACTCTTGCTTATATGACGGTGTGGGTGGGAAATTAAAATGTCATGGCACAGTTTGGTATAGTGTAAATAGGCTCACTCGCCGGAAGGGGTATCGTAAATCTGCGAAGGCGCTGCGAAACACAGCATACCACCATAGGAACAGTTCCTCGGGAAATATATAGTCTCTTCCATCATCTTCCATCATGCCATCCAATACCTCAGTTAGTTTAGATGAGCACTATTGTCCATTAATTCACTCCACAACAAGGCCACAACAGATCGGAATGAGTTCGTCACCTAATCTTGTCCGGCTGTTATTTTATATAAGATGGAAGAGTAAGCGGCTACCAGAATGTATTTTGGAATGGAAACCTGAGGTCATACGATGGCCAGAGGAAGACCTAAAACTTCTTGGAGTCAGGGAATATTTACACATGAATGAGAAACATCTACAACTAGGAGATTGGATGAACCGACAAAATTGGCTATTACGCTATTAGGAATCGGACGATGTCTAAGACATTAATCAACCGATGATCTATCTGAAATATTTCTAGGTTTGTATTACTATCTATCTCTATTTCTACTTAAACTGCTAGGGCAACTTGCCCTAGCACTGCAACTTGAAAGATCAATTGCCCTGTCCCAACATTATGCAATGAAAGGTATTATGTAGATTGTTATGGGTCTTCCTCCTGGTCCAACACATCGAATTATGCACTCATGATTCATACCGCTATTTTTAGGGTCCATGGCTGACAAGAGGGACTGCAACCCTCCCGTTGACTTCTGTTCTGCTCCATATGTTGTTACTCAGACTTGGAATTATGAGGAAGCACATTGATGTGCAACCCATTAGATCCCCACAACCACATGTTTTAAATATCTGTAGTTCGCCAAATCAAACTTATTTTTACCTAACATGAGATGAGGTGAAGGATGATAGTAAATGAATTAATGAGAAATGAAATGAAATGAAGGGAGAAGGAAGAGGAGTAGAGAGTGTTGAAATGCTTTATAGCAGATATTAACTCATGAAAAATATATTAAATGTATTTTGTTAACTTATATTCTAAACAATGACATTTACTTGCCTTACTGAATGACAAAATGCAAGACCCAGTGTAAGAATAATTTCAAAGAGCTTGCACCAAAATGTAGCTGATGCTACAGAGAACTGCATCTGAATTACAAACAAAAAATGAAGAAGATTATGTTAACAAACAATTAATTAAAATATATTCTAATTGGTAATGGTCCTGGTAATAAATACATTTTAAAAATTTATAAATGAGTTGGAGAAAATGTTTTCATATCTCACCTCATAAAGTTCTATATTTTCATGAGGTGAGACATAAAAACATTTTCTCTAACTAACTCACTGGCACTATCGAACCCGTAGGTTCATACCGCGCGGACATAAGCTCTCCATATATCCCTATCCTGAGACAATGTTTTCCAATCATCCCCTGCATTATCTACTTCCCTCAAATCATAGTTAATGTTATTCTCCCACCTCATTCTTGGTCTACCAACTGGGCGTTTTCCCTCTGGTTTTCCTACAAGAAGCTTCCATGCATGTCTTTCATTCCCCATTCGTGCCAATGTCCTGCCCATCGCAGTCTATGAGACTTAACTCTTCTCATTATATATGGATTCCTATAAAGACCATGTAGTTCACTGTTATGCAGTCTTCTCCATTCACCTGTCTGTTCATCTCTCTTTGGTCCCAAATTTTTCTCCAACTCACTTATAAATTGAAAATACCTCAAGTATTAATTATTACTTCAATTTTGATTAAATTATGAAAATTTGAAACATTTGATATAAAAATTGTATTTCATACTGTGCTAAATTTGATATGTTTTTGTTATTAAAATGAGCGTGGGAAACGTATTACAACATTTTTGAAATCCTTGGCCTCACAAAACTTTCGCCCAATATAAAAAACTAAAATATAACTTGTGGTGATTCATTTTAACATAAACAATAATAACAAAACTATATATATATATATATATATATCATATCGCGAAGTAGTAATTTAGACTTATCACCTTTAAATAGACATTGCTTATCCTTAAAACCCATCACAACACATTAATATAAATAGAAGCCTTTTAATGTATAGAAAACAGCTATATATAACCCGCATACTTTATATTGATTGCATTATTTCTTCAGAAATGGGAGAACCTCGAGAAAAACTCTATTGTGGCCCACCAATAATAGTAATATTCCTCCGGAACTAATAGGATTAGAAACTGGGTTTCCAGTTGAGGCAGCATCACTCACTAGACCACCGAAACGGCATGTCTCTCTATACTGAATCCACCATATTGGGATAGCATAGCCTCTTCCAGTATCTTCTGCCGTCATCAGCGCAAAAGTTACGCCATATCTAAGTAAATAGAACGTTTGTTTTAGCCTTCCCAAAACAATTACAGTTGCTCATAATCATATTTTTTTAACACAGTATAATGGCGAATCTCATTAGCAAAAAGGACAGAGCTCTGCTATGTCCTGCAGTTTATTTTTCAATTCAGTTTAAGTGGAATTGAGAGTTAATTTGCAAATCATGACGCAGACAGTAATTAGTCATTGATACCAATCAGACTTGTGTCTATCTTATGAATCTCATACTTGATTTATTCAGTCAATCTAAAAAAAATGTCTGTGTACTTTACCCACTCTTTTCTTCAATTTTAATAAAAAGAACGATAGATAAATACATTGTCTATCTGTCGTATGGCATTAACTGGCCGTAATTACTCGTGGATCGAATGTCAAGAATAAAACGCTGTTATAGCTGTGGCAACCGTAATTTTGAAGACAGTTAACTAACTTCAATTTGTAGCATTCAAACGTTTCGTAATTTCAATAATAATAATAATAATAATAATAATAATAAT